>JAJSOF020000019.1:108931621-109249482 GCA_025594305.2 Periplaneta americana | reverse complement strand
GATCACAAGCTAGGAAAGAAGTAAAAACAAACAATTGAAATACTGTAAGTAAACAGGATTTTAATCAACTACAGAAGGTGCTCCAAATGGCAGCCAACAACTTCGATAAATTTTGTGCATCGCCTGGTTATGTAATGTCGAACTCTTGGAAAGATCATATCTCGGATGACTCCAGCTGCTACTTGAATTGGTGCCACAAGATCTTCTTGTGTCTCCACAGAAGTCTCGTACACCAGGGTTTTCATTTACCCTCAGGAAAAAAAATCCAGTGGTGTCAGGTCAGGTGAGCGAGGGGGCCAGGATATTTGGCCTCCACGTCCAATCCGTCTGTTGCCAAAGGTGTCATTCAAGTGGTCACGTGCCCCATGACCGAAGTGCGCTGCAGCGCCATCATGCTGGAACCACATCGCGGAGTCTAATGGCTTGTCTACCTACAGTCATCCCCTTCCTGTTTCGCGTAAACAAAGAGTCTCTGGACATGGGTGCAATTTCAATTTCAATTGTCTTTTTTTTTTACTTCTTTCCTAGCTTTTGTAATCCGTACTGCCTACGTCCTCCTCCACATTTCAAAGACGCTAGCACGTAAACAAAGCGTTTCTGGACATGGGTTTTAACAAAATACGATCACATGGTACCCATCTACCTACCACCGAGCCTTGTAACATATATTTTTTACATCCTGTATATTTCAATTATTAGCATCTCTTCACGTTAAACTCTTACCCCTCTTGCTGATTCCTTGGCTAGCTTCCCTAATACTTACAATATCATCATAAGGTACTAATTAATATGTAAACCAAACTTACTGTTCTATCCTATTAACATAAATGTTTTGTCTTTGATGAACTGCTAAATTGCTGGGAATCAGTTCTACTGCAATAATCAATGCATGCTGGGAGCTGGTTTCCATGGTTACAGCAC
Organism: Periplaneta americana; assembly: GCA_025594305.2. Classification (NCBI taxonomy): domain Eukaryota; kingdom Metazoa; phylum Arthropoda; class Insecta; order Blattodea; family Blattidae; genus Periplaneta; species Periplaneta americana. Next base: position 109,248,561 of record JAJSOF020000019.1, on the reverse strand, counting down.
TCTGAGTGTGAATGGCATAGTCTAGCTTGATTGAACGCATCCTACGGACTAAGTTCCTTCTCAATGATAAGCGTAACTTGACATATAATTTTTAATTTGTTACTTAACGACACTATACCAACTAGTAGGTTATTTAGCGTCGATGAACTTGGTTATAGCAACACAGTATTTGGCTATATGAGGCCGAAGATTCGCCATAGATTACCTGACAATCGTCTTATATTGGACAAAACCTCAGACAAAACCGAATCAGATAATCAGCCAAAGCGGGAATCGAACCTACGTCCAAACGCAGCTATTTTTGTGACTGTAAGGATTTCTGTTTGCCTTGTATGACTTTGTTTAAACCCTTAACAATTACAAGCTTATTTTTTTAATTAATGGGGACGTAAAATTCTAAATGTGCTAAGTGCCTATTTGGCACTTTCTGAGATATTGATGAAAAACCACTGCGAAATGCATGTTGAGATGCCCACAACACCGTCTTTTGAAGCACGAATGAGTCACTTACAGTTGAGCTACGACAAAGACAATTTAGTATGATATTCTCATATGGATGTTCCTCCCATTGATTGAATAAAATGAAATTTTAAAAATTGACACTTAGTACATTTAGAATGTTACGTCTTCATCGTATATTTTAATTTTTCAACTCCAAATTTATCAATGAACAACTCTCTTCATCTTCAATCCAATTTAGGTGTTTTATATCGTTTTATATTTGCAAGTGTGTTCCATTAAATGTCATGTTTTCTATTATACGGCGGTAGTGCAGTACAGTATTACTAAAAATAAGAATCACATATACCTCGCAAAGAGAGAGAGAGAGAGAGAGAGAGAGTGAGTGAGTGTGTGTATGTAGGCTATGCATGCATGTATGTATGTATGTATGTATGTATGTATGTATGTATGTATGTATGTATGTATGTATGTATGTATGTATGTCTTATTGTTATTGAATAAAATAAAGTTCTTAAATTACCGAGCCTTTACAAAATTGAAAGTCGTAAAGCGACATTTAGCAAATGTTCTTTGTATTGTTATATACCCATAAAGAATAGAAAGGGGGGGGTAAGAAAACCTTATCTAAACCTTCTGAGATATTGTTGAAAAACACACTGCGAAATGCATGTTGAGATGCCCACAACATTGTCTTTTGGACCACGAATGAGTCACTTACAGTTGAGCTACGATAAAGACAATTTAGTATGATGTTCTCATATGGAAGCTCCTCCCTTAGATTGAATAAAATGGAATTTTAAAAATTGATACTTAGCACATTCAGAATATTAGGTCTTCATTGTATCGTTTAATTTTTCAACTCCAAATTTATCAACTAACATCTCCCTACATTTTCAATCCAATTTAGGTGTTTTATATCGTTTTATATTTGAAGAGTCCACTGCAAGAATGATGCATGTCATTTGGAATACACTTTTCAGGAGAAGCAATTGAAAGTTTGAAATGCTTAGCGCTCAAAGCTTAACTGTGATTTTCCGATCATTACTGGACAATGACTATCAGTGTTAATGCCATATAACTCTCTATGCACATTCTATATGTCTTACGCTATGCGTGGACAGTCTTGGTTCATTTTCGACAAGAAAGTGACATCCATCATTCTTGCAGTGGACTCTTCATTTGCAAGTGTGTTCCATTAAAAGTCATGTTTTATGTTATACGGCGGCAATGCAGTATTACTAAAAATAAAAATCACATATACCTCGCAAAAATATGTAGGCTATGTATGTTTGGTTATTTTACGACGCTGTATCAACATATCTGGTTATTTAGCGTCTGAATGAAATGAAGGTGATAATTCCCGTGAAATGAGTCCTGGGTCTAGCACCGAAAGTTACCCAGCATTTGCTCGTATTGTGTTGAGGGAAAACCCCAGAAAAACCTCAACTAGGTAACTTGTCCTGACCGGAATTCGAACCCGGGCCACCTGGTTTCGCGGCTAGACGCGTTGACCGTTACTCCACAGTTGTGGGCTGTGTATGTATGTATGTATGTATGTATGTATGTATGTATGTATGTATGTATGTATGTATGTATGTATGTATGTATGTATGTATGTATGTATGTATGTATGTAGGGGAACGGAGGGTTGTACCGCTCAGAGGGCAATCGCGCTCATGCTAATATATCTGCTTGGTTTAAATTTTGAAGAGCTCAGGAGGTGATGCTATTTTGCGGACACTATACTAGGTGCATAGTAGTTGAACGGTTACCGGTGGAAAGCACATTTAGTTGTTGTAAGCGAGAATATTTTTGTTAGTATTTTGTTATAAGAACACGCATATTTCAAACTGAAGGTATGTGAACAAATATCCTTTTACATTATTAACAATTAATATGTTTATGTAGGGGATAAAGTCAGCTTCACATTGATATATTTATAAACATCTGTAATAAGCTTCTTTCGTCGCTACATGTTAAGAATTTCAATATTGCTACGGAGGGTTGTGGCGCTCAAGTGAGCGGTATTACCCTCCAGCTGAGGTTATTTCCTTGTAGAAAACAGTCCATTTAAGCCTATATTCTCATATTGCTGCAATAAAAGCATTCAATATGTTAAATATCATTATGCTTCCTATTTTAACGACGTGCGATGTCTCTATTTATTCTATTATTAATTAACTTCGTAATTCGACTATTAACAGATGCCGAAAAAAGACAAAGGTGTACAAATAAGGCAGCGTGGACAATGGAGACCATGAAAACAGCTTTTAGAACAGTTTCTTCAGGAACATCAATTTGACAAGCACCTCGGCAATTCAATATCCCTTTCAGCACACTTAAGGACAGAGTAAAGTGGGAAAGCCTTATGGCCCCTCTTTAGGTGCAAAATATGTTTTCAGTGAGGAACAAGAAAATGAAACTGAAGAGTATGTTTTCACGATTTCTAGATTATACTTTGGTATTACAGCTTCTGAACTCAAAAAGATAGTTTTTGAATATGCAGAAAAACATGACATTAAAAACAACTTTTCCAGAGACAAAAGGAAGCTGGAAAAGATTGGTTTTAGGGTTTCCTAAGACGGCATCCAAAATTGAGCTTAAGGAAACCTGAAGCAAAAAGCGTTAACCGTATTCTGGCATTTAATATGGATGAAATTCAACGAGTCTATAGCAAACTTGAGTCACTGTTTTCAAAATTCAACTTTCCAGCCAGGAGGATCTACAATCTAGACGAGACGGAGGTCTCAACTGTCCATACTACTTCGCGCATTATTGCATCTAAAGGGTCGAAACAAGTTGGCACCATTATCAGCTGGGAGAGGGGCAAGAATATTACGGTCTGTTGTGCAGTTAGTGCTGCGGGACACTACATTCCCCCGATGTTTATCTTCCCGCGCCAACGAATGTCACCTCAGCTAAAGTGTGATGGACCTACAGGAGCACTATACAAGTGCTCTAAAAATGGGTGGATGACGTCTGAACTTTTCACTGTCTGGTTAGAACACTTTGCAAAGGAAACTAGTGCTTCCATCGATAACCATTTTCTCCTTATAATGGATATCCACAGCAATCACACATCATTGTCTTCATATTCCTTTTGGAAAGAGAAAGGCATCCACATCATTTCAATATCTCCTACAGATTGCAGCCCCTTGACCTCACCTTCTGTGGACCATTAAAATCAGCGTTCAACAAAGAATGCGAAACTTTCTTGAAGACTCATGCAGCTGAAAAAATCACTCCATACGACATTGCAAAGCTTTTCAATCAAGCATATGGTAGAGTTTCTTCTGTGGAAAAAGCGACCAATGGATTCAAAAGAAGTGGCATTTGGCCCTTGAACCGAAATGTTGACGACGATAATCAGATTGAAGGAACAAGTTAGCAACTAGTGTGAAGCCAATATGTCACAAGAATTTACTCACAATATCTTCTATACAGCCGACGACCTCTCAAGAAATTCCATCGCATCCTTCTGCATTAGAAACAAATCAAAATAGAAAATCAATACCAATCACCCAAATATCACCTATTCCTGGCCCCTCAAAAACCACCAGTAAAAGAAGATCCGGCAATACCAAACATCATTCTGAGATACTTACAGGATCACCGATGAAGGAAAAACTAGAAGTCTTAGAGAAGCGCAGAGCTGACAAACGTAAGACTAAGAAGTCTGAAAAACCAAAATCAACCATTGCTCCTTTATCAAAGATCAGGGCAAAGAAAATTAAAAAACCAAAAAGAAAGTTATAAGAAAGTACATCAGAAGATGAAATGGATGAAGATGATTTGTGTGACGATGATGAATTAGATGACATTAATCCAAACACACTTCCTCAGGAAGTAGAAGAGATTTGCGCTGTGTGTGAAGAATTCGGTGAAGATGGTGAAGTGTGGTTTCGGTGTATTGTGTGTGCAAACTAGATACACAAGGAATGCAGTGGGGTTGATCCATCACATAATTATAAATGCGATCACTGCACCTAAATACGCGTGAATGTTATTTACTATGTTGAGCGCCATTGCCCTATAGTGTCGGGCAATACCGCTCATTACCCATTTTCATTGTTTTCCTAATAGTTCCCTAAATATAATACTTTCTTAAGTAATACTATTTCAGATGTAAAGAAATCTAGTTCATGTCTGCTTTTTGTGAATAAAGTATTAAGATTGACCATTGTTTTGAAAATAAATAATGGTTTTCCTTAGGTGAGCGCCAATACCCTTCCTTCCCCTATGTATGTATGTATGTATGTACTCAGTACATTATATTTTGATATGAAAACAGTAGGCCTGCTTAAAAGTTTCACCTGCTGTGATTGACCCTAAGTATAGTTCGACAACTTCAAGTGAAACCCCGTAAAACACGCCAACTTCTGGAATCTCTCTCTTTCTTTCTTCTCTCTCCCTCGCTCCTCGTCATTCAGTCACCAATCACCACGTAAATATCTGAGAGGGTGTGTGTGGGCATCGCGACCAATAGAAGAACCACTCTCCAGTATTACCACAATAACGGATTCTTCATTTTTGCCTCGACTGTCGGCTAGGAAGGTTCCATTATGCTAGCATTGCAGGCAACTAGTCAACCTTTTAATGCTTTTGTTAGCAGGTTTGACAAACTGTGAGTGGACCTGCAAGTATATAGTGCATAGTGCTCTCTCCCTTTCCCCCATGCTTTCTCACTTGCTCCTCCCCAAGACAGCCAGCGCTCACGTAGTAACTCGGTCAGGGTTTCAGTTCGATTTGTCAATCTATACACTATTATGCAGTAACATATCGTACAAAAGATAAATGACCTTAAGTTTCACATGAGGAATAGTGAAACTGTCGGACGTCATTTATTCTCTTATTGTTATTGAATAAAATAAAGTTCTTAAATTACCGAGACTTTACAAAATTCAAAGTCGTAAAGCGACATTTGGCGAATGTGCTTTGTATTGTTATATATCCATAAAGAATAGAAAGGTGGGAGGGGAAGGAAAAGCTTATCTAAATCAAAAGGACCACTTTAAACAAATTCCCAATATACAGATCTGTGAGTTACCCCGATCTTCGAGTTTCTATCTCACAAAACAGGGGACCCATAAAAATATCTACGGGATTACTATGTTAGTTTTAACAGATATTAAATACATTCCCTGAAGCTAATTATTTTTCGAATCCCTTGATGAAAAATATTCTATACATTTATTGTGTCGTAAAAATAGTGACTGCAAGAGTCGGCAACATAAAAGGTATTAGTTGAAATAGCATTTGTATTAAAGTGTAATCTGGACACCAATCTAGTTCATTTTTGTGTCTATTCTGTCCATTCCGAGAATTGTCTCATTGTTCTTTTACTCTGCCCTCCCACTTGCTACGTCCACACAATAGGAGCAGGAATTCTATGGCACAATTGGGCAGTACACCCCAATCTAAGTGGGCATTGAGACACAGAATTAAAGGCACACAATTTCACCTTTTCGAATCGATCGCAAAATCAGTGCAGTGACAATAGAACTCTTCCTAGGAACAATCTTTGTTCTTTGTTAACTTTTAGATATAAATGTCTGAAACTGTCAAAGACGTAGTTTTATTAACTTAGATGCTGCGCACATAAAAACTAAAATTCTTTACATGAACTCAATGGCGTTTACCTATCAAGTTTAACAAGTATAGAGATTATATTTGTTATAATTACACTGGAAGCGTGAACAAACAATCCGGAGGTTCTCGTCGACGTGTCTCAGAAGAGAAGATTGAAGAAATTAGAGCGGGATTTCAGAGAAGTCCTCAAAAATTAATTCGCCGTGCATCCCGGCAGTTCAATATGCCGAGATCAACTGTGCATCGAGTGCTTCATAAGCAACTTCGTTTGTACCCCTACAAGGTGTAAATTATTCAGTAATTAAAACAAGATGACAGGCCATATTCTTTCCGGTAATTTCTTTGCACTGCAATTATTTATTTCGTCTCTGCATACCAGAAAAGTTTGTGCGCGTTGCTGCGGAGTAGCCATTTTGTTTTGAGCCATTTTTGTCCAACATGTGACAGATGATGTGTGGATAAGCTTAAGGGCTTCTACCGCGTTGTCTTGGTGTTATTGGCTGACGTTTCGACCGCTGTGTTGTGGCCATCTTCAGAGCAGTTGGATAAGGAAATAGTCTGCCGGCTCTTATATATAGAGTAGTCTCGAGGGGGGGAGTACTTGCTGTGATAGGTCGTAGGTTCTCCTTCTGGCATCTGATTGGTCCTACGTTGTCCAATCCGGTCGAAACGTCAGCCAATAACACCAAGACATCGCGGTAGAAGCCCTGAAGCTTATCCACACACCATTTACACCAGCCGCGGAAGCTACGCGAACATGTCACAGATGAATTAACTTCAAACAAATGAAATAACAATTCTTTGAGTTTCTCTTTTTTAATACCAATCTCATTTCATAATTCCGCATACTTTGTTAGCAATTATTAATTAAAATGTGGGAGGTTTGAAAGGAACACGGTGTATATCTCATCAACCAAGATGTGCATTAAGAAAAACCAGTGAAAATCTTAAATTAATGGCAATAAAATTAGCTAATAAAATATCCAAACATTTATTTACTCTAAGCAGTGGTGAATTTATAAGTACTACCTTTGGTAATAATTTCTTAACTCTAACTTTTATTGATCACACTTGACAAAGTCTGTAACACCATTTTATTATGTCCAAAGACTGTTAAATAAGTAAATTAATTTTAAAAAACAAAATGAAATTAAAATGTTATCTTTAATATCTACTGTCAGAAATTTTGAATTTTTATACTGTGTGCTTAAAATTAGTGCTGTTGATCGATCAAAATATTTAATCGATTAACTATTTGAATTTAATCGATTAATCGATAGATTAATCGCGTTTTGATCGAGTTTAAATAATGTTTTAATATACTGTAATACACAATTATTATTATTGTTAAATTTAACTTGTGTTCGGTGATAAGCATAAGTATTAAATGTTGTATATCTGTATATATTGTATCGTCAAAACAAATATCTTAATTACTTACTAACATATTTATTATGAGGCTTATAATTTATTGTGTCAATTTCTCCGGGAATTTTTGAGGCAAACATAAATAACAAAAAGTATGAAGATCACCTAGTTAATACTGCTTCATCCATGATTTTAAATATGTGAGTGCATTCACATGCTTCGAATTAAGTGCCGCTCTACGTTTAGCAACAATGTTTCCTGCATCACTAAACACGAAAAAACTTTTTTTCTGTCAAGCACTTCTCCACGATCGTTCAATTTAAATCCAAACGTTTCACCGAGTTTACCTCTCTATTTCTCATATGACATAAAGGCGCTTACACTTTTCACAAACCACAGAAAACTGATTTTGTTTCTTTATCAAACTAAGCACACAACCTTATTATACAAACTCAGTACAGAAACTGCAACTGCAAAACTACAGCGGTCGAAACAGAAGACTGGCCCCTATTGTAATCGAATTCCCAGATTTTAGAAAGAGAAGAAGGTAGTTACACTCTCACTTGCACACAGTGTAGACATGGCTATTTTATAAGGAATGAGGGGGACGAATCCCAGAAAAGTACGTATTTCATATGCTAGGCATATGAGCTGACAATAAGATGGAATCTTTCTTGGAAAACCGTAAAACTTAATAAAGGTTTCGCATTGTGTTTCAACTTTCAAGTTAGAAAATAAGACTACTATTATCTTTCCATCTCGTTTGTCGAAATTTTTAGTGTTTGTATTGCAAAATAATAATTTTAAACCCTTAATTCTAATCGACTCGGTTTATTATTTATTTTTGATCAAAATAACAGTACGATTAATTGATTGCATTTAAGTTCCACAAAGCTTAAAATTTTCGAGCAAGAAATATTGTCAAAACTTTTAGTCTGTTTTGAGTTTGTATTAACAAAATAATAATTAATGTCAATGAGGACAACAGAAATTAGTTTTAATCGATTCGATTATTCGATACAAACATATTTTGTCGATTAATCTTACAACGCAAGACTGATTCTGTCGAAATTGATCGATTAATCGATTCGCCCGCTCTTCGATGAATCGCAGTGTTTGATTCGCATTCCTTCCGTCGGTAATCCGTACTTAAAATATAAAACAAATTGTTTTCCACTTATTATCCTACCAAGATTTTATTTAGCTTCTGACATTAACACTTAATATAATTTCACAAATGATGTTTATGTTGTGGAAGTAATACAGAGATGTTTTCAAATACCTCGAGATGGTACCTCCATATAAACAAGTTTATTATTCAATATCTCGAGCCACGTATAAGTTCTTGGAAACAAGAGTGTAGAAATACGATGAAAGAGTGACCTCAATTGTGTCAACTACGCACACGTGTGCGAGTTTTGTCTTCCTGACAGAAAAACGGTTACGCGTGTGGGTCGCATGATAACAATCTTCTCAATTAAGTTGCACAGAAGAACGGGATGTTTCAGACTGCCACTTATCTGCGTCTAGTAAACAAGCAAGTTGAGATGCTGAACATTTTCGCTCTTATAAAACCTAAAGCAAACAAAATCGATAGATGGAAGCAACAAAATTGTTCCTCATATCAGCAATAGAAGGCTCTAAATGAACAACAAATAATAATTGTGACCAAATACAATATTACACGAAAAGTAGGTCTAAACATTATATTATTGTATGGTGAAAACAAAAGACAGACCTATCTGAGATAAACTTTAGTCACTCATTAACTTTATAACTCTTTCCTGTGTTAATATGAGGAAATTATCTGACTGACTAATTTCGAAGTGCTTTTCTTCATTGTCCAAAGCCTAGTGAAGGTTCCGCGCTATCTTCTGGTTTCCTGTTGTGGTGGGGTGTGTTCATCATTGTGTCGAAAAGGGTGTGTTTATTATTAAATTGAGTTGAGTGTTCAGGAAGTATATTAAAAACGTTTATCCTCGACCATGCCGAAATGTAGTAATTATACACCTGGTAGCATACCTTTAATGCATGTCATTAAAGTAACACCTACTCATTAAAGGTCAGGTCTTTCAGCCAATGACGACTCAGGTTACAACTGTTCAGCCAATGACAGGTCAGCTTTCTACCGTTATAAAACCGCAAGCATCGATTATTCTCGGATATGCAATCAAAAGAGAATTAGCGAAAAGTCACGGAGGCTGGAAATCCAATACTGTCGCTGAAGGTTATGTTCTATTACTATAATAATTAGCGTTAATTGTAAATAATATTCAAATAAATTCAATTTGTCATCTCGTTTTTCAATGTCTAATTTATTTTCAATGTTATCTCTGTAGGTTCTTATGGCCTAGCAAGGTCAATGTGCACATCTGTTCCTCGGAAAAAATCAATACTTTCGCGTCTGCTCACATCTCACAACATACGGGACATTGCTCCAGGTCAGATACAATAAAATTAATAATATCAAGTTAGAAATATGGACGAACATAAAAAGTCGTATGAAAGTCGCCTATAATGGTAATTAAGAAGCTCGTATGAAAATTATGAAACTCGCTTGCGCTCGTTTCATAAATATCCATACTCACTTCTTAATTACCTTCATTATAGGCTCGTTGCATAATGTACTATTAAATGTTAAACTCTGCGCCTGCCACCAAGCCTCTTTTGTTGACGTTTCACTGCATTTATTTCGAATATACATTTTTTGCAGGATCTAAAGCCTTTTATAAAATTTTCTGACACCTAATTATTCATAAGAATTCTCTCTTTCCACTACTACTGAAACTTCACGCTCACCATCATTCACATCCATAATCCATCAGCATCAGCCGCCATTTTGTTTTACTGACCTACCTTAATCGCTCGAATATTGCCTGTTAGAGATTATCCACGAAGATTATCCACGATTACTTGAAGAAAGGCCACCGCACTGAATGCGGCAACGCCGCTACAATGCACTTGTGGGGCCGACATCTGTCACGTTATAGTCTGCTTGAATGTAAAATGTTTTTAAATTCTATCATGAAATAAAAGTAGATTCTCAAATTTTGTTGGACATGTATTCATAAAAAATTAAACATGTTGTATCAGTGAGCAAATTAAAAACGATTTAAGCAGATAGCCTACTTAATATCTCACGTAATATTACGCGTCATTATTATTGTCCGAAATAATTTTGTTATGAGCTTTACAAACAATAATAATAATAATAATAATAATAATAATAATAATAATAATAATAATAATAATACAAAATTGAGGTAACACAAGTCATTTTATTGTCTAAATCTTCTCGGGGCTGGCCTGCAGACTGAGCTTGTAAACATGACATTTATTTATTAAAAAAAAGCATTATCCTTAATTCTTACATTTTTATTCAATAGGGTTCGGACACTCATTCAATCCTGAACAGATGGAAACACTATTCTGGCCAAATAGAAATTATTGGGACGAAATTCAAACTCACATTTCCTGAAGTCGAAATTGCAATAGAAAATCTGAAAAAGTACGTCTCCAGCTATGGATCAAATTCCAGCAGAATTAATACAAAAGAGTGGAAGTGCATTATATAGCGAAATTTATAAGCTTGTATTTTCTATTTGGGAAAAAGAAATTGTACCAGAACAATGGAAGAAGTCCATAATTGAACCTATCTTTATGAAAGGGGAAAAGACTAACTGCAGTAACTTTCGAGGAATATCACTTTTCTTGACGACATACAAAATTTTGTCCAATATTCTTTTGAGAACATTTATTTATTTTATTTATTTATTTATTCATTTGTTGTTGAACATAACAGGCAAAGCCCAATTACAATGTTCACGACTAACAAATTAATTTATAAAACATAAACAAGGAAAAGGAAACATACACTTATTAAAAACTGATACAAAATAGAAATAAGAGAAAGAAAAAAAAAAGAGAAATTGAAATAAGGTGTGAAATTAGCTTCAAATTAACTAACAACAATATTCTGTAAAATATGACAACAAATAATTCTGTATCTAGAGAAATTCATATTGAAAATATCAACATTCGGATGAGGATGTAATTTATTGTATAACTGTAACATTTGGAAAACTGGGGAATTTTTGTGGGATTCAGTATTTGTCCTTGGTATGTAAAACAAATTTCGAAATTTCGTTTTAAGCTTAGGTGCATATAATGTTATATAATAAAATAAACCTACACAATCCAACTTATTGTTAATAATTTTATAAAGAAAGTTTAAAGATTGACAATTTCGTCGAATTTGCAAACTAGTAAAATGGAAATGTTGAAGCATTGTAGCATAACTTTCATAGGTAGAATAATCATTATAAAGTCTGTAATATAACAATTTTAGAAATTTATTTTGAATTTTTTCTAGTAACAGAATATATTTGTTAGTAACTGGGTTCCAGTTATCAGCAGCATACTCTAATTTAGATCGAACAATGGAATTATACAAAATTATTATAGTTCTGACTTTAAATTTACAAGAATTTCTCATAACAAAACCTAAACTTTTATAGGACAAATTTATAATATTATTAATATGACTATGAAGTGTAAAATTACTGCTAAATAATATACCTAAATCTTTATGTTCATTTTTTGCTGGTAAAACTTTTGCCTCTATTTTATATGAAGATTTAATTGTATTTTTCAAACTAGAAAAGGTCATATGTATACACTTATTTATATTAAATAACAATTTATTATTAATACTCCAAATATGTAAGTTTGTAATATATTTTTGAAGTAGCTTACAATCTGATATAGTTTTCATTTCTTTATACAATTTAATATCAACCGCAAATAATACAATTTTAGAATGTTGTACACAATTCACAATATCATTAACAAACAATAAAAACAATAATGGACCAAGATTGGAACCTTGAGGCACACCAGAATTGACCATAAAAGGCTTAGAACTATGTCCATGAACGTTCACAACTTGTACTCTTCCTTTCAAGTAAGATTTAATTAACGATAGCAATGAGAAAGAAAATCCAGATTGTTTCAATTTTAATAAAAGAATATCATGGTCAACCTTATCAAATGCTTTCTGAAAATCTGTATAAATAACATCAACTTGTAACTCCTTATGTAGATGAAATTATTGGGGATCATCAGTACGGTTTTAGGCGTAATAGGTCGACTACTGATCAGATTTTTTGTAGCTCATGTATGAATTTTGTATGTGAAATTATCTCTATATACATAGCTACTTCAGGTAAACATTAATATTACTGATGACAGTAATAACTTCTGTAAGCAATTTCCCAATCTGCCACAAATCTAAGCCCCCAAGCAGCGTTGTCGCAATTACAGCGCGGTGGCCTTCTAACCAATTAGGCCGTGGAGATTACCATGGGCTAACCTCCTTCTTAAGACCTAATCAGTGGCTATGTGACAATTTTAACCGGCAGTTAATGTGCCTAACTCTTCGTGCCAATTTGTCTAGCAACTTAATGACAGGAAGCACAGGGACATCATTTTATTTTTAATTCAATTTTTATTGTACCTGAATTTTTTTAATGTACTTCACTCCCACCCCTTCTCTACTAATGAAGTTCAACCGTCCTCCACACAGATCCAACACCCCATATACAGTCATAGTAAACAGTACGTTCCAAAAATATGTTCGCGTTTTCCAGTGACGAAAGAGCTTTCAATATTGAATCATTTTCGCACACGTACTGTCGTCCATTTGTCTACGTCGTATCCCGGTTTCCCCCACCAGCTTTTATTCGCCAGCTAGTGGCTGGGCTATCTTAGCTCTTTTCTGAGAACATTAATTTCTGTTAGGAATTGGAAGTCTACGTAATATTATACAACTGTTTAAAATAACTTAAATAAAAGGGCCTCGTTAAGTAATTAACTGTCACGTGATTTCCTCCCTTTCTTCTACCCTACGACATAACCACTTGGACGGACAGTAGATAGCATGTCTGAGTAATTTTATCTTTTCGGATCGGGCAGAAGTGAAGATTGAATTTACAGTACGTAAAGTACTCTTTTATAGAGTAGGTACAGAATTATTTCAACATGAGTTACTAGTACGAAGAACGAAACTGGTAATTGGGATTAGGTACAATAGTCTATAGTGCGATAATGTGCACATTAGAACTGAAGCCTGTATCAAAATGAACGGCCACTATTTTAAAAAATGTGTTTAAATATCCATATTATGATTATTTTTCAATTTAACTTCAGTCTCTATATTGTACGCTAATGTATTGTAGACAGTATAATATACACTGCATAATGAATACATCCACATGGACAGCTCAGTTCGTGAGTAAAAACACTCATTGTTAATACTGTACTGTATTTTAATTAAACAAAAACCTAATGAAAATGATCAAACTCAAAAGCGCAATATTTCCTAGTTTACGTAAATGGATGAACTACTTTTCTTCCCTCCTATACCTAGTAAAGTGATTTGTTTGTACAGGGACATCATTTTATTTTTACTTCAATTTTTATTGTACCTGAGTTTTTGAATGTACTTCACTCCCACCCCTTCTACGAATGAAGTTCAACCGTCTTCCACACAGATCCAAGTCATATTAGGCTTACCGTCACAGTACGTTCCAAAAATATGTTCGCGTTTTCCAATGACGAAAGAGCTTTCAATATTGCATCATTTTCGCAAAGGTACTGTCGTCCATTTGCCTACGTCGCATTCCGGTTTTCCTCACCAGCTTCTATTCGCCTCTCGGTAAAGGCTAGTGGCTGGGCTGTCTTAGCTCTTTTCTGAGAACATTAATTTCTGTTAGAATTGGACATATACGTAATATTATACCCATACAACTGTTTAAAATAACTTAAATAACAGGCCTCGTTAAGTAATTAACTGTCACGTGATTTCCCTCCTTTCTACGATCCTGCGACATAATCACTTGGACGGACAGTAGATAGAATGTCTGAGTAATTTTATCTTTTCGGATCGAGCAGAAGTGAAGATTGAATTTACAGTACGTAAGGTACTCTTTTTATGGAGTAGGTACAGAATTATTTTAACATGAGTTAGGCCTACTAGTACGAAGGACGAAACTGGTAATTGGAATTACATACATTAATCGAAATGAACCGCCACCATTTTGAAAAATGTGTTTAAATATCCATATTATGATTATTTTCAATTTAACTTCATTCTCTATATTGCACGCTAATGTGCTGTAGACAGTATAATATACACTGCATAATGAATACGTCCGTATGGACAGCTCAGTTCGTGAGTAAAAACACTCATTGTTAATACTGTGCTGTATTCTGATTAAACAAAAACCTAATGAAAATTATCAAACTCAAAAGCGTGATATTTCATAGTTTACGTAAATGGATGAACTACTTTTCTTCCTCCTATATCTAGTAAAGTGATTTGTTTGTATATTACCCCATCGAACTCCAGTCATGGAAGGGGTTAGCAACCGTTGATTCAAAGGTATAGGCAGGTTAATATCAGAAATGTTAGTAAAAATAAAATGATGTCCCTGTATATTAAGCCAGTATCATCGAACTCCAGTCGTGGAAGGGTTAGCAAACGGCGTTGATCCAGAGGTATAGGCAAGTTAATATTAAAAATATTAGTAAAAATAAAATGATGTCCCTGTACTTATCGTTGTTTGATGCGAAGAAGAAAATGTTTTCTAAAAGAGGAAAGATACTGTGTTGAAATTTCTATGTACAAAGAGATACCCTGCTTCCAATATATGTGCTACTTGTAATAACAGTAGCCTTCTTCGGACGTCCTCGACAGAAAGCTCGTTGTATGAGTAGCGAAGACAAAAGACGATAAATCATGAAGTCTGCCGACGACATAACGGACTGTGGGAAATGCAGGAATGAGGGCAGGAGAAAACGGAAGGGGTGAGGGACTCAAGAAAGGATGGAGTAAGGTAGTAAGGGAAATTAAATGTATAAAGTGTAACACCGCTAAGCCTACCACCATCACAAAGACATCTCTGACTGGCTCACTCTACACAAAGCTTTATGTGGACCACACGGAAAACCTTTGATGTGTTCATAATTGCATTCAGTGGAGTGTTTTAGGTGCTGGGCCTGCCCCTCAGTAGTTAGCAGATGACTTGAAGGAGCGTGACACGGCTGCAAATGCCCCACGTTCATGAACCTGTTCATGACTGCTTCAGTGGCGGATCGTGATGCGTAACTCGTCCACAATATTTATCGAAATGCGTCGCTAACTACTTTGATTCAGTGATCCAAATGAATGACAAACAAACTCATAAAAACACGAGGTCATTATCCATTTGATTTAAATTACAACGCAGGCTGAACGGATTACATACACCTCAAAAGAATTTTTTTATTTATTTATTTTTTTTTTTCCATTTTTCTTATAGTAATTTAATACGAACTTTTAGCTTTATATCTACGAAATAAATTTTCATGTATCTATGAAATTGACCAAATTATGCATTAAAATGTACTGCTACGCTACAGGTTTTACCTATTTTTCAACACAGGAACCAAGTCTCTCAACACATTTCTCCCATCGTGACACCAGATTCAGTACACCTCGTTCATGAAATTCCGTTTTCTGGGCGTATAACCACCTCCGCATGACTGATCTCACTTCTTCATCCTAACCGAAGCGTTGGCCTCTTGATGTGGATTGTTCGCATACATTATCTGTTTTAAATTCCAGCATAGATAAAATTAAAAATATTTAAATCCGAGGAAGAGCCAGGTGAAATTTCACGACTAGTTACGCGATCATCAAACACTTTTTCTAATGTGTCTAATAATATAGCGGCTGTTTGTACGGTGAAATTATCCTGTTGGAAGTAACATACTGTTTTTCGTCTTTAGCCAATATAAAAAACCCGCAGTATATGTCTGAAGGCCCGTTACGACTTAACGCAATCGATTCGAACAGAATTTTTCTTCAAAGTATATTTAAATGGAAGATAGCAGAAAGAGTCGAATCGAATCGATCAGAATTCATGAGGAAGAATGTTTATTCTACTGCCGGAATAGAATTTCATATGTTCTCGTGAAGCTTTCGTGGGAAAAAAAAAAAAAAAAAAAAAAAAAAAAAAAAAAGACATATCCATTTTTGGTACGTAATTTGTTTATTGCAAGTATTGCTGGATATTAAAGAGAACAGGTGATCATAACACACTACTGCCATCTAGTGGAATATTGGTAGTATTTAGTATTTAGTAGTATTTATTTATTTAACCTGGTAGAGATAAGGCCGTTAGGCCTTCTCTGCCCCTCTAACAGGGGATTACAACTATAATATGAACAATAAAATTACAATTAACATTAAATTTACAATTACAATTACAATAACAATTAAAGTACGACAAGATTACCTGATTAATGAAAGCTAGACATTTTATCATAGAAGTTAAGAACAAAGAATATTTTTGTATTTACTGAATTACAAATTAAACCTACAATTGAAATATTTTGTGATAGATTAAGAGAACTATTTACAAGAAACCATATCTGAACGAGTCTCAATCACTGACCAAGTGCCTAGTAAGTTTGCGTTTGAATTCAGTTTTATTTCGACAGTCCCTGATGCTAGCAGGTAACGAATTCCAGAGTCTTGGCAGGGCTATTGTGAAAGAGGATGAGTATGAGGAGGTGCGATGGGATGGTATTGTTAGTATTGTTTCATGGCGAGAGCGTGGTGGGAATTAAAGGTAAGTGAAGCGAGACGACAGGTACGAAGGAAGAGAAGAGTTAAAGATTTCGAAGAGAAGGAGAAGTGAATGTAAATTTCTTTTCTTATCTAGTTTAAGCCAACCTATTATTTCCAGGGATGGGGTAATATGATCATATTTACGAACATTGCTTACAAAACGTACACACAAGTTATGAGCACGTTGAAGTTTCGTTATGTTGTCGCTGGAAAGGTCAGTCAGTAAAATGTCAGCATAGTCAAAATAGGGAAATACAAGCGTCTGCACAAGGGACTTTTTTAAGCAAGAGGGAAGATGAACATTTATCCTTTTTAGCACATGGATAATAGAATATACTTTTCTGCAGGTTTAGTATATTTTTCTGTAATGATGAGATGGTACAGTAACACATTTTCAAGACAGTTTAGTAAGTCAATTAATATTTTATTTTATTAGAGTACTTCATTTCTTCTAATCTTTATATATTTTCTTCTAATCGTGTAATAGTCAATTAAATCCCATTGGAGTTTTGATTTTCTCTAGATAAACCAAAACCTCTGTTCGACCTTTAAGTCCACACCTGTGGAGTAACGGTCAGCGCGTCTGGCCGCGAAACCAGGTGGCCCGGGTTCGAATCCCGGTCGGGGCAAGTTATCTGGTTGAGGTTTTTCCGGGGTTTTCCCTCAACCCAATACGAGCAAATGCTGGGTAACTTTCGGTGCTGGACCCCGGACTCATTTCACGGGCATTATCACCTTCATATCATTCAGACGCTAAATAACCTAGATGTTGATACAACGCCGTAAAATAACCCAATGAAATAAAATAAAATCGACCTTTAAAATCTTACATGATCTGAGTTCAGACCGGCGAGAGCCAGGTCTAGTGAGATTACTGTTGATAATTATCTGCAACGGCAATACTTTTATTATATCCGAAAATAGTATAGCTACAATTTTATAAAAAGCGCATATTGAGCATACTAAATTAATTAAAATTTTACAGAATTATTCATTGCTGAGGAGAAAGATATTTAATTTCTCCAATTGTTCAGTACTCAAAGGTGTATGTCCTTCCTTAAAATCCAGAAAATTCATCTATTAAAAATAAAATATCACACTGATATTTTGCAACAGTGTAAGCAAAATCTGAATTTGCGATAGTAACAGTGAAAAACATATCAATCAATATTATGGACTCATATTTACCCAATATTTGGTTTCAAATGATAGTAGAGTCTCTTTTAAAGGGGTCCTAATGTTGTGTTCCTTAGATAATTTTTTTCATTTCATTTCATTTATTTAATACTGTACACTTGAGCTACATTAGGTATTGCAGTCCGAAAGAGCAGAAGCTCGTGCTCGGGCGCAGTTCAGATCAGTTATACAAAATATATCACAAAATTAAGAGAGTTCATTGAGCACAATAACATTAATAAGTGGTAAAATAAATTGTGATACATACATTTATTTTCATGGTTGATCGTTATGGAGAGAAAAAATTGAAATACATACGTACAAATTTATTTATATTTATGACAAGATTGAATAGTTCCGATAGGGCGAAATGCAAAATATCAACGACAAAATGTGGCGATACCAAGCAGTCATGAAATAGAAAAGCTGCTAGGGTTAAATAATTGAGAAGCCTTTGGGGCATGAGACAGCGCATACTTGCAAGCAAGTGGAACAAACTTAATGAAATGCTTCACAAAACAGATCACTATGTCCCAACTGTAGCGCATCATGCCAGCTGAATCAATACGCATGCCAAGATCCGACCCCTCAGTGTACGGACGCAAACATGTGTTTAAGAACATTTTTAACACCTGAGTCAACAGCTGCAGCCACTCCTGAGATGTCTTGATGAGTGGCGGTAAATGGCTTTCTGATACTTGAAATAGGTCCTCTTTTTCATGTGGCATTTCAGACATGATGTGACAAGTAAAAAGAAAGAACTCGTCACCTTAAAGTTAAACTACAGGGCGATCCATTTCGGAAGATATAGAATAAAAACACTGTAACATGAGAACTGTTTTTAAAATCCATTTTAAGCTTTGTTTCCGGTAAATCATAATGTGTAATCACTATTTTGCACAATGTGCTTACAGGCACAAACAATTTCCGTCAATTACTTGTATACTAGTTGAATGTAGAAAAGTTTTCGCCAGGCTAAAGGAATATTCAGGTAACAATAACTATTGTTTAATAATTAAAACATTTTAAGAATTATCTAAAAAAAAAATATTACATTACAATAATCCCCTTGTTGAGGTTCTGGCTGATATGTACATTAATTATCAGGCGATACATCTCACTTGACGATGTGTGTCAGAGGAAGAACAATTGTTTGTATACCTGGGTGCATCTGAAGTTTGATTAGTGTAATAAGTAACTTGTCGACGATATATACAATGGAGGGAGAAAGGAACTGGCCACCCTACCCTATTATCCCTGGCCTAGTTGCCTCATAAGTTGTGTGTTCTTGATATCTTGATGTCTTCGGACAGTTGACTAAACAATAATAATATTACAATAATCAACATTTTATAATTCATATTCTTTACAATATGTGGTTACTCGTGAATTCCTTTCTATTAACAAGTAAGTACCGTAAAGTGCCACTAGTCCTACATTAATACATATTAAATTTGTAATTTGACCAAACGTATTTTAAACACAATTTACATCGTCATGTGATGTATAGAGTCTTGCGTTTGGTTACTTTGAAGTCAGGTGTACATCGATCATACTAGCTTTGTGTAGAGAGCTAGTTGGAAGTCAACAGGTCACGCTTCAGTGAACCTCATACACCGGTTTTGTGTGTCTACATCTGTTTATTCGTGTACCTGAACAACGGGAATACCACTTATAGTCAATAACAATAACAAGTGTAGGCCTAGCCTATATTTAAAATCAGCTTATATGCAATAAAAGATAATTTTTACTAGAGATAGACGAAAGAAAAAATCAGGAACCACCACATTTCATCCAGACATGCAATGAGGAAACCATTCGAGCAAAGATAAAGAAACATTTACTGGAATATATTGAACAATATTAAATATCTATGCATTACAAACACACGCTCTCAGAGATGATCTCAAGCAATGTAGGACAATATCTTGAGATGCTCAGCAAATATAACGATATTAGTTTAAAAAGCGCATTCGAATTTCTTCCTACAACCGATTTTCTTAACATTATGTATTAGATTCATCACAGGACTTCCTAGAGTAACTCTTGTTAGATTGATTCATGAAGAACTAGAAATTCCGACAATTCAAGAATATATTTCAAATCAAGCCTTCTGCACGTACACCAAGTCGTACAGCAGCACAAACCCACTAATTTCTTCACTAGGAAATTACAACCCTGCATTAGACAAACATAAAAGACCTAAGAGCGTACTCCACCCTCTAGCTTGGAACGACAACGTACAAGACGAATACCAACTTGAACACTAAATAACCACTTGACTCTACACACAGACAAGGCTATTAATGCACTAATAATGTTATTTCTCTGTTTCAGGGTCATCACGTTATTGGCAGCATAGATGCATTGTTCCTATTGTAAACACTTTTTATGTACCGGTACCTTTAATGTATTTGTACTTTGAATAATGATTAAACCAAAACCTCCCACCTGAACATATTCCGACCACACCATAGCCAATTGGCTTTGTCGTCAGCACGACATCTCATCCTGCTCTAGGTTTTTCCGTGGTTTCCTGGAGCAATAAGACAAATGTCGGGATGAGCCCTAAAAGAAATGGGCCACGGACCACTTCCTTCCCCACTCTTTCTCTTCTACTATCACAAAGAACTTGCTAATTTCTTAGATAACAACCCTGTATTATGATAATAGGGGAAAATAAATATACTGTAAGTTCACAGGGCTAACGGCTTCGAAGCTGGGTACCTGGTTCTAATGAAGTGCACTGGTAGCAATCTAAAACATGGGGGTATGAGATAGTTACTCTGCCTGCCATTAAAAATTCACTTCACTAAATCCCCAAGGTAAAAAAATGTATTAGTTGCAGTGACATAAAATAAATCGAAGTCTTAAAAGATTTTGATCTCAATAAACAATCCAGCCGCCACATATAATTTTTAGTCGCCTTGACTACCTAGTGCCCGGAATTTGTCTACCCCTGATTTCTACAGTAAGTGTAACGTGTCTAGATACTTCAGATCTAATTAAAGCTTGGAATTAACAAATAAAAAAATATAAATTTCAGCACAACTTAAAATAAAACACATGAGTGTGTGCTTTGAGAGTCTCTACATAATACAATGAATGACTGTAAACATTTTAAGTGATTCAAATGAAAAAATATTTCCTTATTTCTGATAAAATATATTTTCTTCTTTCCTAATGTGCTCGCTACCAAATTCTATTATTGTAGTATTCATTTCCAACCGCCTAGCTTTGTTTTGTTTTCGTATGTTCACTGAGCAGCAGACCTGAACTAAGTAGCGTTGGATGACGTCAAGCTATACTCCATACATACCTACACTGTTGCGGCCTGCTAGTTGGCTTTTAGGTAACCAAACGCAGGACTCTAGTGATATAGCATCTGAGAGTAATTATTTTTAAAATCTGAGACAATCTTTGCTTTGAGATTATCAGTATCCCTGGCTTGCTGTGCAAAGACGTCATTCCTTACAAAACATCAAACATTTCCACATAATTATCAATATTCTATGAAAAGTCAATTAAATAAAAGGCTCTATTTGAACTATAATACATGCATCCACTTCAACTATAAACTAATAAGCTTATTACCGTATCCACTCACATTAAAGTGAAGGAAACTGATTAAAGCATAAAAATCTACAAGCAACCCATAAACGTGACATAAGATGTGTAGCAAAATTTATTCATGTGAAAAATAATGGGATATAATGGTCATACGATATCCTTATATTAAAAAGGGCTAGCGCATAAGATGCTGACGTTTATAATATACTAGACAATTAAAGGAAAACTTCGTTAAAGCAGAGAGGTTCCTTTGAGCAATAAGAAATGCTGAGGAAACGGTCCATTTACAAATCGACTGGCAGGACTAGTTTACCACAATCATGCAGTAGGACCTGTCAAGTAGTTGGTCTGGATCGCCATCAATTATAGAACATTGCAACG
Organism: Periplaneta americana; assembly: GCA_025594305.2. Lineage (NCBI taxonomy): Eukaryota > Metazoa > Arthropoda > Insecta > Blattodea > Blattidae > Periplaneta > Periplaneta americana. Next base: position 109,226,342 of record JAJSOF020000019.1, on the reverse strand, counting down.
GCAGTCAAGAGTTTATTAGCTGGACTGCAGCCTTTGACTCACAAACATTCATCAGGGCGGGTAACTTATACAGATATAGCACCACTCTGAGGAGGGTGGAGTAGGAAAAGTCAAAAGGCAGTCGATCTAGAAGCCGAGCCGTTCTACTGTCTGTCGGCCACTTTATTTTCCCTTCATGTCGGACCATGGAAGGGCGCTCTTTGTCGAACAATGCCTTTATCTGCCGGCAGATACCGCCGACAACGGTTCAAAAAGCCACTTCATCTTGCTACTAGTCAAATACACAAGTCTGAATAATTTTTGTATTCTCAAGTCATGTATGTCTCTTCAAAAACTGGTACAAATTTCAGTAATGTAATTGTAGGACTTCTGACATATTATATTTTAAGTGTATATGTACATAGTATGGTTTGAACTTTACTATATTGTTATTATTATTATTATTATTATTATTATTATTATTATTATTATATCTGATGCTTTTCCAATTCACTGCAGGCTAAAGCAGGGAGATGCACTATCAACTTTACTTTTTAACTTTGCTTTAGAATAAGCCATTAGGAAAGTTCAGGATAACACAGAGGGTTTGGAATTGAACGGGTTACATCAGCTTCTTGTCTATGCGGATGACGTGAATATGTTAGGAGAAAATCCACAAACGATTAGGGAAAAACGGAAATTCTAGTTCAAGCAAGTAAAGCGATAGGGTTGGAAGTAAATCCCGAAAAGACTAAGTATATGATTATGTCTCGTGACCAGAATATTGTACGAAATGGAACTATAAAAATTGGAGATTTATCCTTCGAAGAGGTGGAAAAATTGAAATATCTTGGAGCAACAGTAACAAATATAAATGACACTCGGGAGGAAATTAAACGCAGAATAAATATGGGAAATGCGTATTATTATTCGGTTGAGAAGATTTTATCATCCTGTCTGCTGTCAAAAAATCTGAAAGTTAGAATTTATAAAACAGTTATATTACCGACTGTACTGTATGGTTGTGAAACTTGGACTCTCACTTTGAGAGAGGAACAGAGATTAAGGGTGTTTGAGAATAAGGTCCTTAGGAAAATATTTGAGGCTAAGAGGGATGAAGTTACAGGAGAATGGAGAAAGTTACACAACATAGACCTGCACGCATTGTATTCTTCACCGGACATAATTTGAATATAAAATCCAGACGTTTGAGATGGACAGGGCATGTAGCACTTATGGGCGAATCCAGAAATGCATATAGAGTGTTTGTTGGGAGGCCGGAGGGAAAAGTCCTTTGGGGAGGCCGAGACGTAGATGGGAAGATAATATTAAAATGGATTTGAGGGAGGTGGGATACGATGATAGAGACTGGATTAATATTGCTCAGGATAGGGACCAATGGCGGGCTTATGTGAGGGCGGCAATGAACCTCCGGGTTCCTTAAAAGCCAGTAAGTAAGTAAGTAAGTAAGTAAGTAAGTAAGTATTATTATTATTATTATTACTATTATTAATTATTATTATTATTATTATTATTATTATTATTATTATTATTATTATTATTATAGCCACAATGTTTAGGCATTTATAATAGTTAAAATAGGCAGAGGAAAAGGCAATGAAAACGTAAAAAGCACAATCAATTTTGAAAAAGAAAAGGCATTATCAATTTGAAAAAGGCATAATATAGTTTAGCAATAAATTTTTTAATTATATCAATATAAGTCACATATTTACTTCGTAGATGACACATGTTGACTTATAAAATACTTTTTTTTTTTGTGATTAACTGTCTTTTCTCAAATCTTCCATAACAAAACTGTTCCATCGGTTGAAAACCATGAACACCAGCATGAAGTTTACTTTTCAATGGTTTACTGAATTTAGGCATTCTAGCTAACCGACTTATACCTTCTGTCACCCGACAATAACTGACTGTTCCTCACTTAAATTTCTTTCTCCTACAATAATAAACACGTGTAGCACAAAATTGTAACAGTAAGATTTAAAAATATGAAAGCAAATAACTGAAAATGCTAGCTGACAACTTCTATGAGAACGGGCTTAATATTTATAAAGCTTATTGTTGGTATCGTGAAGACATGACACTATATTTTAACTGTGGATTGTCGATCATTATTCATATTACACCAGTAGTATTAAAGCAAGATTATTAGCAGATTAAGCACCGAAATAAATTAATTTTATTTACTATTATTGGTAGAGTGAGTCATTGTTTCATGCATTTAAATTTCATACACATTATATTACAATTAGAAAATTGCAAATAAATAAGAAATGTTGCTTTAAAATGAGAGAAAGGGCATTTATTATTTAATTAGTAAGAAACACCTTAAAAATGCAAAATAAAATGTTGTGTTTAAATTGAATTCAATTTAAGTACAGTAATTAGTTTTTTTTAGACTGGGAAGCTTTGAAATGAAAGCCCTGTATGAATAAGTATTTTTATAGGCAGTGTTATTACAAACCTTTTTTCCCAATTTGTGAAATAGTGTTTTCAAATAAACGACCCTAACATATTTCAAAAAATTTAAAATCCGTTCACGATTCAGTCCCTGTCCTACTCTTCGAATCACTGTATAGGGAGAAGGAAAACTGTGGCTCATCTGGCATCAAAATACGAGATTGGCTGTTGCAACTGTGTGCGATTTTATAAAAAAACAAGTATATTTTTTTTTATTTAATTTCATCATCATCATCATCATCATCATCATCATCAAGATCAAGGTTTGGGTCCTTATGGCCCGTTCCTGTTCCAAGTTAAACGCTAAGTTGTTCTCTTCATCGTTTTTCCGGGCGCCCTCTACATCGCCGTCCACCTGTTGGGTTGTAGTGAAGAAGAATATATGGGAGTCTATTTGTATCCATTCTTCAAACATGATTTAAATATTCTTCTTGACTAATTTGAATCTTTTCATTTAAATTAAATATACTGATTTCTCATCTAATTACTGCCTTCGAAGTTTTATCTATGAGTCTTCTGCCTGCCACTGGACGTAAAAATTTCATTTATTGTATTCCATTGGCCGTACATTAGTGTTGAAGGTTTAAGATGAGGAACAAGTCAAGAGTTGTAAAAGTTTTGGTGAGGTGAGGTATATAAAATATGTAAGTGTACAATCTGAGACCTCTACTATTCCCATCTATCCTCAGACAGCAACGCAAGGAGATTCCCTGATCTTTAAAAACCCATTGTTGACAACTAGACTTAAATTATTGAACGTATGATCGACTACCTAGCATGTTAAGGGTATATGTACGTGAACGACCGCAATATATTATCAGAAAATGCAGGCTCTAAATTTCTAAAATTTTATAAGGAAATGAACTCACAATTGGACAAAAATTACAAGGTACCACAACAAGGCTTATTAGAACTTAAATATCTGATAAAAGTACAAAAAAGGTTACTAATAATATTTTTTAGAATTCACTTTTCACTTTAAATTAAATTTTCCAAAATTTGAAAATTTTCACACATATTATTTCGTAACTCCACAACCATTAGTGATAGAATATTGAATTTTTACACTGATTTAACATGAATTTATGCAAAAGGTGTGAGGGCATTTTTTCTTCCTTATGACATGAATAATAACTACAATAATGCAATTTCTTTGAAAAAATAGAAAAATTAGGTCACAAAACATTATGTAAACTTCAATATATTTTATATAGGAGAAATAAAAAATTAATTGTATTAAAATAAACAATTCTACATGTCTGAGATTCTACTTTTCAGAAATAAGTGTTTATTACATGCAGGAAAAATAATAAAGATGTCAAAGGGACCACAACAATGTTATCAAATGATGTAACTGCAGATTTTTTTTTCACACTTTGATAAAACAGTTGAAAAATGTTATTAATAACCTTTTTATACTTTTATCAGATATTTAAGTTCTACTAAGGATTGTTGTGGTACCTTGTAATTTTTGTCAAATTGTGAGTTCATTTTCTTATAAAACTTTAGAAATTTAGAGCCTGCATTTTCTGATAACATTTGTGATCGTTCACGTACATATACTCTTAAACACAAGTTCATGAAGGAAATTGCAAAGCTGAAAGTAATGTGCTCTTAATTTATGAAAATCTTTCATGGTACGTATTATCCAGTTCTTTCGATTGACCGTTTAGTTCATCCCCCTCATTACCACGGATAATATAGGTTTTACTGTAAATTAATAGAAACATTTTAACCAGCAATGTCGGTCGAGGACTCTAGATAGAACAGGAAGTGATTGAGTGCAGCTGCAGAACTCTTCAGCAAATAGCCAAAGTAATTTGTCTCCTCGCAAAATGACAGAAAAAAGAAATACTAGCAGTAATTAGGAATGTGGAAAAACTAAGGGGAATGCTGTCTAGGGAGAAAATGGGAAGATCTTAGTTATTCGAATGAACTCTATATTGAAAACTGATAATGAAGTAACATCCACAGGAAGCGATGTAGTGTACTCATTACATGTAAAAGGTGTAAAGGGGTATAAGTGCCGTCCTTTTCACAGTCGTCGAGGACGGTCTACAGGATCAAAAAATGTCCATACAACATAGGGTCAAAACTTGATAGTTTTCCCAGAAAAAAACATTTCTTCTCTTATTTCATTTGCTTCATACTGCTTATATCGTTAGTAAAATTAAGAAAACAATTACATCAGTCGGTATATCTAGCAAAGAATCAATATTAGTTTAAATAAATATTTGTGTATTCTATTACGTTTTCGTGAAATTAAGTAATAATACATGCTTAAATTTGTTAATATTCCGGCGTGAGAGACGTGGCAACATGTTGAGCAGGCAGTACTCTGCACAGACGTACGTACATACATGTCAGCTGAGTTCTCCCTGTCCATAGGTCTACTGCCGAGCGGATGACAGTTCAATACCAGGTATTCGATAAACAAATGACAATGTCATTCACAGTTTAGGAATATCGTGATATGTTATTAATTTATGCAGAAAGTCGTCCTAATTCAGGTGAATCAAGAAGAATGTACCGTCAACGTTTTCCTCAAAGAAGATTACCTAATCGGCGAACTTCTATAGCAGTTCCTCAACGATTTTTAGAAACTAGGAATCTCTTACCCCGTTTCGAAAATCACACAACCAGAAATTAGTTTTAAAATGGTACTGCATTATGGAAGCGGGATGGATTAAAATGTTGCATTAGAAAAAAGTTCGTATGATTTTGTGCATTAAACCATTATTGTTTATTTTTAGACGCACAACAAAAAATTGAGCAATATTGTTAAATAAAATGGAAATATACCATATTGTTCTAATAATGAGATTGAAAGTGTGTATTTGCTGCTCGTTTTATGTAAACAATGTATTGTCATGGTCCGCTCCTGCATTAGAACAGAGCATCCATTTTGTATCGGTATGTCTGTACCCGCTTGAGCTGTACTGTGTACTTGTAAACCCCCTCCTCCCCATCCAGCAACGTTGGGAAACGTCTAATATTGTAAATTTTAATAATTAATTAATATTGCAATTAGAAAAAAATTGCGCTAAACTGGAGAATTCCCACGGTATCTTTGAACCGTGCCCTTACGTTTAGCACCAAATTTAAGTAAATACACAATCTCGCCAACATAAGAACACAACGTTGGTGTGTGGCATCGTTGGAGGGAGAAATTTGTTTCTTTTCTCTCTCTACCTCCTTCGTTCTGAACATTACAGAGAGATAGCACCACTGTTAGCTACAAGATATATTTGCGCAAATATATTGAAGTAGATTACGTGACCTATTACGTGACTTAGATGAGAGTCTCGAGACAAAACGGTTTTGCTATATTTCTTTTTTTATTAAATGTTAAGCACAGGAACGCCATTTCGTAATTTTATTTAAGAAACAAGCCAAACAAATTATCTTTGCATCAAAAACGGATGCTCCCTGGACCAAATTATCGTATTTTATAATTGTTTGAATGCAACAGAAGCCAGAAGTCTTGAACTTGACTAATGCAGTGAATTATTTAAGAATATAGTCGCGAATTTTACTACTACCATTTCGATTGTGTTTTGTTTGGCACGGCTCGGTACGGCCTGGTTACTAGTGACCGGCGAGTAACGTCGACTATCGATATTGCTCTGCCGTGGGTATTATCCAGTTGTTCCAAAAATTGTGAGGGCATTTTTTCTTCCTTATGACATGAATAATAATCATCAGATAAAATAATGACACTTATACCCCTTACACTCCGTATATTGCAGTGCCTTAGCGTACTTCACGATCGTACGCCACTTCTGGTGTTCATACATGAAGTTGAGGACACTGCAGAACGTGCAATCGCTTCTCTCTGCTATTCAATTACCTTGTTCTGCCACACTTCTGTTGTATCTCATAATCAGAAGATTACAGGCACATTATCTCGGATGGGAACAGACCATAAAGGCTAATTGTACAAATTAATAGTACCGGTGACCATTACCTGAACTTCTATGATGACGTGAACAGTACTAAGGTCCAGGTATTTTAAATTTCAATTCAGCAACAGCGTATGGGGAATAAAATTACCAGATGCGTAATCCAATCGCTTTACTCCCGGAGGATTGACTTCCGGTATCAGGCCTGTTGGACGTTAAATAGGACTAACAGCACTCCAGAGACTGAGGGAATTAAAACATGCAGCAAGCGAATCTCAAGGGTTGCAAATAGTACCATTCTGATTGAGTTTATATAGCTCATCACGTTTTCGTAGTCACCATGGTGATCAAGGAAAAAGCTATTCAACAAAAATGTTATTACAGATGAAATTACATTCATGGGGAACACATACTACGAAGTGGCTTACATTTTTTTTTATTATTATTTTTTTGCTGACATATGTGCAATCACACCTTAAATTTAATATTCCAAAAATATCAACTCTTCCGGCAAGTGTCCTTTTTTATGGTTTTGTAACTGTATGAAAGTCACACTTTGATTAAGTCCTCTTTTCTTAACCTATTTATTCTCCTTTCGGCATTTTTCAAACTTTGAGTAGGCCTACTTTCATTGTGAAACGTATTCCAGATAGAAACTTATTTTTCATCACATAGTACTATAGTAATGACCTTTATATTGAATTTAAAATTATAAAAATTGAAAAAAAAATATACGAAAAAATTCTTAATTATAAAAAATCATGTCAAATTTTGGACATTTAGAAAAAAAATCTGGAGGAAAGCATCATGAAAGTAAAACCAACTTAAATATTTTAATGGGCAGAGAAAGCTTGAGCAGCAACCTATAAAAGTTTCATGTCTGTATCTTGAATTGTTTAGAAACTGAGTGTACCGAAAGATTGAAGATAGGAGGTATCCGGTCTCCTTAAATTAAAAATAGGAATGAAACTTTTAACATAACATCATACCACCACCGTCATCATAAAAATTATCATCACAAACAATATGAACAACATTAGAGGCCTAGTTGGTAGTGCTCAAAAGTAATCCTTTAACAATCATCATCATCATCATCATCATCTTCTTCTTCTTCTTCTTTCCAATCTTAAGGTTCTTGTACACGTGCACCATCAAATTTTTCTTCCAATTGAATACTTTACAAGAAAACTAGTCAAAAACTCATCAATATTGAAAGATATTTGTCAGAGAGTTTCATATTGATAAATATTTCATTCTTTTTCCAATCTTAAGTTATCATAAATTGTAAACGTGCAGACTATATCAAATTTTTTCTTCCAATTGAATACTTTACAAGTCTCTATCATATCCCACATCCCCAAATCCATTTTAATATTAAAAACTAGTCAAAAACTCATCAATATTGAAAGATATTTCGCCCATAAACTAAAACATGCCCTGCCCATTTCAAACGTCTGGATTTAATGTTCCTAATTATGTCAGGTGAAGAATACAACGCGTGCACTTCTGTGTTGTGTAAGTTTCTATTGATAAATATTTCATAAGATTTTAAAACATGCGCTTCAAGTTCACTGTAATATAACTGTTATTTTTTACAACATAAATATAATAACACGAATTTCCCATATTTAAATTTCCTCCTTTGTTGAAGAATATTTTTCCATCCCTTCGAAGGATAAACTATTTAAAACAACACATAATATTATCGGTACTTTACTGGATTTTCTCCTACAATAAAATAAATCGAAGAATATTACGATTGCTTATCGTTTTAAAAGAAAATATTTACGATTAGTGATTGCCTAATTTAGAGGTTAGAATTTTTTCATTGCAATAATGCATGTATTGGTACTTAACTCGAGATATCTGCCTTACAATTTCCCCATATGTATTACTTTTCTACATTTTATTGTGTTATTCCATAGAAACTACGGATTACAGAGATGAGTTTCATCATCATCATATTCCAGGCACGAAATTAGGCCATTGTTGGTCTGTTTCGGTTCCAGCTATACAGGATCCAATAGACGTTTCTGTGGACGTCCAGGTCGTCGTCGTCCTTGAGGGTGGTATTTTAGCATTTCTTGGGGTGTCCGGCCAGCTTCCATACGAGAAATGTGTTCAAGCCATCTGTTTCTGTATTCTGTAATTTTTTCTTCTAACGGTTGCATGTCGAGTTCCTGCAGTATATCCTCGTTCCTCTTGTGGTCCAGAAGTGTGTATCCTGCAGTTCGTCGCAGATATTTCATTTCAGCTGCTCTTAATCTGCTGATATCTCTTTGTTTCAGAACCCAAATTTCGCTTCCATAGAGCTTCTAAAGAAGATCGGTTCGCTTAACTTGCCAACAAATTAATAACACTAATACCATGAATTTGGGAATAATTTTAACTAACTATATTAGATAAGATGTTCATTGCCCTTAATAATTGAAACTAATTCATGACATCGTTAAAATAAATAATAATGACATTTTTATAAGATATTAGATACTATTCAATTAGAATTCTCAGAGAGGAAAATATATCTAATAATAACATATGATATATGATATACAACGTACTATACTTCGTTCCATAATATCTGACAGATGACGTAAACATTACCGGCAGAGAGAGATAAAAGGATAATTGTTGTTGGACCAATGGCAGAGGTCGCATTCCACGCTTATCTTGAAGTTGGGCGGTCTAACCCCGACAAACTTCAAGAACAGCGTGGAATGAGACCTCTGCCATTGGTTGAATAGCATTATACTTCTCTCCTCCTCTGAAGGCAATGTATACGTCGCCTGTCAGACATTATGAAACTAAGTAAAATGAACTTACTGTAATAACACACTGAGAACTGCATGTAAAGATCGAAAGGGCGAGAGTAAAAGACTACTAGTGAATGTGTGCGCTTCTAATTGATATACTATGCGTTTTCAAAACCTCCTAAAACATTCAAGAGATTGACTTTGTGCGTTTTCGATGAGGACTCAAATAATCATCTTTTCATGAGTGGCCGATATCCTGCCCTCAGCAGAATGATAAAAATTGTCTCGTCTTGTAGACATTCACAACACATCCTCTTTATATGGTCGTGTCATTGCTTTGTGCATTAAGTTTCTCCCAACATTCGTTAAATGCTTGAACGAATTTTAATTTCACTTATAACTTGTTTTAATGAGACTCTCATCATGAATTTCATAAATTGTCATTATTCTGTCCTAGTACTCCTTATATCCACGTATTAACACCCAGTTGTCGTCACCATAGTACAGAGGACGTATAAACATTACATTATGCAGTCGTAACTTTATTACGCAAGTGAAATGTGAGTTTTAAAGGAAAAAGGGAAAAGCGCAACGCAAGCGACAGAAATGTGATTTTAAAATCTGTGACGGGAGTCGCAGAAAGAGAGAAAATTAAAAATAGAGATATAATACACCAATTGAAATGCATATTTTAAATAATGCCTAATATACAAATATTGGTAGGACCATGTGCAATATACCTATAAAACTACGTTTCCCAAACACGTTAAAAAAGAAGTATTCTAAAACAAATTAAGCTTAAACAGGTTTAAGTAGCATAAGCCAACATCTGAATCGAATACACCCGACATTGGCTTCTTTACATTGAGCAGGTTAGTTTGAGTAACAAACTAGTGTCCTTTTAGGTGTTAGAATGTTCATAATTTTATTTGTTCTAGAATAGGTATTTCATAAAAAATCGAAAATAGCAATAGTATCCGACATAATTTAACAAGCTAATAGTTTTAACTATTTGAGATGTACTGTATGATAATATGTCTGAAAAACATCTATACTTATAACAAAATTAATAAATTCCAACAGGTGTATGGAACAATTCGGAAAAACTTGAAAAAACAAAACAAAAAGGAACTCAAAGTTCTACAAGACAATGATGGTTCATATACTTACATATGGAGCAGAAAATTGGAACGAAGGCCAATAAATGTCTTCTAAGATCGGTCGCTGGAATCTCCCTACGAGATAAGAGAAGAAGTCAAGACATCAGAAACGATTTATAAATATTATTAATCTAAAGAAGTACAAAAAATTAAAAGCAACTGGTCACAGCATCTGGGAAGGATGAGACAATTAGATTATAAAAGTAATGTAAAACTATAAACCGATAGGACGAATAAACATGGGAAGGCTGAGACTGCAATAGATGAAGCAAGAATAGGACCACGTAAGTTATTCCAAATTCTTATGGAAAACAGAACGGACCGATTGCCCCATTTCATGATGATGATAATCATACCTATTTCATTAAATTTCCAGCCAAACAAAATATCTTTGAAGAGTTACATCCAATTAAAAGGAACATTTTCATCGACAAATTATATGTTTTAACTATCTGGGCTATATTCAATGGAAGAGATGATACTGTTATTTCGTAACTGAAAGGAAGTCTACAAAACGCTTGGATAGAAACGACGTTAAATTTTACAAAGGGACGGAAATTTGAAAGCATCATATGGACCAAAATTATGAACTCGTAACAAAAGAAAACAGGAAGAACGTCATGAAGCTGAGGAAATGAGCTTTTAAGGATCATAGCGTGTTATAAGCTTTTATACACAAAACACTGCAAAAATATCAGGAAGAAAGTTCATGAATTTAAATTACGAGATAATAATTAAACACTACTAAGATAACTGGAAGATTGACGTGAAGAGAATAGTGGATAATCGTACTGTAAGCTATATATCAACCCCCAGGAAGAAGAAAGTTAGGAAAACCAAAAAAGAGATGAGCTAAATTATTCGGATATCCCTGAGACAGAAAAGGGCCAATGGACTCAGACCTTGTGGACTGGAGATAGTGATGATTAATGGTGATGATGATGAAGATGATGAAGAAGAAGAAGAAGAAGAAAAAGAAGAAGAAGTTTTGAAGTCAAAACGGCTACTTTATATAACAATTATTAAAAATGCGACTTCGAAATATTTAACTTAACATCTTTTCGTATAGACTACTGTACTGTAACAAACATATTATATTCTACATATTATAGATTTAAAACTTTACAAAATCATTTACAAAATTGTTGTTATACTACACAATATTAAAACAATTTCTTAATTTCTTTTTGCAAATGGTCTAAGATCTTTTTTGTGCATAAACAAATGTATCATCTACACTTTTTGCACAAAAATAATTGTAACTACAAAATATTAATGCAATCACGAATTTTGCTTAATTTATGTACGCAATACGTTAAAACGAAGTGGACAGTAATTTGAGAATTAAATATCTTCAGATATTTTTCAGCATTGTTAAAAATATATGTTTTAAGTACACAAAGAAGAAAGAGTTCGTCCAAAGGGCTCGATTCAGGAAGAGTACCCAAAACGTTCATTGTATTTCCGCGCTGAATAGCAATACTTAAGCGATGACGCAAATAAGTAGTGCAACGGCGATCACCAGTAATGTAGAGCAAAAAATTTGAGATACCAAAACTTTAGCGTCATGACTCCAAGGACTACATTTTACAGATGCACTTCAATAAAAATAAAACGAGCAGTAAACAAAATTACAGAATTAGGACATCACAATCACTAGTTATTATTATTATTATCTATTATCATTATCATCATAATCATCATCCTGACAAATATTAGGCCTAGTGGGCTGTTACGGTCTTTTCTGTTCATCCTCTTTTGAGGTCTGCCAATGGATCTTTTTCCTCTCTGTTGATAATTAAAAATTGCCTTTGGAAATCTGTTGTTGCTCATTCTGTTGACGTGATTTTTCCAGTTTTCTTGATATTGCCAATGGTATATCATCACTGATTCAGCCTTGACATTCTCCATGATATCCTGGTCCCGCTTGTGGTCAAATTTAGTGTATCCTGCAGTCCTCATGAATCTCATCTCACATGCTGTGATTCTGTCAATACCATGAGCTCTCAAGTTCCACGCCTCGCTTTCATAAGAGAAAATTATTCTTGAGAAGAATATATTACACAGGGGTAAACGAGTGTATTTCTGAACAATTTCAGGCTTGAAAACATTGTTTATTAAGCTCATAGTTCAGTGCATTTGTTGATTTTCTGGGAGATACTCCAGATTGAACAGATAGGTTGTACTCCCAAGTAAGCAAATTCATTCACCTTTTCCAGAATTTTGTTTTCTAAACGTATTTTACTTGAATTGAATCTTTCCCAGAAAATGCCATAATTTTTGTTTTATCAGGTGAAATTCCTATGTTATATTGACCAGAAATTATATAGAAACTATAAAGTGATCTTTGTAAATTATCCTCTGAAGATGCTACTAGCAGCGATCCTTAGCGAAAAGTGTAGCACTGATTTGCAAATTTCTGTTTATTATTATTATTTTATTATTATTATTATTATTATTATTATTATTATTATTATTATTATTGTAATTCTAGCCAATACAGAATTAATAGTTGAAAGAAACTGGCCACCCTACCCCATTATCTCCTGGCCTAGTTGCCTCATAAATGGTTGCTTTTGGTATTAGTTAAGACCTGTGTTCAGACAGTTGACTAAACAACAACACGTATACCGTATTTCATCTGAAAGTTAAATTAGCAATATTTTGTTAACTCTGCATTTAAAACATGTGATAAACGCCATTATGAATCTATTTTTTTCCTTTAATTTCTGCTAGACTTATGGCTATTGTTCTATAAAATAAGGTTAAAAATTTTGTGCTAATAATACTCTTTTTCTGATTATTATTATTATTATTATTATTATTATTATTATTATTATTATTATTATTATTGTTCTATAAAATAAACAAAATTTTGTGCTAATAATACTCTGTTTTTTCTGATTATTATTATTATTATTATTATTATTATTATTATTATTATTATTGTTCTATAAAATAAACAAAATTTTGTGCTAATAATACTTTTTTCTGATTATTATTTTTTCTATAAAATAAACAAAATTTTGTGCTAATAATATTATTATTATTATAAAATAAACAAAATTTTATTATTACTCTTTTTTATTATTATTATTATTATTATTATTATTATTATTATTATTATTAATTCTCTGTTGTTTAGTCAACTGTCCGAAGACACGTCTGAACCTCACAAGTGATATTAAGAAGGAACCATTTATGAGGTAACTAAGTCAGGAGATAATGGGGTAGGCTAAGTTGGTCAGTTCCTTCCCCCTATTAATTCTCTACAGGCTAGAATTGTAAGCTCTTATGTGCCCCTAATCTATCGAAAACAGCTCGTCAATATCAGAATAATACCATCACACCGGTGTACCACGCTAGGAGAAACACCCAGTATTTGTAGATTTTTTGCGCAGAGTGTTGTCTTTGATGCACCATTGGAGGTGGTACAGCGCACCAATGTGATGATTATGATGATTAATGGAGCAATGGTGGAATGCCGGTAAGAGAAACGGGATTATCCCGCGAAAACCTACCATCTAACATCATATTTATTGCGGAGAAATTACAGATGGCCCCACCGCGATTCCAATTTGGGTTACCAGCGTGGAAAGCCGACGTTGTTTTCGTTCGACTGACGTTGCGCCATTTATAAAAGTAATTTAGAGAAAATAAAATACAAGACACGCGCAGTTATTAACCGAAGGAAAATAGACTCCTTTGTAGGAGAGAGTATTTTGTACCCTAGATTCGTAGCCAGCTATACTTCTACTTCAGCCAAATGGAAGACAAATGAAATAGTAATATACGTTACAAGAGCGGTATGTTGACGTTTTCATGTTGGAGGAAAAGTTTGAAAAAGCGAAACGTAGTTGCAATGAAATCTCCATCTTGGTTTCTGTTTAATGACGGCAACTTCGGAACACCAAAATATCTTTCCTCAACATTATTGCTATAAAATGTTTTCTGTGTTTACTTTACTCCAGCAGGCCGTGATATACGTCTGTTTTTTTTCCCAAGTCTGTAAATGCGAACTTAAAACAAACAGTAAGGTTATGTAATGATTTATTTTCATTTTAATATTTTAACAATATTATTTATATAACATATTGCAGTAATAACATCGGCATCTGGAATCTTTTTGATTTTTTCACGGCTTCCTTAATGTTACTTTTATCAGGAATGTAATAAGTTTCGTGGAGTAGTAGACTTTACTTAATTTTTGCAAATATTTAAAAACAATAACTAACATTGCAATTTAGGTGAAATTGCAGTGGTAAGTTTCCAATTTGTAATTATTACAATGTCAAACGTCTCTAAAAATAATACGTTAAAAGCCTAAAGCAGTAAAATGAATGTCGCGCTTAAGCGGTAAGAAGAGGGAAATTGTTATGTGTGTTACGTTGGGAATAATGAATGTGGTATTTCACACTTACCGCGTATTGGTTCTGTGCGGAAAACAAGCAAATACGCACGATCTCGCACAAAAGTAATTTAGAGAAAATAAAATACAAGACACGCGCAGTTATTAACCGAAGGAAAATAGACTCCTTTGTAGGAGAGAGTATTTTGTACACTGGATTCGTAGCCAGCTATACTTCTACTTCAGCCAAATAGAAGATAATTGGAAAATATCTGTTGCACATTGAAATACATTTTCTTTTGTACTTCAGGTCAAAATTAAAATGTATAATACATAACAAATTACGTTTACAATAATGTCGACACTCTTTAACAGTTACAAACTCGCGGGAATAATTTCCAGGTATAGAGAATGTATATCTGATTAAGAAGTGCTTGGGGGTGATAAAGTGCATGAATAAGGCAGACTTGCGAACCACTTAATACGGTTCCAAGCAGAATAACAAGTAACTCCATTTTCCCACTCCGCAATGAAACGAGAGTCAAATAATTTTACGCAAACCTGTAGATAAATTGAGTTTACATTTGTGAGATATCAATACGACGGAGGCCACCCCTCAGACGCGTAATTCAGCTCCTTCGTTAAACCAATTATCCCCCGCGTCTGTCGTAGTCGTAATCTTATCTTGTACTCTGGCTGCAGCTGCGGCGGCGGATCCAGGGCGCACTGATTTCCAGCTGGTGAAATTAAATCTCATGCTACATAAAATGCAAAGCTAATTATGTTCTAAATCATTTTATGTCAAATTATGCCCAAAATGTTCACAAGAAATTAGTAATTCTAGTATTACAAAATGTTACGTGAAGAAAAATCAATTTTCAAAAGGATTACCGTAACTGTAGGACTATACAGGGTAAGAGAGGTATAGAGCAGAACCCCGATTATCCGTCACCCTATTAACTGATTGGTGGATTATCCGTGGATTCTCTTGCGCTTTCTTTTTGCTGCAGAAATATACGAAGTACATATGTTAAATTGTGGCTGCAACATTTTGTGCATTTATAGTTTGCATATTAGCACATTTTCAGTTTTTTTACGTTCGTTTACATAGGGGAGACCCGGGCAAAACGAATAACCCGGGCAAAGAGAATATTGCATATTTCTTAGAAACGCCAACAGGCAGCGCTTTCTGCTATATAGGGGAAGAATCCCAACCAGATTTTGCTGCTGGAACTGACTTGTCGTCATTCTAGCTAGTGAGAGAAGAAGTCAGCGTGTATTTGAAGAAAATTGACTGTTTTCTTAAAATATTTCAAGGTAAGAGGAACAAATGTACAACACACAATACTGCAGAAACTTTTTGTTATGTGATAGTAATATATAGGCGATACGATTACTTCTAAAGTGCCGTACTTACGAAGAAATTTATTGACGTTTATATTTGTATAACCTTAAATGAAAAGCGAAGTGGCGTCTGCGGGCAAAGTGAATAGGGCAAAGTGGATAACTTATCCGCTTTGCCCTGCCACCTTTACTTGATTATATAAGTGTTAGCTGTACTTTTGTATGTATTTGTCTATTGTAATAAATTGTGTTAGATCATTTTACATAGTGGAGGCATTAAGTAACACTAATTAAATTATAAATCAGTAACACTGATCTTAATTTTTACTTGAAAAGATCGTAATGTGTTTTCAGATGGTTTAATTTTTCAAGAGGAAGACGGAACAAGCCAAATGGTCTGAAGAAGCCATGAAGAAAGCACTTGGAGAAATAAAATATTCCGATTAGTGGTTCTGCTATCTGGCTATACAACCATAATGTGTTTGTTGATGAAGATTTTGCTCCAGATCAACTTACAGATCGCCCACTTGAGACAGAAATCAACGAAACGACAGCTGGCTCAGATTTAACAAATTCTCCGGTGCCAGCTTCTTCAGCGGCTGAAGAAACAGTTAATGTTCACTCAGAATCAACCACCTCTGTGATGTCGTCATCTTCAGAGATTGAAAGAATATTCAATACATCAATTGCACTCAGATTTTCAGTTCCGGTTACACCAAAACCCTCAACATCGTCAGCAAGAGAGTCAGTTCTTTTGATTTAGACCAGTGCCAGAAGTGGATGCTCGAAAGGTACGAGTTCAACGAAGAAAATGTCAGCGCTCTGAATTTCTTACATCTATACCGATTAAAAACGTTGAAAGATGAGACGGTTCCTCGTATAGGATAAGGAGATTTTCATTAGATTAGTATTTCGTGTTAATATTCTTATATGGATAGGATGCGCGGACGTGTAAGTAAGTTTCAGAATGTGAGGCGGAAGTAACAGGTGGACAGGAAGGCCGAAGCGACGCTACGCTGACAGGAAACATGTGTCCAGGCGTGGAGTTGACTGATGAGGGAATGTATGGACTTTGCCTGCGGGTGGTCAGTAAGATGACGCCAAGCCAGGTTCCAAAAGAGATGATGTGGTATATGTCAGAGAATTGTCAGGACGCCGGAAGTAAGGGGATGTTCTAGTTAACGAACAATTTTTGAAGAACGCGTCTTAAGTGACCATTAAGTGTAATCATGGCCAATCAGGATTCTTAATAGAGACACGTGATATATAGATAGCAGGGCGAAATTGTATGTTTGGTGGTTGAAAGTAGAGGGTAGATTTGGCAGAGACACAGAAGGCATATACAACGCGTACGGAGAGGTCGCACTCCACATATTCTCGGCGTACCTAACTCTGAAGGATAACAATGTACGGACTTAGAATTTTTCAGTGGGTTTAGTAAGAAGTCGTGTGTTGTATCATTATTATAAGCCTGAATTCTTTTCTCATCATTATTATTACATTCGGAATAAATTGTCATCAAGTTATCAACTCTCCGTTATATTACTGGTGTTTTATAGTACAAAATATATAATTACGTGAGCTCAGAAATTAGTCTACCAACTTGCGGGAAGTGAGAGCGAGATATTATACACTTGGACGCGCATTTCTGCTAATCTGAAACGAACACTTAATAATAATAAACGTTTTCATAGTTCTTACCAACAACTTCTGGTGTGCGCCTACATCATTTCAACCTACGAGCACGTCTCCCAAACCCCATGTCCCGACCGTTTTTGCAGCTGACCTGGGACCTCATACTCTACCGGAGTAATCTCGAGGAGGCTGGCGCCCAAATTAATTAGTATACATCTTTAATTATTGACATCAACGTGCCATCCTTGAGATACTTTCCATATACGACGGAGCTGGCAGCCGAGGGCAAGGAAAGGCGTCGTGGACAACAACGACGACGACCGACGACCGTCGCAGATTCTGGCGCCCCAACCAACAACGAGGTGCGGCAACCGCTGCATATTTTGGCGCCCCAACGAAGGCGACCGCAGCAAAGAGAAGTAACTTATGGGCAGGAGCAAAGGCAGAAGAAATCCAAGTCTTCAGTGCTAGTGAAACGTCGACTTTTTCAAATTTGTATTTTGTACTAATCTAATGTGCTGTAATGGACTGTAAATAACATATCCTATCGTCTAGTATAACTCATTAACATCGTGTTTATGTGTTGATTTAATTTTATTATCAGTGAATAAAAATTAAATAGAAATGTGAAAATGTTATAGGGATATTCACTTTGTCCGGGTACACTATATTTTCTTTCTCAAATCATATCACTGTCTGTAGGTACGAGAAACGAATTGCTGTTTTTTTATATATGTGGACAACATGTGTCACAACCAATGCCATGAAGATTTTATTTCGGGAGCACCAAAATATAGCCCGTGGCATTGTTTGTTTTTAGCTTATCCGCTTTGCCCGGGTTTCCCCTACAAGTCCAATTCACAGAATTTGCGGAAAATGTCTAAAATGTAAGGTTCGGTAGAGCCCTCAAGAAGTTGCTCAATCAGAAAATCAAAGCTATTATATTAAATGTCTTTGTGATATACAACTTTTTTGCACTATTTCATGGATGAACTGTTCAAAATATCCACCTTCTGCCTGAACACAAACCGCAACTCATCTTTACATCGAGATCCGAAAATGCTTGACCTCCACGCTCACCTGACCTCAAATCGTTGCACTTCTTTCTGTGGGGACACTTGAAGTCTGGTGTGGATAATGAAGGAGCTCTCCGTCAGCGGATTCTGCAGGGCTTTCAGGCAATAAGAACGATGCCAGTGATTTGAGACCATGTTTGGATCTCGATAATATGAAATGCGGCCAAAATTCAGGCAGAAGATGGACATTTTGAACATTTCATCTCAGAAAATGTAAACAGTATGCATCATAATAATCTCGTTTAGGCGGTTGAAGAATTTTCTACCCTTTTCCCTGAAAAAGATTTTACTGTAAATATTCGTGATACCCTACTTCGATTACTGCGATCTGTTTACTGACCTAAGCATTACTTCGGCGCAGAGACTACAACGTGTTCATAATATTTGCGGCCGTTTCGTCTGTAATATTAGACGGGCTGATCACGTAACACCATCCCTCGAAATGTTGTCCTGGCTCCGTCTACTCTAGAAGATCGTAGGAAAATCCTCTGTCTTTCCCTCCTCTTTCACATTTTGCATTTCTCCACTCCTGTCTATCTTGCGTCTCGTTTTCAAAATTTAACCATCTATCATAATTTAGACACACGATCACAACACTCCTCAATATTATCCATTCCCTCCCACCGAACATCGTCATATTCATCTTCTTTCACTGTGGCTGTTCCTCGACTTTGGAATTCCCTACCGAGTAATGTCAGGGACTGTCAGACATCAAACCAATTTAAGAATAGACTAACGAAATATTATTCAAACAATTCTCGTCAACAATAATTGCTGTTTCAAGTTTCTCAAAGTTTAATGGTTTGGACCTATATATATCACAGAATAAATATTTAAATTATCTCATTATTATTATTATTATTATTATTATTATTATTATTATTATTATTATTTATCAATGTTTATTATTGTCTCACTAACATTACTTATCTAACTTTCATTATTTACTTTTATTTTCATTATTCACTTTCATGTTGTTTTACGGTCTAGATATTAAGGTAATAACTACTGTAAGCCAATTGTATTAAATCAGAATTAGAGTCTGGCTGGGCGGAAGAGAAAATCTAATGGCCTTAGTTCTGTCAGATTAAATAAATAAATTATTATTATTAATCCCATCAAACAAACTTACTGAAGTGCACTATGGTACTTGGAAGCCCTACTCAGAAACTAATAATTTCCGAATCCATGTTGACATAAACATTTTTCCTTCTCTACATATGAGGAATCTATACCTGAGCCTTGTCCACTTTTTTTCGTTACACCCTGTATAGTAGTACAACATATTTCTTTATAGACTTTTCAGAGTATATTCTCTTGCTCATTATATTATTTGCTATAGTTGACTTATTTTGCTTATATTCCTACTCTGTATTTCTTTAGTTTTCCTCTTATATAATTATTATTTTTCCTGTAACTATCAGTGAGTGAAAACCAATTTATAGTTAATAATTATTAATGATCATTCATTCATAATTCCATAAAGCAATAGTACATAGTTAGCAATAACACAATCACAAAGGTAGTGTCATGATGTTCTCTAAAGCCAGTTGGTAATACAGAGTGTCCCAAAAGTCTTCAGACATAGGAAATGTAAGTTAAAAATAAAATGTCACATAATGTGCTGAATGTGGCCATTCTGCTCCCCAGATTTCACACATCTTGATTTTTATCTCAGGGGTTACCTTACGTTGCAGGTCTACCAAGCGGAAATCCGGGACTCGCCATATCTGGAAGATGTCAGGAGAAAACAGGGTATGTCACAAAACATCATTATCTAGAAAAACAAGAGTATTAATACCTGAACATTCCTGGTTTTTTAATCAATGTACCAAATATCCAACATTATTTTACACGAACATTTCCACTTCTAATTTTTTTCTGTGATTCGACAGTTCTGTAGTCCCAGCTGTCACCTATAGAATGCGTTATATATCATAAACTCTCTCAAAATTGTCATTTCTTGATTTTCCCAACACCTTTCTGCAAGCCCTTATCGTCGATGCCTGTCATGTGACGACGGACATATTGCAGCTTTTGCATCGGAACAGGTTGGAGCACATTTACCGACCTGTGCGTGACTCTTGAAAGTCATTATATTCAGCACATTATGTCACATTTCTATTTTGAACTGATTTTTCCTTTGTGTGGAGACTTTTGGACACTCTGTATATAAAGTGTTTTAATCTTCATCCTGTGAGATGGAAATTATGATGACACGATTGGCAAGCTCAGAAGCTGTACAACTTCACGACGGTAGAAATTTCAACGCTTCGACAATTTGCAAAAGCACTGGATTTACTCGTATGTCCATCAGGAGATTCAACAATGCTATGAACTTTGATTTGTTAATGGAAAAGGTATTCAATTTGGTCTCAGAAACTGTTAGACTGGATCCGAGAATATTTATATATTGCAATGATACCACTGTGTATTCCACGTACACGGATGACGGATGAAACTACGTACAAGAAGAAATAGAGAGCGATGCTACACTTCAAAGTGCAATTCTGTGTAGAGTGGAGTGCCTGTCTAATCAATATTAATAAAATATTCATGCAGTTTCAACTTTTCTAATAATAGCAATGTGGCCGAATACCTGTAATTCCAGAAGGTCACTTTAATATTTCTTCAGAATTCACATTAATACTATAATAATTAACTCCGTACAGATATCTTAATTTCTGAACGATTTTTCTTCTAATAATTCTAACACAAGCCTATGAGTCAGTTTTACACATTCGTCCCCTGGTACAATATAAAATATTGTTCCCCATAAAATGTTTCATCATCATCATGATAATCATCATAAACAAACATTTCACGGGTTAAGCTATTAAGCCTCGTCCTGGCCTCATAATTTTCTATTGAAGTTTTGAATCCAACTCTTCCTCAGCCTACTTAAACCTCTTCTACTTCTTGGGTTATATAATCTTCTATTGCATATTTTTGTGTCGCTCAACTGATTAATTATTGCATGCTTCTAAATGGAATTAATCTGCTTGCTCTGTACTGTATATATTTGCATAGCTCAAATCATGACTTGCATATTCTTGCAGGCCTAAATCGAATTAATCTGTTTACTGTGTTTTATATATTTTTAGCTCAACTGATGAATTCTATATGCTTCTAAATTGAATTAATCTGCTTACCTATTGCATATTTTTATATACCTCAATTGATGGACTGTATAGGGTAAACTAGGGTCTGTTGGACAGTCGGGCATGTTGGACACTCTGTACTTTAACGTGTTACCTCGCCACTTGTGGGCACCACCTTCTGCTAGAAGTCAACGACGGAAGTAGCCACGAGTGGGGCTACTTCCGTCATTGACTTCTAGCAGAATGTGGTGCCCACAAGTGGCGAGGTAACACGTTAAAGTACAGAGTGTCCAACATGCCCGACTGTCCGACAGACCATAGTTTACCCTATGTTTCCAAATTGAATTAATCTGATTCTATGTATTGTATATTTTTGTATAGCTCAACTGATGAATTAATATGCTTGCTGTGTACCTATTGCATATTTTTGTATAGCTCAGCTGGTACATACGTCTAAATTAAATTAATTTGCTTGCTAATGTACCTAGTGCATATTTTTGTATAACTCAAGTGATGAATTGTACATACGTGTAAATTAAATTAATTTGCTTGCTATGTACCTATTGCATATTTTTGTATAACTCAACTGATGAATTGTACATACGTCTAAATTAAATTAATTTGCTTGCTATGTACCTAGTGCATATTTTTGTATAACTCAACTGATGAATTGTACATACGTCTAAATTAAATTAATTTGCTTGCTATGTACCTAGTGCATATTTTTGTATAACTCAAGTGATGAATTGTACATACGTCTAAATTAAATTAATTTGCTTGCTATGTACCTAGTGCATATTTTTGTATAACTCAACTGATGAATTGTACATACGTCTAAATTACATAAAATTAATTTGCTTGCTATGTACCTAGTGCATATTTTGCATATTTTTGTATAACTCAAGTGATGAATTGTACATACGTCTAAATTAAATTAATTTGCTTGCTATGTACCTAGTGCATATTTTTGTATAACTCAAGTGATGAATTGTACATACGTCTAAATTAAATTAATTTGCTTGCTATGTACCTAGTGCATATTTTTGTATAACTCAACTGATGAATTTACATACGTCTAAATTAAATTAATTTGCTTTCTATGTACCTAGTGCATATTTTTGTATAACTCAAGTGATGAATTGTACATACGTCTAAATTAAATTAATTTGCTTGCTATGTACCTAGTATTTTGTATAACTCAACTGATGAATTTTTATGTCTAAATTAAATTAATTTCTGCTTGCTATGTACCTAGTGCATATTTTTGTATAACTCAACTGATGAATTTTATGCTTGTAAATTAAATCATGTACCTATTGCATATTTTTATAGCTCAACTGTGATGAATTTTTTTACGTGTAAATTAAATTAATCTGCTTGCTATGTACCTAGTACCTATTGCATATTTTTGTATAGCTCAACTGATGGATTTGTATACTCTGTAAATTAATTAATCTGCTTCATGTACCTATTGCATATTTTTGTATAACTCAACTGATGAATTTTATACGTGTAAATTAAATTAATCTGCTTTCTGTGTACCTGTTGCATATTTTTGTATAGCTCAACTGATGGAATTGTACATACGTCTAAATTAAATTAAATCATAACCTATTGTGCATATTTTTGTATAGCTCAACTCAATGATGAATTGTACATACGTGTAAATTAAATTAATCTGCTTGCTATGTACCTGTTGCATATTTTTTGTGTATAGCTACGTCAACTGATGGATTTTTATGCTTCTAAATTAAATTAATCTGCTTTCTATGTACCTATTTTTGCATATTTGTGTATAAGCTCAACTGATGGATTTTGTACATACATCTAAATTAAATTAATCTGCTTTACCCATTGCATATTTTTGTACCTATTGTACATACGTCATAAATTAAATTGTATAGCTCAACTGATGTATAACTTTTATACATACGTCTAAATTAAATTAATCTGCTAAATTAAATTAGTTGCTTTCTGAATTGTACCTGTTGCATATTTGCATATTTTGTATAACTCAACTGATGAATTTTATACGTCTAAATTAAATTAATCTGCTTGCTATGTACCTATTGCATATTTTGTATAACTCAACTGATGATTTTTATGCTTCTAAATTAAATTAATCTGCTTTCTGTGAACCTGTTGCATATTTGTGTATAGCTCAACTGATGGATTTTTATGCTTGTAAATTAAATTAGTCTGCTTTCTGTGTACCTGTTGCATATTTGTGTATAGCTCAACTGATGGATTTTTATGCTTGTAAATTAAAAAATCATGTACCTATTGCATATTTGTGTATAGATCAACTGATGGATTTTTATGCTTGTAAATTAAATTAATCTGCTTTCTATGTACCTATTTCATATTTGTGTATAGCTCAACTGATGGATTGTTTGAATTAATATGCTTGCTGTGTACTGTATATTTTTGCATAGCTCAAATTATGAACTGTATATCCTTGTAGCCTTAAATGGAACTAATCTGCTTGCCGTGGATTACATATTTTTGTAAAGCCACCATAGTAGCTCAGTAGGCAGACTCACTTGCCTGCTGATCCGGAGCTACGCTCGGGCTTCCGTTTAAGTTCCACTTGGGCTGATTACCACATTGCGTTTTTCCGAGGTTTTCAACAATCATAAGGCAAATATCATCTAATCTATGGCGAATCCTCGATCTCACTTCATCTCTCCAAGAAACAATAGTGTAAATCTTAACTTGTTTCACATTTAAAGTTGCAATGCTAATATAGATCTATGGAATAGAATAAATGGGATGAAATTAAGAAAAATTAAATAATAAGTCTCTTTTGTAAGTTTGCTTATAATTTCAAAGAATAGATCCGCCACTGTCACCCACTGTGGAACTTTGTGAAGCTGCTCGACAAGTTTAAACAAGGATCATCCCTCGTTTCGCGGTAATGAAAAGATTGCTTACTATTGATAGCTAATCAGGCTCTGTTAATTGGAAAGTCGCTGAGGGCAGAAACTCGATACGCCGTTGTCAGAGCCGAGGAAAGTGCCCTAATTTATTGACGACGACACTATTGTAAATAAATACGAAGGAAATCTTCGTAGGAAAATCGCCTGCTGAAGGCAACAGCGCATTGAGCCTCGGAACATAACTTCTCCTTCACTTGGCTTTTATTTTCAACACTTCTCCGCTTCCTTCATTATCTGTTTGTAAACTCTTTCTCGGAAAGTTTATGTGCAGAACAAGACATTGCCTCACTTTCGAGAACAAGAGCGTTCTATTTAAGTATAAAAGTTCCGTAATCCAGTAACGTTTTCAGAATATAACTCGGCAATGCTCGTCCACTTCTAAGTAGAAAATTTGCTCGGAAGATAAACATTTTAAAGACAAATCACAATTACTTCGAGTCTTGAGTTTATACTTCGCCTGAAAAGAGTTTTATTTAAATTTATTTTCTACTAACAGATAAATAAAATATTCGCTTAATTACGACATTTAAGTAATATTTATTATTGTAGGAAGTACATCACTAAGAGAAAGAAAAAACAGTTACTAAGTCCCTGGAAATTATTTGATATACAGGTAATTCAGGATGAAAAGATCATACGTTGACGATTCTGAAGGAAAAATAAATATATCTTATTCTCTATGATTTCCAAGAAACAGTCATTTGAATATAACAGACAAGAGTCTCCTTTTCTTCCTCCGCATAACTGCTCACACTGATGCAGACGCAACCAAAACGACATTAGGTAGTACTATGTCATGTTCATTTACTTGCACATGGAAGAGTCGAGTTATGAGTCTTACCATTCTAGCTCGCCGACTTCGAGTCTTTGTCAAAAAGATTTAGTACAGTAAGTACGAGTGAATGTTACGCAGTGGAGTTACAATACTACAAGTATTTACACATGCAAAGTATGTCGAAATGGTATCATTCCTTGGCCACCCAGGTCACCGGACCTTACATCATTAGATTATTGTTTGTGGTGTTGGATAAAGAGCGAAGTCTACGAGCGCGAGAGAAAACAAGGGAGTAATTGCTTGTCCGAGTTTTAAATGCTTGTAATCACAATAAAGAATGTAGGCCTACAGATCAGCTCAAATTAGCAAAACGGCAACTGGCTACACGAGCTGCAAACGCATTGAGGTTGACAGTAGCATTTTTAAACATGTTATGTAAAGAGAAATGGAAAATTAAATAGAATATACAGATAACGATGTCTTAATTTACTATCACCTGAACTGTTCCCGTTCCTTATGGTTTCGATTAGTTTTCTTCAAAGCTGTTGAGAATAAGATAAGTGTTATAATGTTTTTTCTTTGAAATCACCATTCTATTACCTCTCAAAATATGCCACATTTCTTCTAAATCGCTCTGTTATAGTTAGTCTAAAAAGGAATGAGCTTAGAAATTATTATTATGATTATTACATTATGTATTATTATTATTATTATTATTATTATTATTATTATTATTATTATTATTATTATTATCATTAGTGTAAGCAATTTCTACCCCTGCCCAAAATGTACACTCTCAACCTTCTCTATCTGCCCATTCACGTTCTCGACTTCGTTCATCCACGTTCTTTGAGTCTGCCTCTTCCTCTTCTTCTGTAATTATGGAATCCATTCTAGCACTCATTTTGCTAACCTTCAATTTCCTATCAGTTTCACGAGTCTATAGCACTCCAATTGTTGTAGTACATATAATCCAAAACTGAATTTTATATGAATTTTTGTCTAAACACCTCATTTCTTATTCTTTCACATCTAAAATATCTGGTTGAAGGTCTCAAAAGTCCATTCCCATTCTTAATTTTTACCGAAAATATCTATTCATCTTCCAGGTTTCCGCTTCATATGTACTTCGAAATATAGATTTATGCATATATTCTTATATATTTGATTTTAATAAATCACAAATTCCGACACTCACAAATATTTTAATATCTATAACATAACAGCAATAATAATATTATATGAATATGCCTTACTCGGTTAAGAGGGAAGTATTATATGATAGTCTTATTGAATTTGGTATTCCCAAGAAACTAGTTCGATTAATTAAAATGTGTCTCAGTGAAACATACAGCAGAGTCCGTATAGGTCAGTTTCTATCTGATGCTTTTCCAATTCACTGCGGGCTAAAGCAGGGAGATGCACTATCACCTTTACTTTTTAACTTCGCTTTAGAATATGCCATTAGGAAAGTTCAGGATAACAGGCAGGGTTTGGAATTGAACGGGTTACATCAGCTTCTTGTCTATGCGGATGACGTGAATATGTTAGGAGAAAATACACAAACGATTAGGGAAAACACGGAAATTTTACTTGAAGCAAGTAGAGCGATCGGTTTGGAAGTAAATCCCGAAAAGACAAAGTATATGATTATGTCTCGTGACCAGAATGTTGTACGAAATGGAAATATAAAAATTGGAGATTTATCCTTCGAAGAGGTGGAAAAATTCAAATATCTTGGAGCAACAGTAACAAATATAAATGACACTCGGGAGGAAATTAAACGCAGAATAAATATGGGAAATGCGTGTTATTATTCGGTTGAGAAGCTCTTATCATCCAGTCTGCTGTCCAAAAATCTGAAAGTTAAAATTTATAAAACAGTTATATTACCGGTTCTTCTGTATGGTTGTGAAACTTGGATTCTCACTCTGAGAGAGGAACATAGGTTCAGGGTGTTTGAGAATAAGGTGTTTAGGAAAATATTTGGGGCTAAGCGGGATGAAGTTACAGGAGAATGGAGAAAGTTACATAACACAGAACTGCACGCATTGTATTCTTCACCTGACATAATTAGGAACATAAAATCCAGACGTTTGAGATGGGCAGGGCATGTAGCACGTATGGGCGAATCCAGAAATGCATATAGAGTGTTAGTTGGGAGACCGGAGGGAAAAAGACCTTTAGGGAGGCCGAGACGTAGATGGGAGGATAATATTAAAATGGATTTGAGGGAGGTGGGGTATGATGATAGAGACTGGATTAATCTTGCACAGGATAGGGACCTTCGGGTTCCTTAAAAGCCATTTGTAAGTAAGTAAGTATATGAATATGCCTAAAACAATTAGAAGTACATAATTACAAATTTGTAACAGAATACAAATTTTACAATAAAAGCAAAATACATACCAGTAATAGAAAATATGAATATGCCAATAACAAGAAAAGAACAAGAAATATGCCCCCTCTTCGCCATCGCCAAATTAATTAGAAAACTCCAAGAGAAACGCATAATTAAATTAGGTCTATATAAAACATTTAAAAAGTTGTTAGCATTACATTATAGATTACAAAAGAAAATAATTTTAAAATATTTATTCTGTCTAAATGTGTATTTGAGAAGAAATTTTATTTCTCATTACACGAAAATAAGTCTCTAAATATAGAGTGACTGAAACATCTTAGGTCAAAGCAATACAGGTGATAGAGGAGTATAAACTGAACATTTTGAGATCTGGAACAATGGTCGGAAGTGATTATTTGAGGCACCGCGAGATCTTGAACATTAACTACGTTTGAGAAACGATTTTGTAAGCTGATTTCATTTTCATAACAAATAACTGCCCAACGCTTCAACGTTTTGTGGCGCTCACTTGCAACACAATAATACAATCGCCGAAGGTAATGTGGACCATTCAAAGGGGTCAACTTACCCATGAAATGCATACTGCGAGGGATGCTGTGTGACGAGTACTGAGGGAACAGCAATTGAAACCCTTTCACCTACTACTGGTGCAAGCAATGGGGGTCCAATGATTTCCCACCCAGAATTGAGTTCTGTCATTGTTTATCCAGCGCTAACCTGACGGACAAAATTTCGGCATACCGGCGACGCTGATATAACCTCGGCAGTTGCGAGCGTCGTTAAATAAATCATAATTTAAGATTTTCAATGGTCCACATTATCTAAAACAGGCTTGGGCGCTAATACCTCATTCGAGTCATCACAGACTACACCTTCCCCGGCTAAGACAGTTATGTTTCGGACCAATACGAGTAGGAAGATAAGCATTGCACAGTGACAGATTGTACAGGGACATCATTTTATTTTTACTTCAATTTTTATTGTACCTGCGTTTCTAACTGTACTTGACTCCCACCTCTTTCACTAATGTCCTTGCTAACGTCAGTCACACGAACTTACGGCCGCTGTTGCTAGCAGTGAAATAAACAGTACAGACTACAGTGTGTTTCAGAAATATGTTGCATTTTCTATAGAAGAAAGAGCTTATATTATTGAAGTTTATTTTCACACAAGTATGGTGTGTAGCATAACTGAATTTATCTGTGTGGACTGAGCACAAGTGAAGATTAGAGTTACCGAAAGTACGGCACCCTATAATATGGTACGGTACTTAACAGCATTATTTAAACAAGAGATTTGTTTTATTGTTTGTAGGTATGAAGGACGATGATGGAAACTGGAATTACAATGTAACCGAATGTGAACAACAGTTTTTTTTTTTTTTTCACAATTTCCTGATTATATCATTACGGAATATTTTCGTAGAAATGTCATTAATCTGGTAGATAAATTTAGAGCAACAGAAAAGAAGAAAAGTGTAACATGGCCAACAAAGGTGACAGACGATGCTGTAGAAGATGCTAGAGAAAGGATGCAGCGAGGTCCTAATAAGTCAGTCAAGAAGTTATTATTATTATTGTATCTCCAATGAGGGGTAGCCCTATTTTACATATGTATGCTAGGGCTATAGTTTTACACAAAAAATAGGCCTAAGCATAAAACAAATTGAAAAGAAAATAAATTAGCTTATACAATGGAAATAAGACCTAAACATTCCGTATTTTAAACATTGCGATTGAAAATCAAACATCAGTCATCAATTGAGACATACAGAAAACAGTTACAACACATAAACAAAACATTTCTTATAGCGGTACTCTATAACACAATTAAAGCAACTTTCCTAACATACATCATAAATTAATACACAAACACAATCAAGCATCCCATAACTATGACTCACATACACAACAAATCAAGCATCCTTTACAACACATACACTTCAACATGATAACCATACTTTTAAAAGTTACAAATTTGGCTGCAAAAGAATAAATAGGACACTGTTACTAAATACTGTTATTTCTACAAGGTCTTAAATACACCTGTAATAAATATGTTAAATTCCTTTATGCAACATTGCTTCAGAAGAACTTTTGTAATTGGTGGTGAGAAAGTTGTATCGCACATGCTAAGGTGGGTTTCTAGCCGGTATCTCTTGCGTTCTTGTAGTGGGCACTGGAATAACAGGTGGTCGACTGTTTGTGTGGGGTGTTACAGGGACATGAAGAGCCATTTGGGTTGTCAATTTTGAAACGTTCAAAATATGAATTAAATTTTCCGTGTCCAGTCATAAATTGCGTGGATATGTAAGATGGTTCATAATTCTTTACGGTTAGTCTATCTTTAACTGTGGGAAAATATAGTGATTTTGTGATTTCAGCATTTGTACTATTTAACCACATTGCATTCCAGTCATTTAAGATGTCCACCTTCATTTGCATTTTTACATAAGAGAGGGGTTGTTTAGAGTATGCGTGTTCTGTTTCCGAAATTGCGGCCATCTTGGCTAGATGATCTGCTCTTTCGTTTCCTGTGTTCCCTACATGACCATACCCAATCGAAACATACATGTTGCTTACATAGTAACAAAGTTTCCTAATACCAGCCGCAATTGGATTGAGGTTATATTTATCGTCAATTGCTGCGAGTGCTCCTTGAGAATCGCATAAAATTCGTACATTACACGGTCTATTTACACTCCATTGTAAAGAAGTCAAGAAGTTAGCTGTAGAAATTGGGGTTTCTTACGGAAGTGCTCACAAAATTCTCAGGAATAAATTAGATTAGTAAGTAATATGCTGAATAAAGTAGACATTACATAATATATACAGTATAACCACCTGAAGACTTGAGTTTGTGAAAAAAAAAATTGTTACTATTCTACTGTTTTTTTGATAAAATACTGTAAAGTAATGACCAAACTGAAAATATTAATAGTATATTTCCCTGTAATATAAATGGATACACTACTTTTCTCTCCTCCTATAGCTAGTAAAATGATTTGTTTACATATTGCACTAGCAACTCCAAACTCCTGTAATGGAAGGGAGGTAACAGTGTTTCCGAGTATAGCCAGGTTAATGTTAAAAATGTTAGTAAAAATAAAGTGATGTCCCTGTATAAGGCAGGCATAATAGCTTTTACGAACTTGCGGCTCTCGCTAGTCGCCTAAAATCCACCAATGATGCCATAGTGCCTCACTGAACGTTTGTTTATAAAGCGGTATAAGCGCAAAGATCAAGGGCAGGAGTTTCTCCTTTTCTTTTCCATTTCCCTTTCCCTTTATGCCCAGGGCTGACCTAAAAGGATTGTGTTATTGTTTTGCAATCTAGAGCCACCAAATGTCGAAGCGGTAGGCAGTTGTTTGTTATCAAAACCAAAGCAGCTTATAAAAACGTTCCTCAAACGTATAGTAATTCTCGTTCAAAGCTAATCTTCGAAATTCCACCCCAGACTTTCCGAAATACATTTTCTGCAGATTGGTTGCATGCTGCTTCAAATTGTCAGCCATACTGAAGTAAACACTCTTTTAAACCTGACTTTATTTTGTACACCTGGTGCTCGAATATCTACTTTCAACCAATATTGAAGTGCAGTTCGTAACACACTATATTTCTTTTTCGACAGATGACAGGCTGATTTTTTTTTTTCCTTTACGCTCAGTAGAGCTTTCTTGAGTGGGTTCTGGTCATATTTGTTTTCAGTTTTCCTTTTGTAATTTCGAACCATTTTACGGGTAATAAATAGGCAACTGAAATGCATAATAATGCTTTAAATTACTTTAAATACCATAATTACTGATTTTTATATAGTTAAAAAACAATACAGAATCCCATATTTTTCTTTCTTTTCATGGGGCAACGTCGGCAGCTTACTGCCGAAGTGTCCCAATTGGCAGGAAAAAAAATATTATTAATCAGCACTCCTATTAAAGGCTTTCAACCGCCTTGTCAAGCTCATAATCTCATACAGATTTAGTCATTCTCAATAATGATGCCACTCACTAATATCGTCAATGTTGTCATTGCGGGTTCCTTAAGATATTCAATATCATAATTACAATAAGCCATGACTTAAAAAAATATTTTTACCTGTCAGAACTTCAAATATCTCTCCATACCACACAAGCGTTATTCACAGCACGCGGCCATATTTTCTCAACACGCTACCCTCTAAACAAGCCCCTATTTGCTCAGATCTTCGAAACAAATGCTATGCCGAACTTGCCCCGACCTCCCCTACACGTTTGTGAAGTGTTTTACAAAATCTCGGAAATTGAAAAACTCGTTCTGCTCGTTTATCAAAGTTATCCTCGATTTTGTGAAAATCACTTCCCAACCTCGTATCGTATATAATATACTATTTTTTATGTAGGAGGTAGCTTTTGTGAATGTTCAAAGAGTTAAAGTACCCTATTTTCTTTTTATATTATTGATAAAGTTGTTTAATTATGGACAAAAAGATAACATTTTTGACAAATTATGTAAGTTGATACTGTAAGCCAGCCGCGGCGAAAATGCGACTCACGAGCACATTGTGGCTCGCAGTGCTTTTCTCTCGCTTCCTACCTACAACCCCCACCCTCTCACTCACTGGAGTCAAACTCCGTTCCATTTGTATTTGTCTCGGACCTGCGAGTGGCGTATCGTCGCAATATCTCTCTCGAAACCATGTACCTCTATAAAAAACGAAAGTTCCAAGTAGGATGGGAGGATGCAGTCTTTTGCTTACAATATGATGAAAATATTATGTGTATGATTTGTTCACAAATATTACTAGGAAAACGGTTGTATAACATAAAACGGCATTATAAGTTACTACATGTTACTGATGAAACATTAAAAGATTAAGTGTTATTATTATTATTATTATGATTATCATTATTATTATTATTATTATTATCATCTCTGTACGTCGATTCTTTTACAGCAGATGTACGAATAATGCGGTTAGATTTTCAATTTAAACTCTCAGATTTACAATGTGACGTCAAATGAAAGCTAGATGTACAGTAAGGACTTGACAGATATTGAACTTTTCAAATCTTTGGAAAAAAATAAATATTTGAAGCTCCGTTCTTTCGCTTGCTCTGTTGAAGCCATGTTCGCTGTAACTTACGTTTGTGAAAAATTATTTTCAACAATGAAAATAGTAAAAACCAAATTTAGATCACGACTGACAGACAAATACCTTCGTGATAAACTACGACTGGCAGTAAGTGACATAATTCCTGATTTTGAAACTTTGTCGCAGAGACACTCTGAAGACAGTTAATTTTAGGTTGTGATATTGTGTCCTATGTTTTTCTTGTTCATTTCTTTCTTCGTTACACGTCCTAAACATTAACTTCCCCTTCGGTTGTCCGCCTCCCTCCATAGGTGCTATGCGCGTTGCAGCTTACACAGTGGCTCGGCGCACCATGGCCTCTTCGCCACGGCTGCTGTAAGCTTATATCTCATGTTCACAAAAATACTTGTAATAACTTGTAATATTTTTTTCAGCCTCATTCACAAAACTCTATTTTCATCTATTTTAAGAAAGTGTGGGTTCAACAAGGTTTTTTCGGCATGTCTTCAGTTTGGATTCAGAATTCAAGAAACAAATCTGTCAGTGAACATTGTCATGCATTCTTCCAGATAACGTAGCGACCTTCCAATGTAAGACACATTCATAGAATTTCACATCATCACAGGATTTCTTTCTCTCTTTCAATTTGTCACTTCCTACAAGCGAATTGCTCACTTGCGACGTGACAAGAGGTAGCAATAGCATGACCACTTGGGGCGTCTCAATAGTCCCAATCTCCTTTTGATGTCGGCGGTTGTTTGCATCGGAAACAAAGGCAAGGCGTCCTGCTATGTCACTTCGCGACTCGCTATAATAGGTTCTAGATTTTTAATTCCCTCCCGTTCTTTGTGAGACCTTTTCCAGTTTTTTTGGATGTTAATTAAAACTCGCAAGGAGAGAGAGAGAGAGACGGCGGCTCACGGCAGCCAGGATGAAAGCGAGCCAGCATGTCGCACGCGCGGCACAAAAGGGGCGACAAGAGTTCAGGGGAAAGAGGCTCACAAATACATGTGTACGTGACAGACAGACAGGGTGAAGTCCCTAATTTTAAAACAGCGAGCGGGAAGTCTAAGACGAATGAAGGAACAGATGTCAAGCGTAATTAGTTGGAGTTGACTTGTGTGGATAGAATTATGTCATATCTGCAAGCCCATGCGTGCTGAGAGAATGTTTACTGCGACATTCAGCCAGATGGACCGCAACTGCAGTGTATCAGTTATGATTAATCTTCTGTCTTTGTTCCTACTACGTTTGTAGTCCTCGAACAGCCTTGGCAAAAATCCATAAATCTGCACCTTTTTATTTTCTAAGCGATGTTTCTAGTCTACATCTGGCGCTGTGCTAGCGCTAGCATTTCTGACCGTGAACGAGTGGGCCAGCATTCATATCACGGTTGGGAAAAGTTACCTGGTTGGGTTTTTGCTAGGTCCCCCCCCCCGTCCAAATCAATTGGTGCAGAAAATTGTTGAGTCAATTTCAGCATTGAAACCTGGACTCATTTCACCTTCATTAATTTCAACTTCGTAGATCAACTTCACCACTGATTGAGGTTCTGGCTGATGTAAACACCTACTATTAGGCTGTACCAGGGTTGCCAGATGTCCCGATTTGGCGGAACATGTCCTGATTTTCATATAAAAATCCGAAGTCCCGCTTTGATTCTAGGCGGGACGCAAAAAGTCCTTCCTTCAGAAAATTAACATCACTTGTATAATTTTCTCATTACCTAGTAACTATTTTCTTCTAGATCTAAATAATTACATTAAATTTAAGTTAATTTTCTTAACAATGTAGGTTTGCACATTGGAAAAAACGAATATTTTGGCAAGTGTAAGGTTTGTAACAGCGAATTCAGCGGTGAATATATTTCTTAATATTTAAAAAGATACGTTCATCAGAAATGCCTGGTACAGAGGGGGAAAAAACTTGTTGAAAATGCTAAAGTCCAGTGATAAATATGTATATAATCTCCGAAAAAGTATACTTTATGTCAAATGGTGAGCTTGGGGCACCAATATGCTAAGTGCTAAGTCATTAGGCTAAATAAATACGAATTTAAATATCAATAAATTTTATGCCATTGTAATCAATTAATAAACATTGAAATTTAATGTATTTTGTGCATGTGATGCCATCTTTTGGAATTTGTGCTTTACAATCAATAATAAACAGCTTGGGAAATCTATGAGGCAGTACTACTATTAAGTCATGAAGTTAATAATTTGGCATGACATATTATTGCCACAAGGCCTTCAGAAAGATGCAAGAGAAACGTGATGTACTAGTACAACGCAATATTTAATTGGCTGTAAGTTAGCCAGATAAATATTGTTTTGTACTTGTACAATATATTCTTTTACTAAAATTTCAGTTTTCGAATTCATACTAGTCACTTCAACTGCATATAAACGGATAATTTTTATTCCTTTTTTTTTCTTAACGAAACGTAAGTGCTGCATATGATGAAGGAAAGATGTCCCTCCTTGGTATATCTAAAATCTTGCAATCCTGGGCTGTACATCTCATTTGACGATGTCAGAGGAAGAACAATTATTTCTATAAGTTATATCTGAAGTCTGATTATTGGACTATGTTACTAGTCAGCAATGTACCCAACAGAAGAAGAAAGGAACTGGCCACCTAACCAATATCTTCTGGCTTAGACCTAGTTGTCTCATGAGTAGTGCCTTATTGGTGTCAGTTATAAGCAGAGACCGGAAGTTTAGGCATTATGAATCATTAAAATAGGCAGGCAAAAAGGCATCATAAATAGCTAAAATAGGCAGGCGAAAAGGCATTATAAATAGCTAAAATACGAAATAAAAGGCAATTACAAAACCCTTGCACTAGATCCACAACCTTGCACTTTCCACAAAGGGATTTCGGCAGCAAGAAAAGCTTTACATAAGTCGAATGCAAATTGATATTTTCGACTCGATGTTGCAATTACTGTTCGAAGCAAAGAAATCTTCTTCCCAGTAGCCTTGGAAAGTGCATTTTTGTGTTTGGTTGTACTGATATTTTAGTAAGTTTATTTCTTCTAATCTTTATATCGTCGTTGTTTCTGTAATAACTCCTATGTGACATATTTATCAATTTTCAGATTTTTGCTCTATTAAATACCTTAAATAGTGATACAGCAAATAATAAAATAATGTATGTAATTATATTTCTTTGTAAGAAATCACAGTCTCCTATGTACGGCTGTCATAGGATGAATAAATGTGTTTTCTCTTCCTACTGAACAATTTTATATTTTGCACATAGGAGTTATTGCAGGAACAACGACGATATACTCTCTTCTAATCGTGTAATAGTCAATTAAATATCACTAGAGGTTTTGATTTATCTAGAGAAAATCAAAACCTCTAGTGAGATTACTATAGATAAATTTGGGAAGCATATAAATAATAAATTTTGGAAGCATATAAATAAAATGTCACTGATTATTTTTCTAAAAAAGAATGAGTTTTTTTTGGGAAAATAATAAAAATTTCATCTATATTCTTCCTTAAAGGAACTGTAACCACCAGAAATTTTACAAATTGTCGTACTTAAGTTTTATGTCTTAAGCAATGTGTGAAATATTTCATGAGGTTTGGTGATATACGATTAAGTTTTATAACATTGATAAATTGGGTTGGCTATGAGGCACTGTACTTAAGTTTTATGCTCTTAAGCCATGTGTGAAATATTTCATGAGGTTTGGTGAGATAGGATTAAGTTTCATACCATTGATAAATTGGGTTGGCTATGAGGCACTGTACTTAAGTTTTATGTCTTAAGCCATGTGTGAAATATTTCATGAGGTTTGGTGAGATACGATTAAGTTTCATACCATTGATAAATTGGGTTGGCTATGAGGCACTGTACTTAAGTTTTATGCTCTTAAGCCATGTGTGAAATATTTCATGAGGTTTGGTGAGATACGATTAAGTTTCATACCATTGATAAATTGGGTTGGCTATGAGGCACTGTACTTAAGTTTTATGTCTTAAGCCATGTGTGAAATATTTCATGAGGTTTGGTGAGATACGATTAAGTTTCATACCATTGATAAATTGGGTTGGCTATGAGGCACTGTACTTAAGTTTTATGCTCTTAAGCCATGTGTGAAATATTTCATGAGGTTTGGTGAGATAGGATTAAGTTTCATACCATTGATAAATTGGGTACTATGAGGCACTTGAGTTTTAAAGCCATGTGTGAAATATTTCATGAGGTTTGGTGAGATACGATTAAGTTTCATACCATTGATAAATTGGGATGAGGCACTGTACTTAAGTTTTATGCTCTTAAGCCATGTGTGAAATATTTCATGAGGTTTGGTGAGATACGATTAAGTTTCATACCATTGATAAATTGGGTTGGCTATGAGGCACTGTACTTAAGTTTTATGCTCTTAAGCCATGTGTGAAATATTTCATGAGGTTTGGTGAGATACGATTAAGTTTCATACCATTGATAAATTGGGTTGGCTATGAGGCACTGTCCGTTCTTATTAAATGAAGGATTTGATACTGAAAATTGTGAATCAAGTCACTGCATATAATTAAATTATATCGCACGGCATCTCACCAGCAATGTATTTAAAAATGGTGATGACAACTGTTGAATTCGTAACTTCTTTTGCAGACCAAATATTCCACGCCTCATCACCCGGCCTGACTGCAGGAGAAGGTACGACACATGCGCAGTTAGGCTGACCCCTGCATTGTATAATAGCTTGCAATTGCTGACAAACCCTTTCTGTGGATGCAACAGCGCTTGAAATTCGATCTGTATTACGGACGAGGGTTTTACGTATGCAAGTTCACCCCCTCCCCCCGGCCTCCATCTGTCAACCCATCATTACACATGTGAGCTGCTAAATAACCAAACGCGGCGGAGTCAGAGAGGCAGCGGACCGGATGGAGAACGGACGGACAGACGGACGGGCGTGATGACTGATGGACTGCACATTAATACTGAATATTGGAACGCGGCTTTTTTTAACATTTCTATCAATTCAGTGGAACACAAATCTGCACTTTGTGTTTCTTTCAAATTTAATGAAACATGAAGGCAGGCCCCCTTTCCTCGTCACGACAGCGGTCGCCCCGAGGCGCGACGGACTCGTTTCAAAACGTCCCTCATTGCAGTCACGAAGAGAGCGCAATTATCATTTGCAGCTTAGCTTTTGTAATGAAAATTTTAAATCTGGAACAGCGAGAGATATAAAAACCGATATGGACAACAGATAAATGACATTTGAGCGAATGTCTGCGAAGGTGAATTCAGCCAACACGGAGCTATTTTTACGAGAGAAGCGATATCACTTTTTGCTGAAAACTTCATTGAACGAGGCATAAAAACATAAATTAATACATTCTGCATTTTATGCTGTGTGAGCGTCATATACGTTCTCATATCGCTGGCGCTCTAGGGTCAGAATAGCTATGACTTCCAATCACACTGTGTTCCGAAAATAGCAATGCTGTAAAAAGTCAATTTTAAACTACAACGTTTTCCAGAAGTCAGATTCCATTAATATTGCATATGCAGAGTGTCTGAAACCTCTTTCGCCAAAACAATACAGATGAAAAGGAGACCTAAACTAGAGAACTGCAGAATAGGGCTTACAACCGGTTTTCATTCGTCAAGGTAGAGCATCCGACCGAATGTTCGAAGTTCAAATGGTTCCCCCTGATGTTTGCAGGCTAGACGGAACACTGACTTTCCTGAGTACACAAACGTAGTAACAATT
The DNA here is from genome assembly GCA_025594305.2 of Periplaneta americana. Lineage (NCBI taxonomy): Eukaryota > Metazoa > Arthropoda > Insecta > Blattodea > Blattidae > Periplaneta > Periplaneta americana. The sequence continues at coordinate 109,187,665 of JAJSOF020000019.1, read as the reverse complement.
GAAGGAAATTTACCATGTGTAATTTAAAAAATATATTTCGTTAATATTTTTAAATTTATTTGTTTAACTAGCTAGCTAGCGAGTACAAATTAAAATTATAAAACAAAAATGTTTCTAGCCACTACCGTAAAAACCAGGCTCGTGTACGGTGTGGTCTTAGCCAATAATATAGGTTAACATAAAAATTTACAAAGACAGTTTACTAAATACAATAAATAACTTAATTCAAACCAATAAATAACACACAAGAGGAAAAAAAGAAGAAAGAGAAAAAGAGAGAAAAAATATAGGCCTACAACTGGACGGAGTTGCGTAATAATAGACTAACCGACAATTTGAAAAACCAAGGAGAGATTTGCACAAATCTGTCGATGGCAGGCTAATTTAACTCGGAAAAAATCAAGAATTCGATATCTGAATTTTTTTGCTGTTTATAAGCAAAAATTCATCAATTGCATAAAATTCAATTATTTATTTTGCTTTGAAATATTAATTCAACTGCTGGTCTCTTATCAAAATCGGTTGGCCTTTTTTGGTATTATTTGTGCTATTTTTTGCAATAGTATGAAAATGTCATGTTTTATTTAACGACGCTCGCAACTGCAGAGGTTATATCAGAGTCGCCGGATGTGCCGGAATTTTTGTCCCTCAGGAGTTCTTTTACATGCCAGTAAATCTACTGACATGAGCCTGTCGCATTTAAGCACACTTAAATGCCATCGACCTGGCCCGGGATCGAACCCGCAACCTTGGGCATAGAAGGCCAGCACTATACCAACTCGCAACCAGGTCGACAATAGTATGAATGTTATGCATAAAATGTTTTATAAAAAAAACTAATTTATTTCAATGGCCAATATCTCGAAACAGGCTTTTGGCGCTTGGTCTCTTATTGCGTAACTCCGTCCAATTGGTTGCATACTTTATTACACTTACCTTCATAACATGTATAGACGAACAAATGGACACCGGTAACAACAAAGAAAATAAATCTAATGCATAATATGAAATCTGGTGTGCAAAGAAATGCAAAAATGGAATGAATTACAATCACTAAATAGAAGAGAAAATAAGTAGGGCCTACATACATTCTATTGTAACGTTTACACTTTAAACTCAAAATGCATACCTCTAAAAAAGTAGTTTTTAATGCCTTTTAATTTCTCTAAGCAGATGCATTATTTCATTAATAAATAATTTTTAAGAAGCTAATTTGCTCTTTAGTCTTGACGATACCAACTGTAATACGGATCGATGGATGATTGATTGATTGATTGATCGATGATTGATTGATTGATTGATTTGATTGATTGATTGATTGCAGCGAGACAAGAAGAAGTATCAAACGGAAAGCCATAATTTATGCTACAAAAGACCCCAGCGCTTAAGGAGTAGTGTTAATTAATATGATACAGGCGATATGTTTCCAAAAGTGTATAGGTTAAAGAAATGCTGTCACGAAATTTATAACAGCTTCAGTTGGGAGAGCGTTGGTACGTTTAACCAAAGGTCCCGGGTTCGATGCCCGGCACCGAAACAATTTTTCCCTCGAAATTATTCAAATCAACTTTACCGGGAGTTATAAAAAGCTTGATTTTTTACACGTTTTAAATTAACAGAAACCGTGGAATTTAAGTCACACAGAGTTAGTGCAAAATTGTTTTTCATTGAAGCCCATTCTTTTTAAAATTTCTGATTAAAAATCTAGTAACTTTTTGTTGGCTCCCTGAAGTTACTAGATGAATGTTGGGAGAGAATTTAATTTACAAAGTATTCATTTTATTTTCAAACAATTTTTCTGTGTTCAAATTATTCAAATCAACTTTCTTACGCCAAGTTATTAATCAATCTGGATGAAATTTTTTACTGCTTAAAGTATTTATGAGGTATATCTCATTTTGATTTATGTCATTCATTTTGTCAGAAATGCTTCAGTTTATTTTTTAATATTTTTCTAATGCTGCTAGTTTATTTTATTAATATTTTTCTTAAAAAGAATTCTTCGATGAAATACAATTTTGACAGCTCTTTAAATTCCACGCCATTTCCAGCCTTAATTTAAAAAGTGTAAACATACAAGTCATTTGTAATCAGAATATCAGCTGAATCCATTTGGTATGAAAATATAAAGCTGAATAGAGTGAAATGCCTAAAAAAATTGGAAAAATTTTACACTGATTTTCAGTAGAGAAGGCAAACTTAAAGAAATAAGATTAAAATCTGCATCACGAAATTTAAAACAGCTTAAAAAAACCAATTGTTCCAAAGTAAATGATATAGATGTAGGTATATCTCATTTTGATTTATTTCATCATGTCTTATTTTGTTGATTTTGAGTTGTGAGAAACTACAAACAAAGTGCTAATAGTGAAAGTATTCATTCAAATTCATTCATTCATTCATTCAGGCAGAGTCACGCCATTTCATTCAGAATTCAGTTCATTCCTTCATTCATTCATTTATTATTTATTTATTTATTTATTTATTTATTTATTTATTTATTTATGTCATAACAGGGCAAAGCCCCAATTACAATAGACAGTACAGATTTGTTTAGAAAAACACAGAATTGCACAATATAATATGAAAACAGAGATAAAACAGAAACAAATGCAAGATACAAGTGTAATTACAAATTAAAAATTGAAAATTAAAAAAAAACAAATAGATATTTACTTACCTACTTACTTACTTATTTACTTACTTACTCACTTACTGGCTTTTAAGGAACCCGGAGGTTCATTGCCGCCCTCACATAAGCCGCCATTGGTCCCTATCCTGAGCAAGATTAATCCAGTCCCTACCATCATATCCCACCTCCCTCAAATCCATTTTAATATTATCTTCCCATTACGTCTCGGCCTCCCCAAAGGTCTTTTCCCCTCTGGCCTCCCAACTAACACTATATATGCATTTCTGGATTCGCCCATACGTGCTACATGCCTTGCCCATCTCAAACGTCTGGATTTAATGTTTCTAATTATGTTTGGTGAAGGATACAATTCGTGCAGTTCTGTATTGTGTAACTTTCTCCATTCTCCTGTAACTTCATCCCTCTTAGATCCAAATATTTTCCTAAGAACCTTATTCTCAAAAACCCTCAATCTCTGTTTCTCTCTCAAAGTGAGAGTCCAAGTTTCACAGCCATACAGAACAACCGGTAATATAACTGTTTTATAAATTCTAACTTTCAGATTTTTTGACAGAAGACTAGATGACAAAAGCTTCTCAACCGAATAATAACACGCATTTCCCATATTTATTCTGCGTTTAATTTCCTCCCGAGTGTCATTTACATTTGTTACTGTTGCTCCAAGATATTTGAATTTTTCCACCTCTTCGAAGGATAAATCTCCTACTTTTATAGTTCCATTTCGTACAATATTCTGATTACGAGACATAATCATATACTTAGTCTTTTCGGGATTTACTTCCAACCCTATCTCTTTACTTGCTTCAAGTAGAATTTCCGCGTTTTCCCTAATCGTTTGTGGATTTTCTCCTAACATAATCACGTCATCCGCATAGACAAGAAGCTGATGTAACCCGTTCAACTCCAAACTAATTACGTAAGTAGTAATGACAATGGAGTTAGGTTAGTGAACTTTGCCACATCAAAAAATTTAATTGTCAAGAGTACAACATTCCCCCATAAGGATATACATAAATATACTTGGACTTCTCCAGACGGATTGACACACAACCAAATAGATCACATCTTGATAGATAAACGAAGGCATACTAGTATAATAGACATTCGAACTTTCAGGGGGGCAGACTGTAATTAAACAAATAGATACTACCTAAATAAAAGACATAGATATAGATATAAATGAAAAATACCAAATAAAAATAAATTAAAAAGAGTTAAGTATAGACATCATAGCCAAAAATGTAAAATGTAGCTATAATTGGCAAATTACAGAGTAAATATAACACTATGTTAATAAATTCAGTATACAGTATTATATAGTAGGACTAACAGGCTTAATTTATTTATTTAAGAAATTCACCACTACAGAACACGTGTTCCAACCAGTATGATACGTGACTACAACTACAACCAACATGCAAATAGAATCCAACATATGATGAAACCATTTCTATATGTAACTTTTTCTTGTACATATTGTACGATAACGAGAAATCTAAATCCTGTTTATATGATAGATGATTGTAAGTTCGAAGCATTAATAAAAGTGGAGATATTTTATGAGATTGTGTTTTTGATGTCTGTAAATAAAAGAGAGATCGCTTTCTCAAATTTGATTTACCAATATTGAAACTAATTAGCTGTAGAAGATTAGGGTTGTCTATTAAACCATTTATGGTTTTGAACAAATACATCTATTGTGCTCTTATCCTGCGACTACTGAGAGATGGTACAATAAATTCAACCAGCATGGATTCATAAGATTGGAATATGTTGTAACTACTTTAAAAATTATTCTATTTAAAGATAAGATATAGGCAAAAAATTCGCTACAAAGCAACTGCCTTCTATTGAAGATAGGGACTTCTATTCTTCACACATGGCGAACCAGTCCATGAAAGATCTAACCTATTAATAAAAAGCTAACCTCCTTTTATAATTTTATTTGAGGTGTTTTTACTCAAATTCAAATATGAAAATTTAAATATTTATTTATGTATTAAGGTAGATGTGTAGTTTTCACTAGTCGAGGACGAATTTCCAAAATACCAAATACAAAGGATTTTCAGTGATGCGCGCTACATGGGAAGCCTATCTGCAGCAACTCAACATCAATACCAAGCTAGAAAACCTAAATGACCAGCACGTTAATGCTGTACGAGATTACGAAACTATAAGAACCCGTTGCTTGTCGGAATAACAAGTGAGCAGAGATGAGGCTACAGGATCCGTGAAGCAATTAAGGCAACATCTTCGGCACCGTGAATTTAAAACCTGGTGTGCATACCCCAGAAAGGAAAAGGAGTTGTATTGTTTGAAGAAGTACCTGCAGCCAACTCGTGGATCATCAAGCATGAAGGATTATCAAGTTCTGAGTGGAGAGAAATGCTAAAAATGATTACGATGCTGGCACCAGTACGTTCTCTCCCTGGTCGCTCTACAGTCACAATCCACTGTAGGCACTGCAGTGAGTATGAAACTTTACCACATGTGCTTGGGAGTTGCCCACAGGGAGAAGTACTCAGAATAAAACGTCACAACATCATACGTTCTATGATCGCAGATGCGCTTCGATCCAAAAATCTAGACGTTCACGAGGACGTTCATTGTATTGCTGATGGTGGGAGCAATCGTAGGATCGATATCATAGCTATAAATAGGAATAAACAGACAGCCGAAATAATTGACCATACGATCAGATTTGAAATCTCAGCCACTCAACCATCTGAAGTGAACGAAGAGAAAAAGAAAATCTACGAGCCCACGATTCAGTACCTATCAGCGAAATACAACATTGAAAAAATCACAGTTACCGGTCTTTTCTTCGGAGCGAGAGGCACCATTCCGAAAGCCTTTGTAAAGTGGAGGGAAAAATACAAGCTGACGAGAGATCTTCAAGATGCCATCGTCACCACCATAATAAAATTTTCTGTAGCGATATTTCGTCAGCATCTTTATGGCGTACATTCAATTTAAATTATACTTGGTTCTATTTTTTTTTCTTATGTCTTAATCACTTTTGTCTAAAACCTGTTTAAATAATTTTTCATTTTAAATTTTATTGTGTCGCAAGGTAAACCCAAAATATTGGGTCAGACCAATAAATTAAATTAGTCTGATACTAATTGCATATCGATGGCTAAGAAGTTATACGTCGTATCTATAAGAATGGCCATTTAGTTTATCTATATTATTATTTAGAATAACTATTGTATTATTATGTTCACAAAATCGGACAGTTAACTAATATTTTGTCCCCGAGTAATTATTTAAAATAATATCGATCAAACTAGTCACGCATGTGCCAGTTTAAAATAAATCAAATATACTGAAGTGACACGTCAGCAAATTTTAGAATCAACCTGTCGCTCTATTGCTGCCGGGTGACAAGTTTTACTGTTGTTAGCATCATGTACTGCACTATGCCTCGGAGTAATATTCGTGTAGTATTTTTATCCTCTAATGATTTCAGTGGACATGCACATATAATTCATTGCATTCATATATTGTTTTACCTTTGAAAAAGCTATGTTAACACTAATCACATTTGAGGCCTCTAAATGAACACACACTTCGTTTTATTTTAGACAAAGGTAAAAATTGGAAACACAATATTCTAACAATATTGCACAAGCATTTCGTAATCTGCACAAATATAATTTTTCATCTGTGCTTTTATGCGACAATAAATTTATTTTCTAGTTTAAACCCTGCCTAATATTAATTCTAACCATAATTAAATTAAATAAATAATCTAATATTTATTTTGTTAATCAAACATTTAAAATCAAATGAAGGAAACAGAAAACGGATGTAAAGAGAACTATAAATGATTGGAATGATCTACCTGCAGCGGTCTTTGAGGGCTGTCCATCCTTAAGGAGATTCAAGAATACCTTAAAAAGTTGTGTATAAAGTGTAAACTAAAATTAAGGTGACATTTAACATTTAATTTTTTAAGGTGACATGTATTTATTTAGCCTGACGAGTTACTTCCTTGGTTTGAATTGTAAATTATTTAAAAATAGCGTGTTGGAGGGCCTTAGGCTAGAAATGTTTAGTTTAAATGTAGTTCTGTTTATAAGTATGCATAAGGGTGTAATTATTTGACTTATTTGAACTGTTGTATCAGTGAAGCGAGGTGAGTCAGTGAAGTTACGGTTTTACAGTGCAGTGAATAGTTCCGATCAGTGATAATTTATAGCGCCAATGAAATGTGTTCTATAGTGTCAGTGAAATGTGTTATAGAGTGTCAGTGAAATGTGTGCTAAAGTTTCATTGAAATGCGTCATAGTGCCACTACAGTGAGTGAGATGAGAGTAAAGTGAAAGACTATTTAAGCTTATGTAGGGCTTATACTTAATTATGTAGGTTGTATTGTAAAATTAGGTATTTTATTTATGTTTTTTTATTATTATTGTGTTAAATTGTATTGTGTATTCTTATTGTATTGTGTATAAAATTGTATTGTGTATTGTATAATTGAGGCGCTGACATGGGAAAGGTAGTAACTGCCAAAAACTAAATTTTTCAGGGGAAGCAAAAAACAAATTTATGAACACTTTCTCACTTACATTATTATAGAAACTGCTTTAAATGAAAGGCATACACTCATGTTTGTGTTACATATGAAATTTGAAAAGTCTGGCAAAGATTTATCTGTGAAATCCTATTTTATGAAAATACAACATTGAAATCACTCCTTAGCCAAACTGAGAATTAACGTTATTTATATATTATGCACAAATTTTTCGGTAAAATGCATGATACTTTTCATCGAGGAAGTCTAACATAGATAACAATTCTCTCTTTTTGGCATCAGGGACGACTGGCCTTCTTTCAAGGCGTTGCAAGCACTGCAAGTTAGTGATTGATGTTAATGACTGTCCTTTCTTAAAAATCCTGTGCTCTGTCCACATTTCAATGTCATTAAATGACTGTCCTGTTTTTATTAGAGGAAAATCAGCTCTTGAGAGTCTAATCCAGTTGAGGGTGCTGATTTTGATAGAGTTGTATTCAAAAACTTGTCACATTCTGCAGAAAAGTCGAAGAAATCCTCATCCTTCATTTTATTATATTATTAGGCTTTACCTCTTCTGGAACCATGGTCTTGCATCTATTTTTTTCTTTTCTCTATGATGCCAAATTCCCTATCACATGGCATGTAGGAATGTTCTGAAACCAGGAACTTAAAGTCCACTGAATCAAAATGTTTCTTTGCAATAATGTAAATCAGGACCATTAGAATCATCCGATTCTTATTCTGCCCTGCACAGTTATCAGCCCATATTAGTCTAGACACACTCTGATGTTGTAAAAGGAGTTACTACCTTCTCCGCGCCAACAGCTGTGCACATACAACTTACAACATCTAGTGACTACATTTCCAACTTCGTTTCATTACATACGGACATACTACCTTCTCTGTGCCATTGGCATGGCCATTTACTACCTTCTCAATGAAAAACCTAAAAATTCGAATTTTTGGCAGTTACGACCTTTCCCATGTCAATGCCTCAATTGTATTGTGTATTGTAAATTTTATTGTGTATTGCTTATCATTTTATTGTGTATTCCACTGCCACCGGGTGCTTGCCCACTTGCAGTGTAAATAAATACATACAATACATACATATATTCGGAGAAAGAGTTATGAAATGAAGACTAATATATTTTTTTTTCTTTTGGACGTAAAATTATCCAACATATCAAGCTCATCACGGAAATCCTACCACAAGCCCGTCTGTTGTGTCAAAACGCCACCCCCAAAAGCGGAGTTACGATAAAACCCGACATGTGTGTGAGTATTCTAGAGAATTATATTGTGTACAATTGTTCCTGTATCTCCACAGGCGCAGACGTCGGTCTGTAGTCAATGGGTTTCGAAGCGATAATGCACAGTGAAAACTCCCTCAGGCCTCGTACAATAACCACATAGCTACAATTATCACACATAACGTATGAAACATAATTAATTACCTATTTAATTATCGTCTCCATCGAGTACGTTGTTGTCGAGATATATGGACCATTAAGAGGTGTGACGCCTCAAATTGCGATGTCATACATAAGATATCTGTTCTAAAGGCTCCGTGTATTGGAATTACATTACGTTATCACACAACTACAAGTGGTTCGACAAAAATAATTTTATATGTTCATAATAATATATCACGAAGATAAGTCACTCTCTTCCATTTTATGCTTTACATGATTCGGATCAATTCAGATCCTTTTTCATGTTGCTAATAACAACATTCTTTACAATTTGTTAATCTATCTAAACCATTAGGCTATTCAAAACATATACTCCTTCTGTCCCGAAATATGGTATAGAAAGATGTCATTTATTCCGTTCCAAAATATGGTATACATTTGTTAAAGTTCACAGTAATATAATGTGACTTTCTAGATACTTATTTGTTTGATAAATTAACATAAGAAAAAACTCATAAATAAAGTAAATTAAATTCTGTGTGATGTCAAATTAATAAAAGAAAAAAACAGCCATTGTTTTAAGAGAGGCTGGAGGATAGAAAGAGCTATCATTATACCAGAAATTTAAAATATCATGTCAGGAGTTCCATTAAATAAAATGGACGTTAACATCAATAATAATAATAATAATAATAATAACAATAATAATAAAAAGGTAAAGGTATCCCCGTAACATGACATGAAGGCACTTGGGGGACATGGAGGTAGAGCACCATGCTTTCCACGACCTCGGCACTAGAATGAGGTGGTGTGGTCGGCACCACGCTCTGACCGCCTTTTACCCCCGGGAAGGCCCGGTACTCAATTTTATAGGAGGTTGAGTGAACCTCGGGGCCGTTCTGAAAGTTTGGCAACGAGAAAAAATCCTGTCACCACCTGGGATCGAACCTTCCAGTCCGTAGCCAGCTGCTCTACCAACTGAGCTACCCGGCCGTCATAATAATAATAATAATAATAATAATAATAGGCCTAAATAAATTTAAAAACGAAATATGTTGCAATTGATATAAATGCTTAAAAAATCAGCAGCCTATGTAAAATTTAAATTAAACTATGTTTTATTTAACGACGCTCGCAACTGCCCAGGTTAATCGACGTCGCTGGTGTGCCGGAATTTTGTCTCGCAGGAGTTCTTTTACATGCCAGTAAATCTAATGACATGAGCCTGTCGCATTTAAACACACTTAAATGTCATCGACCTGGGCTGGGATCGAACCCGCAACCTCGGGCACAGAAGGCTAGCACTATACCGACTGAGCCACCCAGGCCGATAGCATCAGCCTATGTAAACGAAAAATTCCCCATCTCTATATTTTTATTAATTCGAACACTGTTGTAACACAATTATAGTGTGATATGTGGAATGTGGCGAAGCTAGTTCCTTTACAAGCCGAGAATAGGTACTTGTATTATGCAGAAATGTTATTTTTTTATATTATCCCTCTGCAAGCTGACCTGAAATGCAGGCGCTGTAAGCTAAGTGGGGTACACATTACAGTATACCCCAAGTTATTTTCTAATTTCATTTTAGGCGCTTGCGCAATAATAATTTGCATAAAACTACCTATTTATTACAGCACATCTGTCTGTGTGTCTGTCTGTCCACACCAATATAACAACTCGCCATCCCTGGAAAGACTTTGTACGAAATTGTATATTTTATTTTTTAAATAAATCCTATTAAACAACAAGTCTAACAGCTCCTTTAGACAAAGTTGGATACATATTTTTGAATATATTGCCCTCAAAGGATCGGTTCAGATATTGAGAAATCATTTGTATGGGTGTGATAATGGAAATTTCAAATTATCTTAACCGATGGCTGTTGATTGGTTTAGATATCAATGCCAATCAATCCGTACTATTATTTTTCTCGCGGTATATGGCATTCAAATCATTCTAACCTATCTAATATTCCTCCCCCCCCCCTTTCTTAACTGTAAATGAACATAAACGCTACTTAGGTGTAAATTTTTCTGACATTTTGCATATTCGATTCCCTAACCCTTTCAAATGTATATCACTTTACCTTTTAGGTGTGTTTCCAAATTATATGTAATACGCTTTGTCAAATCTGGCAACCTTTTCATAAGGGAAGCTAAATTTATTATTATTATGTATAATCCATATACAGTACATAAGTTATATCTCTCCAAACCCAATCATCAGAATATTAGGTAATTTTGTATTTATATTTATTTATATTTGTAAAATTGTAATTTTTTTACCATCGAATAAATAAAATCTAAATGTTTAGCTATAAAAGGAACCAGTCATATTTCTTCACCCACTTTCAAGATCCAAAGAAAAATATAGTATGGGGTACAAAATGGACCCCACTCATCTTACCGAGGTTGTGGCGACAGAATAATTCTTAACGGCACATTAATGGCATAAACAGCTAGAGTTATTTTAATTTTAAGAAGTAATCATTTTAGATATATTTAAATTATTTTTTTCTGCCGAAGTCTTTCATTTCAGACATAGGGACTCAAGAGTAATGAACTTGTCTTCTGATTGGAGGATATACTCGGGCTTGAGATGAAATTCCGTTGGAACTCATGACCTGGTTTGCCTTTTTCTAGGTTGTAAGCCGAATATCAGATAATCCACAGCGAATCCTCGCTTTCATCTCTTGAAAATGCCACTTCTCTATCACCAATTTCACCGACACTAAACAACTTCACAGTTCACTGAGCGTTATAACCTGTAATTAGAGAAGAAATATACATTGTTTTAACAAAATAGCTCTTTAGTGCAGAACATAATACTTTTTTAATTGTTGTAACTGTGAGGCATATAATAGTGAATGTGGCGTTATTGCACAAGTTCTCTATACATGATGAGGGAGTTATTGTAATCTAGTTAGCCGTGGTATAGATTACGCTTGGTCTCTGATTGCATTGCTAGCTGCAAGGCGGTTGTTTATTTGTATAATGTCTGCCACTAATGCGATAGTTAATGAACCATGCAGGTACATGTTCCATAAACTACGTTTAAATTTATACATTGTAATTACTTTCATAAAAATATTGACATGGCAATATAAGAAAATTACTACGCTGCGTGAAATCTCTGTACTTCTATTAGAGTACAAAGTAGAATATTATGTACTTTAGTGTATTATGTATTTTAGTGTAATTTTTTATTCATGTACGGTATATACATACATAATTAATATATCAACTGTTTCCATGACTGTTGAATGAATGAATTTAATTTAATTAATTAATTAATGGGGAGAAGAGGTACGTAAACGCGACCTTGCAAAAGAAATTGAGGCTGAGTGGAAATATGTGTGTAAACTCCAAGTTTGTAGGTCACTTATCTCACTCCTATTTTTTCCGTTCCGTTCAAAGGAATTTAAGACAATTTTGAAGGGGGAAAACCTAAATTGGTCGAATGAATGAATGAATGAATGAATGAATGAATGAATGAATGAATGAACGTATGAATGAATGAATGAATGAAGTGCATTTATTGATACACATTTAAAGACTCATGAGATCCTTGCACGAGCCTGGACGGCCATTCGTGCTATAACTATGCACAATTTGCACTTTCAAAGAAAACACAAAGAATACTTACTTACTTACTTACTTATTTAATTACTGAATGAATGAACTGGCTTTTGAGCCCGGAGGTTCATTGCCGAATAAGCCCGCCATTGGTCCCTATCCTGAGCAAGATTAATCCATTCTCTATCATCATATCTCACCTCCTCAAATCCATTTTAATATTATCTTCCCATCTACGTCTCGGCCTCCCTAAAGGTCTTTTTCCCTCCGGCCTCCCAACTAACATTCTATATGCATTTCTGGATTCGCCCATACGTGCTATATGCCCTGCCCATCTCAAACGTCTGGATTTAATGTTCCTAATTATGTCAGGTGAAGAATACAATGCGTGCAGTTCTACGTTGTGTAACTTTCTCCATTCTCCTGTAACTTCATCCCTCTTAGCCCCAAATATTTTCCTATGCACCTTATTCTCAAACACCCTTAAATGTTCCTCTCTCAAAGTGAGAGTCCAAGTTTCACAGCCATAAAGAACAACCGGTAATATAACTGTTTTATAAATTCTAACTTTAAGATTTTTTGACAGCAGACTGGATGATAAAGTTTCTCAAGAATAATAACAGGCATTTCCCATATTTATTCTGTGTTTAATTTCTTCCCAAGTATAATTTATATTTGTTACTGTTGCTCCCAGATATTTGAATTTCTCCACTTATTCAAAAGATAAATTTCCAATTTTTATATTTCCATACAATATTCTCGTCACGAGACATAATCATAATTTACTTTCAAACCTATCGCTTTACTTGCTTCAAGTAAAATTTCCGTGTTTTCCTAATCGTTTGTTGATTTTCTCCTAACATAATGTCAATAGACAAGCAGCTGATAACCCGTTCAATTCCAAACCCTCTCTGTTATCTTGGACTTTCCTAAATATAGAGCAAAGTTAAAAAGTAAAGGAGATAGTGCATCTCCTTGCTTCAGCCCACAGTGAATTGGAAACGCATCTGACAGAAACTGACCTATAATAAAATAGTAAAACTACAATTATTGTTATTATTACTACCATTATCATTAATTATCACAATTACAATTAATCTAACTTCATACCAAATTTCATAAAAATAATAAATAATAAAAATAAAATAAATGTAAGATATGAAAGAAAAACACAGTGAAACATATACTGAGTTGAATTATATATATATACTCAATTCCTTAGTAAAATAGCAATAAATGATCCAAAAATAAATATAAATGTTTTTAGTTGGTTATTTAACGACGCTGTATCAACTACGAGGTTATTTAGCGTCGATGAGATTAGTGATAGCGAGATGGTATTTGGCGGATGAGGCCGAGGATTCGCCATAGATTACCTGGCATTCACCTTATGGTTGGGGAAAACCTCGGAAAAACACAACCAAGTAATCAGCCCAAGCGGGGATCGAACCCTCGACCGTGCGCAACTTCAGATCGGCAGGCAAACGCCTTAACCTATTAAGCCACGCCGGTGGCAATATAATTGTAACACATAAAAATATATACACACGCAATAAAAAACCAATATAAAAAACACACAAAATAAATACAAAAAGAACATTATCGTCTAATTATCTTATTCGCTCAGTGTTAATACTACCCATTGCAACACTAATAAATAACTCTTCCCCTTATTTCCTCGACCTCCTCCCTCTCGGCCAGTTCCACCCTCAGCTGTCGAAATTTTCCCATAAATTTTCACACACTCGCACAGAATTTAACGTTATTTAATATATCGTATGTTGCCAAGTGTCCCCTGCTAGATGTAATGAAGGACTCTGGCAGGAATCGTTTCCTCAGAGCTTCTGTGGCTTCACACTCCGATAAAATATGGTGTGATGTCTCGCCTTTACCGCAAAGAGGAAATATTCTCGCACCCTCTTCCTTGCCGATTGTAAGTGTCCTCCAAGCTCCTAGACGAAACCAGGTTAAGCCCAGCTTGGCTTTTCTCCTTCCTCCATAGAGATATAACTTGGTTCCCAAATTTGTTTTGATCTATATCCTTCAGGCATTCCTTGACTTTCCGCCAGACTTTTCGGTTGTTCCTGCAATCTTCCCCGATTATAAATCCCATGCCTATTTCCTCCAACCTTCTGCGTAATCTACCTGTCCAGGTTACTTGGTCTCTCCTCTCGAGTTGCTTCCTATAACAGACTCTCGAGACAAATTTAAAGTAAAAAAAAAATGTTAAAATATTATTTATTGGATAACTGGCGATACAAAGACAAACACTAATCAACCAAAATTTTTATCATGACCTCAATTCTTGTTTTATGCTAGGTATCATATGTGATACCTTGGGATTCTATAGGGACGTAATTTGGTATCCATTAAGTTTTATTTATTTTACAAGAATGCATACAATTGCATACATATAATAAAATGTAAGTATCTGTATTCCAGTAGCAACACTACGCTTAAAAATCATGGCAAATATAATACTCTAGTTAAATATATACATTATATAGAAAATATATTTCTTTCATGGGAAAAAAAAGATGATCTGTAAAGATGCTCTGTAACAGGAACTATACTACCGGGAAAAAGAAAAACATCTGAAGAATAATAACAGAATAACAGCAACAACACAACGTGACATATACATACAGGGTGATTCAAAAACTCTGCGACAAACTCTGAGGGGTGATAGATCTAACAATAAGGAACTTTTTTTGTTAAACAACCTATGTCTTTTGACGCGTCGTTTCGAAGTTACCGTTGAAAACGTTTTTGCGCCGGTGTACGTCAATGTATGCGAATGTGTGCACCCCTGTTTGTTTGTTGAGATGTTTGTAAGAGATGAGAAGGGTTGTTGCTGTTTGTTTACGTTTAATGTTCAATACCTTTTACTTTCAGTTCAGTCTAATCATCAATTGAAAATGGATGTCTACACTTTTCCCGAGTTAGCCGACATGGTAATGTGTTATGGGGAGGCTCGCGGAAACGGAAGAAGAGGTCTCCACATGTACCAACAACAGTTTCAGACAGAAATCACCCTCACCACACAATGTTTGCTGGACTTTATCAGCGCCTTCGAGACGATGGGACTCTTCGTCCCCGGAGCATTGGTGGAAGACCGCGTAGACATCCATCTGCCCACAATTTTTTACTAAACTGTCCATCTATTGGAGTAGGTCTATTATACAATACACGGGTACAGTCATCAAACCTGTTTGGCAGGTTCACACACTCCCTATTACAGGCATTGACTTACACGAATTGTTTCTGCCCACAATTTTTTACTAAATGTCCATCTATTGGAGTACTATGCAATACACGGGTACAGTGATCAAATCTGATTGGTAGTTTCACTTACTACCTATTCCAGTCATTGACTTAGTATACGAATTGTTTCTGCCCACAATTTTTTACTAACCTGTCCACTATTGGAGTATTATACAATACACGGGTACAGTCATCAAACCTGTTTGGCAGGTTCACACACTCCCTATTCCAGGCATTGACTTAATATACGAATTGTTTCTGCCCACAATTTTTTACTAACCTGTCCACTATTGGAGTATTATACAATACACGGGTACAGTGATCAAATCTGATTGGTAGTTTCACTATTACTACCTATTCCAGTCATTGACTTAGTATACAATGATCAAATTGTTTCTGCCCACAATTTTTACTAACCTGTCCACTATGGAGTATTATACAATACACGGGTACAGTCATCAAACCTGTTTGAGTGCCCACAATTATACAATACAATACACGGGTACAGTGATCAAACCTGATTGTTTCACACACTCCCTATTCCAGGCATTGACTTAATATACGAATTGTTTCACACTAACTCCCTATTCCAGGCATTGATTTAATATACATTGAATTGTTTCTGCCCACAATTTTTACTAACCTGTCCACTATTGGAGTATTATACAATACACGGGGATCAAACATTGATCAAATCTGATTGCAGTTTGCACACAATTTTTACTAACCTGTCCATATTCCAGGCATTGACAGTTTCACACATCCCTATTCCAATTATACGAATTGTTTCTGCCCACAATTTTTTACTAACCTGTCCACTATTGGAGTATTATACAATACACGGGTACAATGATCAAATCTGATTGGCAGTTTCACACATCCCTATTCCAGGCATTGACTTAATATACGAATTGTTTCTGCCCACAATTTTTACTAACCTGTCCATCTATTGGAGTATTATACAATACACGGGTACAGTGATCAAACCTGATTGGCATTTTCACACATCCCTATTCCAGGCATTGATTTAGTATACGAATTGTTTCTGCCCACAATTTTTTACTAACCTGTCCATCTATTGGAGTATTATACAAGTACACGGGTACAATGATCAAATCTGATTGGCAGTTTCACACATCCCTATTCCAGGCATTGACTTAATATACGAATTGTTTCTGACAATTTTTACTAACCTGTCCATCTATTGGAGTATTATACAATACACGGGTACAATGATCAAATCTGATTGGCAGTTTCACATCCCTATTCCAGGCATTGACTTAATATACGAATTGTTTCTGCCCACAATTTTTTACTAACCTGTCCATCTATTGGAGTATTATACAATACACGGGTATCAAATGATCAAATCTGATTGGCAGTTTCACACATCCCTATTCCAGGCATTGACTTAATATACGAATTGTTTCTGCCCACAATTTTTTCCATCTATTGGAGTATTATACAACAGGGCATTGACAATGATCAAACCTGTCTGATTGGTACAGATCAAATCTTTGGCAGTTTCACACATCCCTATTCCAGGCATTGACTTAATATACGAATTGGCCCACAATTTTTTACTAACCTGTCCATCTATTGGAGTATTATACAATACACGGGTACAGTGATCAAACCTGATTGGCATTTTCACACATCCCTATTCCAGGCATTGATTTAGTATACGAATTGTTTCTGCCCACAATTTTTTACTAACCTGTCCATCTATTGGAGTATTATAAAATACACGGGTACAGTGATCAAACCTGATTGGTATTTTTCACATCCCTATTCCAGGCATTGATTTAGTATACGAATTGTTTCTGCCCACAATTTTTGTACTAACCTGTCCATCTATTGGAGTATTATAAAATACACGGGTACAGTGATCAAACCGGTTTGGCAGGTTCACACACTCCCTATTACAGGCATTGACTTAGTATACGAATTGTTTCTGCCCACAATTTTTTACTAACGTGTCCACTATTGGAGTATTATACAATACACGGGTACAGTGATCAAACCTGATTGGCATTTTCACACATCCCTATTCCAGGCATTGATTTAGTATACGAATTGTTTCTGCCCACAATTTTTTACTAACCTGTCCATCTATTGGAGTATTATACAATACACGGGTACAATGATCAAATCTGATTGGCAATTTCACTAACCTCCCGTATTCCAGGCATTGACTTACTATACGACTTACTATACGAATTGTTTCTGCCCACAATTTTTTACTAAACTGTCCGTCTATTGGAGTATTATGCAATATATGGGTACAGTATCTTTTTTTTGACCAGCACTTACAGTCTTCTACTAGTTCCACACCGAATTCAGTCGATGACATAAAAATGGACGTATTGTCAAACTACTTTAGTAGAATATTAAAGATATTTTTATTATAAATTTGTCCTACAGAATTATACCTGTAATCTTGACAATTAATATTTGAGGAGAAATATTCGCTCTCGCGCCGGGGATCGAACCCGGGTCCTTGGTTCTACGTACCAAGCGCTCTGACCACTGAGCTACGCCGAATTCAATCCACAGCACCGGACCGAACCAATGGAAGTTGACATTGGACATATACGTCGACATATATGCCTAACTTGGAGTCAGGCCAGAAGGGAAACATTCCAGGAGGAAGTGGCTACGGGCGTGTTAGGGCGATCCTTTGCACGTCGGCCATACTAAGAATTTGTGGGATAAATGAGAATGAGGTGTACCAGCCCACCGCCCGCATGTGACCCCTTACCCGCTCACCTAACGCGGGCCCCCTACCACTCCGCCCCAAGTTCATATTGCCAATCCTTAATAATAGAAATTAGAGATCTGTTCTATAATTCTGTTATCTCTTATTATTTTTATTCTTAATAGTTTATTTACTTCCAACTCAATTACTTCCTCTTGTAGAGATGTTAAGACTACAATTGAAGGATTCAGAGCCATAGTGGGCCAAGCGCCATTTATTAAAAACGGAGAAAGCAAGGGTTAAAGCTAAGTGAATACTATAGTTTAATGAAGATTGACATATAATTTAGTTTTACGTAATGTGCATAGGGTACTTTATATTATTTGCTATATTTTATTTATTTTAGTAGGTTATTTTACGACGCTTTATCAACATCTCTGGTTATTTGGCGTCTGAATGAGATGAAGGTAATAATGCCGGTGAAATGAATCCGGGGTCCAAAACCGAAAGTTACCCAGCATTTGCTCATATTGGGTTGAGGGAAAACCCCGGAAAAAACCTCAACCAGGTAACTTGCCCCGACCGGAAATCGAACCTGGGCCACCTGGTTTGGCGGCCAGACGCGCTAACCGTTACTCCACAGGTGTGGACTATTTGCTATATGTTTGCATTGAATTATGATAATAACTTAATTTTAACCCTTGTTTTCTACGTCTTTAATCTATGGCGCTTGTCCCACTATGGTTCTGAACCCTTCAATTGTTTGCTATTCTGTAAGATAATTTCAACACTGAACGTTATAGACTATATTTTCTTCTCAATCAGTAAATATTACTTGGTTATCAGCAATAGTAACGTACTGAAAATGAATGTCACAAACTAAATAATTTACACAATTTAGAAAAACTTCAATTCCACCGACAGTAGAGTATTGTAAATCTGATAAATGCAATAAATGCTATAAAAATATTGCCTATGAGAACCGAGACAATTCCTACGCTCATAGAAAAACGTGAGAAAAGCATTGTGTGTCTGCTACAGCATGCGATATTGCGCCATAAAATAACATCAGTCATTTGTTTGAGCAGTACAAACAAATACAGGGTAGAACATAGCAGGTATTATTGCTAAATATGACTATACATCCAACACAGTAGTAATCACGGTTAACCTCGTAGTTAACCTAATGTTTTAACCTGTTGAACAATAATGTTACGGTGTAATAGAGTGCATACATTGTCACGTTCTTGTAGGAGAAATGACATTTGCCATAATGGAGTTTCATAATGAACTAACAGTCGGTTTCAATTAAAGGTAATGTACGGCAATGCTGATTTGCCTGTCGTGCAGGTATATTAGCATAAAGCGAGGCAAGGTCGAGAGCAGATATTATGTTAGCGCTATTTCTAGCACAGAGAGAAATGCCACATGTTAACGTATGAAGTAACTGAGCAACTAGGAATTTTAGCACTGCCTTTATAAAACGGTACACTATCCTTTTATCTTTCTTTCTTTCTTTCCTTTTATTTTTCCTTTTTTGCTATTATAACAGTGTTAAAGTTTTACATTTTTCACTGCTGGAAATTTCAACTGAACACAACAGACTGTGGCAGATCTTCCGAAAAATAGGTTCAGCATTACAGCTGGTCTCTATTTAAGAGAGTGTAGAATACTTACTTACTTGCTGGCTTTTAAGGAACCCGGAGGTTCATTGCCGCCCTCACATAAGCCCGCCATTGCTCTCTATCCTGAGCAAGATTAATCCATTCTCTATCATCATATCCCACCTCCCTCAAATCCATTTTAATATTATCTTCCCATCTACGTCTCGGCCTCCCTAAAGGTCTTTTTCCCTCCGGCCTCCCAAATAACATTCTACATGCATTCCTGGATTCGCCCATACGTCTACATGCCCTGTACATCTCAAACGTCTGGATTTCAGGTGAAGAATACAATGCGTGCAGTTCTGTGTTGTGTAACGTTCTCCATTCCCCTGTAGCTTCATCCCTCTTAGCCCCAAATATTTTCCTAAGCACCATATTCTCAAACACCCTTAACCTATGTTCCTCTCTCAAAGTGAGAATTCAAGTTTCACAACCATAAAGAACAACCGGTAATATAACTGTTTTATAAATTCTAACTTCCAGATTTTTTGACAACAGACTGGATGATAAAAGCTTGTCAACCGAATAATAACAGGCATTTCCCATATTTATTTCGTGTTTAATTTCCTCCCGAGTATCATTTATATGTGTTACTGTTGCTCCAAGATATTTGAACTTCTCCACCTCTTCAAAAGATAAATTTCCTACTTTTATATTTCCATTTCGTACAATATTCTCGTCACGAGACATAATCGTATACTTCGTCTTTTCGTGATTTACTTCCAAACCTATCTCTTTACTTGCTTCAAGTAAAACTCCCGTGTTTTCCCTAATCGTTTGTGAATTTTCTCCTAACATATTCACGTCATCTGCATAGACAAGCAGCTGATGTAACCCGTTCAATCCCAAATCCTCTCTGTTACCCTGGACTTTCCTAATGGCATACTCTAGAGCAAAGTTAAAAAGTAAAGGTGATAGTGCATCTCCTTGCTTTAGCCCACAGTGAATTGGAAACGCATCTGACAGAAACTGACCTATACGAACTCTGCTGTACGTTTCACCGAGACACATTTTAATTAATCGAACTAGTTTCTTGGGAATACCAAATTCAATAAGAATATCATATAAAACTTCTCTCTTAACCGAGTCATATGCCTTTTTGAAATCTATGAGTAAATGATGCACTGTTCATATTTAAAAATACAGACATTCAGTGGTCGAAACGAGAATGGATTTCACGGCTTTGGTTATCATTCAACTAGAACTGCACTTTAAACTTTGCCTCCAACACGGATGGAAATATTTTCCATTTTTATGCAAAACTTCGTATTTTCATTCGAAAAATATAATATGCATCGTATTCCGTTCAACCTCTCTTATTTTAACATTCGATCGTGTTTAGATAAAAGGGCTTAACCGTCATCTCTTAAATGTGACTTTTTTTCCTGTAACTAGTATGATTAGTCAAAATTTAATTACAAAACGTGGAGATATGTTTTTGAGAATTATGTTTACATTTTTTCATATAAAGTAACTAATAACAATGTGTTAAAATTTAATTAGAAGCTCTTTCAAAAAAATTGTCTATTGTGGGATAAGCCCTTTTACGTGAACACCATCGAATTATTACTAAGAAACATGAGTTAGGAAAGTTGGGGAAATAAAAGCGAAAATAAAGGATCAACATTTATCAGTAAATCTGGTGACCATCAATTTCTTGCCAAGTTGTTTTGAACACGTCCATTTTCACCACAGTAATCATATCACAGATGCAGATTCGTAAATTTGAGAGGTCAGACACTTTATTCGGACACACTTGTACACGATCCTTAATTTAACCCCACAAAGATATCCAGTGGAGTGATATTTTTTTTCTTTCTCAACCTGTTGATTAACGACAGATACTTTTAACTACATAATAATAATAATAATAATAATAATAATAATAATAATAATAATAATAATAATAATAATAATAATTTAATAATAATAATTATTTATTTTAGCTGGCAGAATTAAAGCCGGAAGGCCTTCTCTTCAATTCAACCAGCAAAAAGTATACATACATGAACATACAAAAATTCAACAATTTTATTTAGATAAGAGTTACATGTATACAAGAGTTATTCACGAATTAAACAACAAAATACTATGAACTATTAATTAAACACTGAAATACAAACTATGTAGCAGAATTAAGCTAAAGTACATAGAATGTTAATATATTTCAAATAATATTAGATAATAGAAAGAGATTATTATGAGACAATTTTGAAAATACAGCACAATCAGGATGATGTCTAAAGGAAGGAGTAACAATGTAGACAGTGATAGTTTAATCAGTATGATTGGAGTGAAATGTTAAGAAGGTTATATCACTGTGTGTATGTGCGTGCGTGCGTGTAAGACAGCAAGATTTTGTTGTTTGTTTATTGTATGCTTATTAATAATGGAAACATTGTCTACTTGATTAATTATTTCTATTTTTATCTTACAATTTTATAGTACGTAAAATTAATTTCCATAATCAACATTATGATCTCACAGTCGGTATTTTTATAATTTGTTAGTTTAGAACATTAACGATCATAAGTACTTAGAAAATTAAGATGTAATAATTATCAACTTTCAAATTATTGTTCCCGAAAATGGCACAGATAGGGATTGTAGTTAAAAAAATCCCTCACTATTAACACAAAATTTTGTTAAAATGAGTTAATTTTGAGGTAAACCTTAATAATTATAATGTGTAAAATATGTTTTGGGATTACATTAGTAATTTCGTTATCTTTACTAGGAATAACCACTTACACTTACATAAGTGCATGAAATATTAACAACTTACTACAAACTAAAATTAATACCTTAAAGAAGATATCTTTCGTTTAATTTAAACTTTTCAAAATTATTAGTGAATGCCTTCTATCATTTTGATTAGAAACTATTTTACTGAATTGTTGAATATAGTTTTCACAAGATCATTATTTCTGTCTGTCAATAAAATGTGATCTTATTCCACGAGTTATTCTAACCGACCCTACTGTGACTACCAAGCAAAAATTCTCGTGGGGGCAGACAAAAGGTTAATATTTTTTTTCTTCTACCATATTAATAATGTCAAAACAAGTGCTTATACAAATGTTGGCCACTTAAACGCAATTAAGAGCCCCCCCCCCCCGGGATTAAATTTCCCTGGGGTCGTTTGCATAAAGAAAACACAATTTCATGAAAAGATATATTTCAACAAATACTGCAATTGTTGAGCTGTTTTCCAACATATTGCCCACCTGGACCGAGATATTTGTCATACCGTAGCATCAGCTTTTGTATCCCTGTGTCGTAGAAGTCTGCCGCCTGGGATCGGAACCAGTGTGTGACAGGCGTTTGCATCTCTGTGTTGATCCCACGGTATGACTAATATTATAATTTCGTTGGGGAGTATCTTGTAAAATAGCTAAAAAAATTGTATCTGTTCCAATAAATCGTTCTATAAAACTGTGTTTTCTTTCTGTAAACTGCCTTAGAGAAACTTACTTTCTGGGGGTCCTCGAAATTGCACTCGAGTGTTTTTACTTTATTAACATGGTGGAAGAAAAAAATAACATTTTTATCTGCCCCCATGAGAATGTTTGCTTGTAAGAGCTATTCGCAATAATATTTCATCTTGGTAGTTCCCCTTTAAGCCACAACGCGAATAACCAGCTTCCGAATAATTGTGAGTTCATCTCTGTTTAATTGTTAATTTTATAGAAAATCTTAATTATGCTGATTTTGTTCCAGAAATTCCTTACGCAGCATTACTGGGAGGTGCTAGGTTAAAAAATTAAAGTAAACGATGATCAGTTCATTGTGAAATGTGTAAGCATAATCAAACTCAGTGTAAGTTAAGGCCTATAAATTATGTAGTAAGACATCAAGAAACTCTCGGCATATAATGCAGTATTTAGAAAGGAAAGGCCAATGAAGTGCAGCCAATATCGATGCTTGTTTGTGGGTAGAATGCAGTCTGGCACTCTTATTAAATATTAAACCAGATACAGAGTGTCCAGATTGAAACAAGGGAGCCGGACCTCATTTAAATTGTTGCTGAAGTAGAACAAGACGTACCAATTCAATACTCAATGAGATGTCTTATAGGAGTGATGATTTAATTACCTAGTAGCAGCAGTAGTTGCATTTGTTTTACATGTATACATAGTGAACCGTAAGTAATGTGATTAATTTCAAGGGGTTACTTTTTGAGATATTTTAAACATAAAAGTTTAATTCAATTTTTCTCGTTTTTACTTCCTTTTCGAGATAAAAATTGTTTTATACGAAACATTCCATAGCGTGTTTTCATTTCATTTTTATTTGTCCATAAAAGAGTTAAAAACCATAGAACTTGTCAGAGAGAAAGAGAGAAACAATAATTAAAACAAAAAAACAATAATTAAAATAGATAAAAACACAATAAATTAGGACCAATGTAAACCCACACGTATTTCATCTAAATTGTAGGGACAGAGGTTTGTTAAAATTTTTTTGTAGTACCTTTTAAAATACCTTAAATCGTTCGTAGTTTCAATTTCATGAGGCAAACCATTATATATTTTTAAGCCATAGACCATATACGTTTTGTTGAAACTTGTTAATCGATGTACTGTAATATTAAAATTTAACTTAAAACGAGTTTTGTAATAATGAAAATCACTATATCGATAAAAATGGTTCTTATTTAAACGTATTAATTCCACAAGCTTAAAAATATATAAAGCATAAACTGTTAAAATATTAAAACTCTTAAAATATTCCCTACATGATGTAAGAATATCAACACCTGCCATGCATCTCACAACATGCTTCTGAGCAATAAAAACATCACTCATCTTCGAACTTGACCTCCAGAAACATATGCCACATGATAATCTCGATTCTACTTCGGATAATAAAAGGACTGTATGGTTCTATGACACAAACAAGATCTCAAATTTCTAATTTGGTAACAGACAACATTCATTTTCTGAATTAGATGTGAACAGTGTAATTTCCAATTCAAATGTTCATCAAGGGAAAGATATTGATTTAATTCTCAATATGCTCAATTAATTTAAGATAGCAGAATATTATGATAATATATTATTCAAGAAATTTTAGTTTTGTCCTTTAAACGTGCAGAAATTTGTTCCGAACAAGTGTATTGTAAAATTTCTTGGCAGATCGAAAAGTTGCATTTGTTCGCATAAAATTTCTGCACATTTGAAGTGCAAAACTAAAATTGTTTCAATCATTTATTACTTTTTTAGAGACACGGTGTACTGTTTGATAACATTTTCACAATTTTGAGTCTTACAGAATGCTTTTGCAATTACAATTTAATAGAACACTTTGTCAGAGCATTCACTATGAAAGGGGATTTCACTATGATATCATGTAAAACTCGGCAGTCAGAAAATTGACTTCGGAAATGGATATATGATAATGTATCTAGAAGAAAGAAGAGAGTGAGAGGACCAAAGCCACAGTAGAAACAAGCAAAACATCTAAATATTAAAAAGTAGTAACAAGATTTCGTACGACGTAAGTATCTGTATCATAAAACTGCCGAGGGGATCCTAGTTAAAAGGTGAACCTCGATTATGTCTATCTATACAGTAGGTAAAGCAGCGAGCTGTCGTTTTCTTTCTCTTGTAAGGACTGAATTATTCTATAAAGCAGACTCTGACCTACTTTCCTTTATACTACGATACTTATGCACATGGTCATCTTAAACGTGTAAGTTTCTTTTGACTGCAGAGAATTTACGGTATCCTGAAAGAAAAAAAAAACATTTCGAATACCTCATAATATCATAATTGTAACATATTTCCTGGACCAAACCAATGTACCTATAGTACCTTTAATAACATCACCTCGGGCATGGGTTCGATCCCCGGTTGGGTTCTTTCCGAGGTTTTCCCCAACAGTAAAGCGAATGTCAGGTAATCTATGGCAAGTCGTCGGTCTCATCTCGCCAAATACCATCGCGCTATCACCAATCCTATCGACGCTAAAGTCGGTTTGGGTAGCGTAGTCGGTATAACGCTGGCCTTCTGTGCTCGAAGTTGTGGGTTCGATCCCGGCCCAAATCGATGGCATTTAAGTGTGCTTAAATGTGAAAGGCTCATGTCAGTAGATTTATTGGCATGTACGGGACAAAATTCCGGCACACCGGCGACGCTGATATAACCTCGGCAGTTACAAGCGTCGTTAAATAAACCACAATTTAACTTTTTCGACGCTAAATAACCTAGCAGGCCTAGTTGATATAGCGTCGTTAAATAACCAAGTAAAAAATAAAAGAATAACATCATATTAACAAAACTCGCGGACACAAACAAAACATACTGTTGGAAGCGAAATTATTGTTATTTCCCAGGCATTCAATGATAACATAGATAATATTCTTAATTTCGTAATAACATGTATGCAATAATGTATGAGAAAATATTAACATCCCAGTGTGATTTTACTAGAACTTGAATCAGCGCCACTGTTATGAAGAGCGTTCAGGATGAGAGTTCACTCACTTCACAGAAGCCAGAGGCACGAGGGGCGTCCGTGACTGACACGTCATTCAGCTCCTATTCTGTCAGTTGTGGAGAACACGAATATTGCCACTGTGCACAAAGCATGCCAGGGATTTGCAAATGAAGCGCTATAAACATCTGTTATATTTCAATGGAACTCATGGGCTCGTAGTTGAGTGACGAAATGTATGTATACATAAGTACGTTTGAGATTTGAATTGCCTCATAGACGTTTAAATGAGTGAGTGGACGCGTAGGTGTTTAAATTAGTCGGAAAGCGTGTAGTTATTTGAGGGAATGCACGCGTAGTTGTTTAAATGAATAGACAGACACGTCGTAGTTTAAATGAACGGATAGACGCGTAGCTGTTCAAATGAGTGGACAGACGCGTAGTAGTTTAAATGAACGGATAGACGCGTAGCTGTTCAAATGAGCGGACAGACGCGTAATAGTTTAAATGAACGGATAGACGCGTAGCTGTTCAAATGAGTGAACAGACGCGTAGTAGTTTAAATGAACGGATAAACGCGTAGCTGTTCAAATGAGTGGACAGACGCGTAGTAGTTTAAATGAACGGATAGACGCGTAGCTGTTCAAATGAGTGGACAGACGCGTAGTAGTTTAAATGAACGGATAGACGCGTAGCTGTTCAAATGAGTGGACAGACGCGTAGTAGTTTAAATGAACGGATAGACGCGTAGCTGTTCAAGTTTAAATGAGTGGACACAGACGCGTAGTAGTTTAAATGAACGGATAGAGTAGTTTAAATGAACGGATAGACGCGTAGCTGTTCAAATGAGTGGACAGACGCGTAGTAGTTTAAATGAACGGATAGACGCGTAGCTGTTCAAATGAGTGAACAGACGCGTAGTAGTTTAAATGAATGGATAGAGTACTGTTCGTAGCTGTTTAAATGAGTGGATAGACGCGTAGTAGTTTAAATGAACGGATAGACGCGTGGACAGAGCGTAGTAGTTTAAATGAACGGATAGACGCAAATGAGTAGCTAGTTCAAATGAGTGGACAGACGCGTAGTAGTTTAAATGAACGGATAGACGCGTAGCTGTTCAAATGAGTGGACAGACGCGTAGTAGTTTAAATGAACGGATAGACGCGTAGCTGTTCAAATGAGTGGACAGACGCGTAGTAGTTTAAATGAACGGATAGACGCGTAGCTGTTCCAATGAGTGGACAGACGTGCAGTAGTTTAAATGGACGGATAGACGCCTAGTAGTTTACATGATTTCGTTTTCCATGTCTGGTTTCTATGGCTCTAAGATCAGCAGTCACGGTAATATTTCATTGCATTGGACAGACAGAAAAAAATTTCTTGTTTACTCTTCAGAGAACTTTTACACTCAATTATAAACAGCTTGATATGACAGGCAATGCTCACCACACACATGAAAATCCTTTGTTACCAGACCTATTTCCTAGAAAATTTGTACAACTAAGCGCTGCGCGACAAAAATAAAAAAAGAAATAAGTATTTTTCATAAAAAAATTCAATTCACTTTCCCCGGAAAATTGTACGTGATGGGGTAATTTGGATTTTAATTCAGATTTAGGGCACACATATTAGTAATATTCACCTATTTTTATTTCGGAGCAAGACAAAAAATAAAAATTTGTTGTTCAATGTTATTAAATGCCTTTTCTTAACTCCCTGTATATTTAAACCTGTTTTAATTTATAGCATATTCTGGACTTTTCATACATGTTTCATATAACATCGATCAAATACTTACGGATGCTTGTTAGTTACAGAGGTGTGAAAATTATCAGAATAATCTTAATTTTAAAGGTTTTTTAATAGTTCCTTCACAAATATTCATTGAATTGATGAATATTGGTATATATTACTATACTGATGTAGGATATATTTACTACTAACAATGCCGGAAAGCATTGTTGTACATTGGTATTTTTCTTATTTTACAATTGTTATGGGAATTCAGAAATTATTATATTATGTTGGCGGAATTGGAAACATCAAAAATTAATTAAGAAATGCTTTTAAAAAATTGTTCTTTGAGTTTACATTGTTGTGAAGGTTCAAATGAACGTATACATCTGTTTTGTGCATATAATTTTTTATGTTTCCAATTCCGCCAACATAATATAATAATTTCTGAATTCCCATAACAATTGTAAAATAAGAATAATACCAATGTACAACAATGCTTTCCGGCATTGTTAGTAATAAATATATCCTACATCAGTATAGTAATAGATACCAATATTCATCAATTCAATTAATATTTGTGAAGAAACTATTAAAAACCTTTAAAATTAAGATTATTCTAATAATTTTCACACCTCTGTAGTTCCATTACAGATTATCCCAAAGTTCGTCACTTCTTAATGCTATCAAATGCACGATTTTAAAATTAAGTGAAATTCGCAATAGTAGATCAGAATATAACATCAACATTAGGCCTATATTTTGTTTTATTTGGAAGTACGACGTCAATTTGACTGCAAATTCAGCCATGTATCATGAAAAAATCAAGAAAGTTCCTCGGTGGCTGTAAACGCCATTGAAAGAAGGAAAGAAATTTGTGCGTCAGGTTGAGGCACTCTTTTTCCCCAGACGATCTCATGCATTTGCGCCCCGCTGTGCACCTGCAAGTAACTGGAGCGCAAGCAGATAGCGCCGACGTGAGTAGATTTAACTTGAGCTAATTAACAAAACGTCTTGTCTATATTTTGTACTGATCGGAGAAGTGGAGACCGGGATAAGATAGTGGATGGGAGAGAGGTGGAGAATTCAATTTGCAAAACGCCTCTTCTCACTGTCAGCTTCAAGAGGTCGGAGAGAAAATTGCTCCTAGCTTCCAACCCCCCGCACCCTGTTATTCTAGTGGCAATGAAGGAAGTTAACACACACTCCATTAATTCGCATGTCCCATTCAATACTAGAAATATGAATACAGACTTCGTCATCTGCACCTGCACGCTCTTCACGCCAGTTTCTGAGAGCAGCAGCGAATTCGGATCACGGCTTTGAAACAATAAGTACGCTTTGCAGTGGCGGCTCGTTATTTCCATATTTATTCTCGAAATCAAAACTTATTATTTTAGAATTGGTCCCTCAGTAGTCTTAAATAATCTGTTACAATCAACATAAACGCTGCGGAGCGATGTGTGGTAAGCTACGTTCAATTTACAACAAAATTGTGCTTGATAGGAATTTTTATCGAGATCGTCGTATTTGCTTAGTTTCCGCACAAAACCAATCAAGCGGAAAGTCTAAAATTCCACCTTCAGTATTCCCACGTTAACACACATAACAATTTCCCTCTTCTTACCGCTTAAGTGACATATTGATTTTACTGCTTTAGGCTTTTAACATATTATTTTTAGAGACGTTCAATATAGTAATAATTATAAATTGAAAACTTACCACTACAATTTCACCTAAATTGCACTGTTAATTATTGTTTTGAAATATTTGCAAAAATTAAGTAAACTCTAAATCATTACATAACCTTACCGTTTGTTTTAAGTTCGCATTTATAGACTGGGGAAAAAAAAAGACAGACGCATATCACGGCCTGCTGGAGTATAGTAAACACAGAAAACATTTTAAAGCAACAATGTTGAAGATAGATATTTTTGTTTTGCAAATTTGCCGTCATTGAACAGAAACCAAGATGGAGATTTCATTGCAACTAATTAGAAATTCCTCTTTCAGGAATGTAATAAACGATCTTCGCACAAAATAATGCCGATACACGAGCGGTATGTTTTCTTTCAATTCTCGAAATTAAAAAAGCTCAACTACGTTTCGCTTTTTCAAACTTTTCCTCGAACATGAAAACTTCAACATACCGCTCTTGTAACGCATATTACTATTGTCATCGAGCTTTAATCTATTGGATCACATACAGACGTTTTTGACCACACAAGGACATGGAGGGCCTGGTGGTGGTGTGGGATCAGCTCAATGCCAGGGCCACCTGATACAACACAAACATTTAAGACATTACACAGCATTCACTCACACATATGAAAGGATTGAGGGAAGGATCGCCGTCCATGGCCGGCCTTTCAAGAGGTACAATCCCGGCATTTGCCTGGAAATAACTGAAGAAAACCATGAAAAATTTCAGTTAGGATTGTTGGCCTCTGCGATCGAACCCCGGACCTTTTGATTGTGCAAGGACAGTTCTTAATTTAGCCTTCGGTTCAAAACATGTCATTTAAACCTTTGAACGCATTTGGAAGGGAAATAAAAATTGTGTTTCAATGAAATTAATCTTTTATTTGTTAAATTAAGTACCTCAAATTTTAAAAATTCGAAAAAACTTCAATTTTGACACATAAAATGGGTGGTTTCATGGTAAAATCACTATGCAATACTGCAGAACACAATTTTCAGACTTATTGTGAATGATAAAAAGGAAACAGTTTCTGGTCTCATATAACAAGAAAATTAAAACGTGTTAATATCTTCAATTTGATTAAATAAATTTATAGCCTATGTTATGAATTAATCAACCTATATTATATTTGTATTCTATAATTTTGAAATATATATTAGTCCTACTTTTCACGTGCGATATTATTCTTCTCTAGTGTTAATATTACATTATATAATTTCATTGTAGCTGTAATTATATTTTAGTTCCTATTTTATTTTACTTATTTATTTTTATTATTATTATTTTTTATTTTAATATTATATCTGAACTGCGACCGAGCACGAGCGTTGCTCATTCGGTCTCAAATTTTATCAATACTACTGTATCTTCTTTTTATATTGCTTGTATTATTTTATTTCTATTTCTCTTGTTTGTTTTGTAATTATATTCTTCATTCTGTTTTATATTTAAATTTAAATAAAATAAATAAATAATAAATTAAAGCAAAGTGTCATCCACAAGTGTTGCAGGCCCATTTACTCCCGTGTGGTTGAACTTTAGTGCTACAATAAGCACAGCGTCTTGAAGATCGACACACAGGCGTATGTGCCACCTTGTCGAATCTTTTCTCATATGGGACCGTTGGCTTGAAGTGGTGCACAGATTTTAGTATCTGTCTTTCTCCCTCTAGGTTTTGGAATATTAGCTGCGACCAAACCATCAACAATTGCCAACCTGAAATTCTTCAGAGTCAGTTCTCCACCTTCATCTCTCAATGAATATACCAAAAGGCATTAGTCACAGTGACATCAACAAAATACCAAAAATACGGTGCCATTATCTTTTATCATTTTCTATCAATCTCTGTACCAGGACTTCAAATATCAGCTTTGTCAACATAATTTTATGTTTGCTGTAGTCCTTTACGAGTTGTGGATTGTTTAGCAATTTCAATGGTTGTTCCATTCTTCTCTTTCCTTGAGACAGTGGCGACAATAGATGGATTGGTAATTAGGATGGAAAATAATGGATCTTCTATCCTTCCAATTGAGCCAGGACACTCCAGCATATGATGTACGGCTATCACTCTCACCATGTTTCAGGTCTGGTCTCTTCTTTCGTCGTGTAGTAAACCAATACACCCATGTACAACTGTTCCACATGCACAGATATTTTGCTGCCTTAGAGATCATCAGATTCAAACTTCTCAAAAAGTTGTCAAAAACACTTTGTGATTGTCACCAATCATCTCTTCCTTGTAGCCATTATGAATAAGCCGACACGAAAATGGAACATTTTGTTGGATATGGTAAGCATAACTACCCTGTTTGATGCATATTTCTATATTGATGCCACATGTGTCGAAGAAATTACAATCTTGTTACTGAAATATGTTCTAAAAGCCGAAAGACAAATAATACTAAATAGAAACTTACGTAGCTGTGATATTTTAGCATACAAATGAAATAAAAACATGTAGCGAAGTCTTCCACACCCCAACTATACACAGCAACATCGGCCATCTTAATGAACAGGCTCAGTAACACAAATATAGGAAAAATAAAATTCTTCTACAGTTACTAAGGATCAGTGCGCAGTGCAGTAGTTTTGGAATAAAAACCACTTTGTAAGTAGGAGGAAACTCAAATTTAAAAGGTGGTTACGTACTGTAACCACTGCTTCAAATTTAAAAGGCGTAAATAATAATTTTAATAAACTACATAATATTCTGATTCAGAAAAAAACTACAAACTTGGTTGAATTAAAAGTGAAAAATATAATTTTGTTGTTTCACTCTTCAGCCTTCCCTTAACAGCCATAAAGACTTTACATATCATATGGGAGATCTACCTTCCTGCTCTCTGATAACTTAGCTTTCAACTCTCATGTTCTTGTAATAATTATTTCGCTGTCTTTTTCACTACAACACACGTGGGCGTGCTCAGAAGATGAGCGGAATGGCAAACAAGTTCGCAGAGCATTATGAGCCGACAACAGTATTTGTTTGTCTCATTATGCCGAGCAATGAAGTGCAGCGTGTTGGATCCATGTCACCCTGCTCTCCCGGCGGACACGGATTAGCCTCCCGGAATGATGGATGAGGAATCTAACGTCACGTGACAGCCAATTAATGACCTGGCCTCGTGCCCATATTTACATGATAGCAGACGGAGCTTTCAATGAATATCACGAGCTTAAGTGGGAGTAAATGTCTGTTGACGTAAAAAGGAAAGACATTTCTTTATACATGGAATTAGCAAGCCTTGTTATGCGTGTCGCCAGCAGATGACATCTTGGTGTTCGACAACATTCTCAGTTTCTTCTCATACGTTGACATTTATTTACACAGCTATTTAAATTACGCCTAACGCAAGATTTAGTTTTTATTATTCCTACCGCGATATTAAATAGTTCTCCTTGTTAAATTAATGTATACTAAGCAAAACCGTGATCCAAAGAGAAGGAAAAACGCAGAGAATCTTGATTATTATAAACAAGTTTGTAATGTTCAACCACCTTCCTATGTTTAAATTTTTTTCTTCGTTTTTTCTATTTTCCCAGCGTCCTAGTACTTTCTGTTAAATATATTTACTAATTTATTCTATCCACGTAATCAGCCCGTACTCTTTTCCTCTTCCCTTTCACATAGGTATCCATTCCAATGTCTGTCTCAAAACACTGGCATCCTCCATTCTCTGAATATGGCTAGACCAATTTCATTGTTTATTAGGAATATACATACAGACAGAACCATAAGTAATGTCATTAATTTTGTCAAACAAAAAGTTTTAATACAATTTTGCTCGTTTTTGCTTTCTTTTCCATATAAAAATTATTTTATATGGAACATTTCATAGCGTATTTTGGAAAGCTATGGATTGAATTCGCAATATGCTCAATCAATTGAGCCGTTCAGAGCAGAAGTGGTGTAAGTCAAAATTTGATAATGAGGTTTAACGTAAAAATTCTGTAAAATATAGCGCAAAGTAGCAATTAGTATGTCCTTCGTGCTATCCATTGACTACTAATAGTTTAAATAAATTGAATATTAATTATTATTTCGTGCTGTATTTTACAGAATGTTTACTTTAACCTCCATTACCCATTTTTGACTTACACCACTTCTGCTCTGAACGGCTCAATTTAACAGATCAATATATTATGGAAAACTTTATAGTTTGTCCTTTAAATGTGCAGAAATTTTATCCGAAAAATGTAACATTTTGCATTCTGCAATAGAATTTTAAAATGTTACATTTGTTCGGATAAAATTTCTACAAATTTGAGGGAGAAAACTATATATTTTTTCAATCATTTATTATAATAATACACTGCTCTCTTAAAGTGACTGGCATATTGCGAATTGAACGACTGGCTTTCCCGAAACAGGCTATGAAATATTTCATATAAAACATTTTTATCTCGAAATGAGCAAAACTGTATTAAACTTTTTTGTTTGAAATATCTCAAAGAATAATCCATTGAAATTACTTACGGTTCCTTGTGCATAGTTAATTATAAAATTTGATAATTCTTTCTTCTGCGGTTGGATTTTTAGGACGAAGACAAAAGCTACAAAATAGGACAATGACTTTGCAAAGACTTCATAGAAGTAAAATTGAGAAATATTAATTTTAATACATCATTGAGAGTTAAGTTAACTAATGCAAGAAACAAATGAAGAAACAGAATGCAACCGTTTGTCACTATGTGTTTCGTTTCTTTCCCAATAGCTAACAATAGAAGCTATGCTGCTCTCATAGTGGTGGTAAACATTTTGCACATTTCTCAAAATATATTAATTTTTAGGACAAATGTTACTGTTACAACAAAACATGGAAGTATTCAAGAGATACAAAACGAACTTATCCGACTCCTACAACAATGCTTGAAGACCTAACGTTCAAATGTGCTAAGTACCAATTTGTCAAATTTTATTTTAATCAATCTAGGGAAATAATGGAAAATATTATCCTAGAACCCCAAAATGGATTTAGGAAAGGCAGATCCTGTTCCGATTGTATTTTTACTATTAACCAGATATTTGAGAAACATAGAGAATATAATATACCAACTTTTATACTGTTTGTAGACCTTGAAAAGGCCTTTGATAAAGTTAATAGAAATAAATTATGGAATATCATGAAACAGAAAGGAGTACCTCAACATTTAATAACTGTAATAAGAAGTTTGTATGTAGAAAACAAGATATTGGTTGAAACTGGAACGAGACATAAAAATGATATAACGGCAACCATAAATAGAGGTGTAAGACAGGGATGCCCACTTTCGCCTTCTCTCTTTAATGTTTATATTGACGATGCCATATTCCATTGGCAGACAAATTTAGATTCACATTTTAAAATACAAGAACAAATATTAGATACGTTACTTTTTGCTGACGACCAGGTTCTCATTTCTAGCTCAGAAAATGATTTACAGAAGGCCACATTTCAACTAAGTAATATTCTTAAAAATTATAATCTTAATATATCAACAAAGAAAACTAAAGTTTTAGCTTTTAAAGGGCCAGATACCTTACGAGCAAAAATTATTTTGGATGGGAAACCTATTGAGCAAGTAAATAATTTTAACTATCTAGGCTGTAATATCTCCTATTTTAAGAAGGAAGATCTTTTTAATAAACTTAGCAAATTTAATTTTATATGTGGCACAATAAAAAGATCCCTGAAATACACTAGAAGAGAAACCAAACTAAAATTCTATAAGGTTATGGCTGAGCCTATATTGCTGTATGGTAGTGAATTTTGGACTTTAACCAAGAAAGAAGAAAAAACTATAGAAGCAGCTGAAATGAGGTTTTTACGTAGTGTAGCCGGTTTCACACTTTTGGATAAAAGAAAAAGTGAAGATATCAGGAATGAATTAAATATTTTTAAACTGATGGATAAAATAGAGCAATATAGGAACAATTGGAAGGAGCATGTTCAGAGTATGAAACCAGGCCGAATACCAAAAATAATTTTAGATTATAATCCAGAGGGTAGAAGAAGTGTTGGTAGGCCAAAGAAGAGATGGATACAACTTTTTAATTGAAATCTATGAGACCGGAACGAGCCTAAATGGCTTAAGCCGTGAAATGTTGATGATGATGATGATGATGATGATGATCAATCTAGGGAAGGAACATCCATATGAGAATATCATACTAAAATGTCTTTGTCGTAGCTCAACTGTAAGTGACTCATTCGTGCGCCAAAAGACGGTGTTGTAGGTATCTCAACATGCATTGCACAGTGTGTTTTTCATCAATATCCCAGAAAGTTGTTTTTGGCACTTAGCACATTTAGAACGGTAGGTCCTCAATTACTGCAGTCTGAAATCAGTTTATGTTTAACTGTACGATTACGAACTCTAACGTACTGTAGTCTGCTTAAGCGTGCTCTTGACACAAACACAAAGATATGGTGTGTAATACGTAATGACAAACAGCTGAATTCTGTTTCTTTAGATAAGGATGTCCTGCTTCACTGGTTCTCTTTGCCCTTGTAGCTACTAAATCCGCTACATTATTTAATGCATTGAAAATTTTCAGGTCATACGATTGGAAATTCAAAGCTAGTACTCACAGTGTACGTCGACGTTGAGTGTAATGATTAACAATGAAGAGGATAAAACACAACTGGGGGAGTATACTGCAACATTTTGCAGTGGTCTCAGGGTTAGAAATAAATAACAAATCGAGCGCATTGACCATAGGAGTACGGACAGAGCAATCGAATTTCCAAATTATAAATATTGTATATCAACGAGAAACACAGGGAATATTGCCTGCTAGTATTATCATCAAATTCCAAATACTATACAGACAATACATTTGAATAAGAACGTACAAAAAATAAAGAAACTTACACATATATATGAATGGAGGCATTTTTGGTTGTATGAAAAGGATCGGTGTATTCATACCTTTATTTTATCTGCCTACGTTATCTATGGTCAGTCCCAGAAATCTGTAGACTGTAGAGAAGTGATGCCAAAGCAAACGCATTTTTCTGACCTTGACGTCGTGCGCGGGCATCAAGCGCTAAGTATGGAAAGAGGAAGAGTTGTGTATACGAATAAGCAACCTGTTGGATTAAGAAAACAGTGGTGCACAAATTTCAAATGGAACGTGAAATTTTATGTCGTTATTTTTATATGGCTTCTTTCTGTTTAATATTATCTATATTGTCTCTAAAACAAAAGTACTAACACTGATTTCTTAATATTTCACTTGTGTTTTAAATCTTAATAACATAATAGAGAGTTAAGAAGGAATATTCACTTAAATTCCATAGTAGTATAATATTATACTGTATTAAGTGGATGAAACACATCATTCATAAAGAAAGTGATATTCTAAAGAAAGAGATTGAGTATGACATGATAAGTTGGAATTTATATTGATGGTATCTTTAGCCTTACAAAAGTAATCAATAAACTAATCAAAACAATATTACAGTACAAAGCAAAGTTACCTAGGTACTGTATCTGTTTTAAGTGTAACTAATATTACATAACAAAACTCTTATCGCATTATGCTTTTAAGGTGATATTTGTGAGCAACTTCCTATCATCAGAATATTAAATTATTTTTTCGAAATCTGCTGAAGCTATAGAGCTCACATTTTTATAACACATGGACACGTATCTTTTACTTATGTTGTAACAGTAGTTGCTTTGTTAATTCATTTCCTTACAAATAATTTCCATGCGAATATTTTCAAAATTTTCAATACACTATCTTCAGTAATACGTATATACGGTATATTAGATTTATGAAAACATTGTGTAAGGCTACTAAATAAATAGGCCTATACCTGAAAATTTCACTTTTCTATACTAAAAGCTGAGAAAATATTTCTTTTGAATAAAAAAATCAAACTTGTGAAAAATGAGCATTAAAATTAAAACTTACATTCTTATAATGCACTTATACTTCTCAGGCAAATCTAAAAATTAACATGGATACAGTTTTAATAAGTTCTCTTCCCTTTATCTAGTGAATCAGTGTTGGCCACCCCTGAATATAGCTCGACCAAGCGGGATATACTACTTTTTCGTCTGTCTCTTTCCTTTCCGCTGTAAAGAGCTCAGGCTCTCCTGGGCTCTAAAGCGCGCGCTTGCTCCTGTGGGCATCAATTGACATGCCTGCTGTAGAGTAACTTCACGCATATAGAGGAGGAGTCTATCTGTGCCGGAGTGTATTGCGGACAGCATCAGCTCGAGGCCGCTAAGGGGTAAGATGGTCGTGGTAGAAGGTAGAATTCAGATAAAAATGATTCCCTCCCTGCAAGCGATTGGTAGCTTCGATCAACCAACACCTACAGATAACTCAAGCTAGGAAGCTGCCAGGAGAGGAGAGGAGAGGTAGTACAGCTGAAGAAGGGGGCCCACCTACGCTCCGATACCCGTTACAGTCATATTATCTGAAAAGTTGACTTGCTGGCAATGTATTCAAGTTGCATCCTCCCTATAATATGTTGAGCAGTGTTGTAATACATAATAACTCATTTAATGTTATTGGTGTTAATGATTTATTTTCTAATTGCAAAAGTATATGCATTAGTATAATATATGACTGACTTAAATGTTCCATATGCCCAAATTATACTGTAGATTATAGCGTTTGACTATGGAGAACTTTTGCCCGATAATGTACTACTCATCATAATAGAAGAAATACTTCTATTACAAACGACAGCCACACGTAGACACGTTCTTAAACAGAAAACAGCCTTCTCGACTGTTATTAGAACTGAACTGTACCGTTCTAGTCCACTGTGCATAGCAGTAAGCGGACAGTGGTAGGGGAGAAGTGCTCTATGCGCCTGCGCAAACGAGACAGCTTGCTAGTTTGTGGCATCTGTACCCCCAGAGAGATCATTGGCCCTAACCCTCCCACATACCATTTGCGCAGAGATCTTGTTTCGTCTTTCTACTCTATAAATTCCTGGGACCATAGAGTAAGTATTCCGTTGAGTCACAATACGCAAATGACATATAGCCTATTACGTTGTACCGAAGTACATATGATATTTCCATGCAGAAATTCTGCGTCATCATACGCTGAAGAATGAGTGGAACGGAGAAAAATTCTCTCCGGCACCGGGATTTGAACCCGGGTTTTCAGCTCTACGTGCTGACGCTCTATCCACTAAGCCACACCGGATTCCCATTCCGATGCCGGACAGAATCCTCTCACTTTTAAGTTCCATCTCTTAGGTTCCATCTAGTGGCCAACCCTCATGCACTGCGTCACAGAAGTGTGACAGTGGTACAATGTACAGTAGTGGCAAAAAAAACCGGACCGACTCTTGTAGCTGATTTCAGAAACACAGATTCAAATTTTGCTAGTCACAAAACACATCCATCTTGTATAATTAATTGTAACAATGAAATTTATTGCATTTGTTTGATTCTTACCGTCCTTTGTTTCCTTCACTGCCTTAAACTTACAGACGAAAAAACTTTGAGAGTTTTATTTTCATCTGGCATCAATTTTACATTTCTACCTCTATTCGGCAAAGATACGAGTAACTGCGTATTTTTACATTAAATAGCAGTACATACCCCTGGCTTCACTATCCATTTTGAAATTACCACAGTTTGACACAATACACAGCACAGGATTCTTTTGTATCAGCTACAAGGGTCGGTCCGGTTTTTTTGCCACTACTGTACACACAGTGTGCAGAGGTGCACTCTTACGAGTAACTAAGCGGCCGGGATCCGACGGAATAAGCGCCGTCTTAAATCACGCTAAGTGATTACTTTTCGCATATCATATATTACGTTGTACCGAAATACATATGATATTTTCATGCAGAAGTTCTGCGTCATCATATGATGAAGAATGAGTGGAACGGAGAAAAATTCTCTCCGGCATCGGGATTTGAACCCGGGTTTTCAGATCTACGTGCTGACGCTCTATCCACTACGCCACACGTGTTCTTTTATGGTATTTATAGAAAGTTTATATATTTAAAGTGCCGCTATCCACATTGTATCGTACTACTGAAGAAGGTAGGTTAGGTTTAAGGAATGTAACTCACAAATGTACTAAGTTATTTCGTATTAAAATAACGTTTTATAAAAAAAATATATAGGTACAATATCAGCGGTCTGGTTTCAACAACAGCGACACAATGTAGACTACTGTAGAGCAATATTCGAACATGAGAGGTATATCAAGATATTACAAACTTCGCCCTGCTACCTAGGCACGAAGAATTGAAGCATGTAAACTAAACAACCCAGTTCGTTAAAAATCGGTAAGAGGCCTAATGTTTGCCGAATGTCTGTAGAATTGGAAAATTCTTATTTATTGGAAAAAAATAGTAACAGTGACTTTTGTTTTCGTAAATATCTGATAATATTATTTTGTTTTTGTTTTAATTTTGTACCAGTGTTCGTTTAGAAACAACACAGTGACAAGACAGAAGTGCGTTGTTTTTGTTTTGATTGGACGCGGTGGTCCAGTGCCTTGGCCACCCAGACCACCGGACTTCACTGCATTAGATTTTACCTTTGGAGGTCACTTGAAGGCTGTCGTCTATGCAACACCAGTGAATGATGCAGAGGAGTTATTTCAACGTGTTGAAAATTAATGCCAATTGATCCGTGATGACAACATGATGTCTGAGCGAACTCGCCAATCGTGTGTACGTCGTGCTCGGCATGTCTAAACAATGAAGTGGAACACATTGAGCACCTTTTGTAAACGTAATCTTCGGGGGAGGAATTACGCGAGGGAGTGTTTATACGTTAAAATACGATAATTCTGTAACATCACATAAACACAACTACGGAATTCCTGCCTGAATTTCAATATTTATATACCATGTAATTGCAAACTAGATCATGCAACTTGTGTTATTCCTATTCGTAAAGATGCGTCTACATAAGATCACCACGAAACACAAGAGGCTAATGTCAATTTTAATTAAAAAATGGACATTTAAAGATTATGAT
The DNA here is from genome assembly GCA_025594305.2 of Periplaneta americana. Classification (NCBI taxonomy): domain Eukaryota; kingdom Metazoa; phylum Arthropoda; class Insecta; order Blattodea; family Blattidae; genus Periplaneta; species Periplaneta americana. The sequence goes on along the minus strand of JAJSOF020000019.1, from coordinate 109,147,038 downwards.
ATTCCTCATTCAATTATTTTTCCACATTTCCTTCCTCTTTCATTATCATTGTCAAGATGGAGAGGAGACAAATCTGCAACGACAAGGAATCAAACCTGGATCACTTGGTTGGGAAGCACGTGTGCTATCCACAGAGCCAGCAAAGTTATGGTGATGACCGACAGAGAGGTTGTAGTCTCAAACTGTTAACTGTTTCATTCAGTTGCTATGGTAATGGATCTAAAATCTTAAATTTTTTACGAGAGGAAAACTCCACTACATCGTCTATTTCTGCTAGTTCAGTACTTATTTCTAAAGCAAACACGTTACTTGGTATAAAATACGCTCCCCCTGTGTGATAGCCTCTGTTACTTAATTAGGAATCAGTTAAATAATTTGTTATAGACCATGTCATGTCGCGCGTCCGATGAGCGTCCATTAATCACCACGTGCGACAGGAACAAGTTTGATATACTGCACAGCACGCATTGTACACTTCACCGCCACCCCTACTCTAGTTCCAAATTACTTTCCTCATTTCGCATCAACTACTGATGACGCTTTGCGTCGATGTTCCTTTAGATAACGTGTATATGACGGTAAACACATCTCCAGAAACTGCCAGCGATTAACAACACTGATACCCGTTTATACAGGGTGATAAAAAATTGTCGTTGGAAGTATGGTTGATCTATTCATGACTGTCCTGTTATACAAATAAAGCGGTAAGGTTTCAGATTAGAAAATATCATGCAAGAAGCAGATGACGTAACTCTTTCTCATGATTTCCTATTATTTTTAATAATAATCAGTTTCTTCAAAACTAATTTTCATAATGACCATGTTTCCTAATTTTTCCTAATCTATTTTTTATCGTCCGATTATTTTTAATATTTTTTAATTTGAAATTTATACACAGGATGAGTCTCCGCAGTGACATTTGCAGCTAATGAAATTTAATTTTTCGTTACAAATTATATATAATTTCCGTAGCGCTGGGATTTCATTTTCATAAAATCTTAATAATTGGGACCTTATGCTGCATTTATCAAAATTATTAAGGTCACAAATTGAAACCTTATTAGTTACTTTTTCGGAGAATATATATTCACTTCCTCCGCCTCAACTACATAAATTCTATCCACAGGTTGCTTACCTCGGGCGTGCTTAGTTTCAACATTCCGCTAATACGTTCAGAAGACTTCTTGTTGGGTATTTTAGGTCCACCTTATCAAATTCGTGAAACTTTATGACATTATAAGCTACACTTTAGACTTTTTTTTTTTTTTTTTTTACAAATTAAACCGTTTAGTCATGAATTTGAACTGAAAAACTGCGAAAATCGTTAAAATAAATCTTGCAACGTAGGCCAGTGTCGCATGCTTGTGACTGAATACAGCAAAGGAGGAATACGGGTCTATATCGTTTTGAACTACTAATTCGGTCCTGCTAGAGTGCAGGCCGCGCTAGGTAGATTATTGCAGTAGCCGTGACGTTGCCAAATATTTCATAGAAACGTAACGATTTCCTCTATAACGGTGAGGACCGGTTTCTAAAACACGACGAAATTGTGGTTCCAAGCCGCGGTTTTTAAATCTCTATCAAGGTCTGAATTCTGTGCGATTTCTAAAACGAAGTCGAGACACAACTTGAGAAGAAACCGCGGTTCGTGGTTTTTATATATGGCAACGCAGCAAGGAATCGATCTTTATTCTAGATCAACAGTCGATATTAGAAAAAAATGAACATCGGGTTAATATTTTTATTGAATTACAGTGCATTCTTTTGTTCTGACGTAAGTTAGGCTATTGTTACATTTACTAATTTACAGAAAATGGTTTAAAATACTAGCATTACTTTAGTTTTTAATAGGGTAACGTATTTTTAGGTGCCGAAATGAAAACTAATATTGATGAAATAAGCAAAAGTTGAATATTTATTTTGTTGCTGTTTATCCTTCGTTCACAATTATTACTAACGCTTAAAAATCTGAACACCCTTTAGCAGGTATTTAATAATTTAAATTAATATTATCTGGGTTAAAATTTCAATTTGAACTAAATGTACCAATATTATCATTTTATTTTCAGATACACCACTACGTGAAAAGCCCCAGTAACTTACAACCTAATAAAAAAAAGTCACCTTTGTTTGATATTTTTCTAGGCCAACATCATAATTTCCAGAAGTATTGTAAAGACTATGAATGAAGTTATATCGTCTTATAGGCATAAATGTAAATTATAATTAATATAAAATACTGTATCTTACTTATCTCAAAACAACAAAAAGCTGCATTTCGTTGTAAGTTACGATTTAGCATTATTGCTAAATTTTACGTTGATTCCTTCGATTTTCATTTGAAATTATGGTTGCTATATAGTTCTAAAGGATTATTCCTGTTTCTCAACATAAATTTGGGGGATTTAATGCTCTTAGGAAATAAGATAATCATGCAGCTGATTTACTACGTCCATCTTGTACACATGAAGCAGCGGTTTTAAACCTACCCCAGCTGTGCTCTCTGCTTGAGGTCAGGTTTCGAGCCATGGCTCAAAAAAATGAACGAGACCTAATTTTATAAAACTAAACATGGTTTAAAGCCATGGCCGTAGTCTAGACCTCGTTTTAGAAATCGACCCTGAATGTTAGAAAAAAACTTATTTATATTTTTCAGATCTCTCCTCATGATCTATTACCAGTTTCATTTAGGTGTAGTGGTTATCTTTCACCCTGTATATACATCTACATTACTAAATTACTGTAAGTTACATTGGTTCTTAAATGTGTTAGTTATGAATAAATATTATAGATATATTAATTTGTCCTATAGAATTTATCTGTCATGTTGACACTTAATATTTTAGGAGAAAAATTCGCTTCGGCGCCGGGGAGAATTTTTCTACTAAAATATTAAGTGTCAACATTACAGATAAATTCTGTAGGACAAATTAATATATCTATAATATTCTCTTAACTAGTAGTGCATAATAACTGGGATTCCCGGCCAACAAGTCACTCAGCTGAGTTCGCTCCTAGTATAATGGCTGTTGACATTGGATACACGTCAACATATATGCCTAACTTGGAGTCAGGCCACAAAGGGAAACATCGAAGAAGGAAGGTTCGGTCCGGTGCTGTGGATTTAACTACTTCCTTATTATCCCGAGTTAACTCGGGTTGCTAACATGCGTCAAAATTTATTAACCCGAGTTAACTCGTTTGAGTCCCATTGTCTATTTCATAGTGATGTTTTAAGTATGTAAGAAAATTAGTGATGTACAGTGATTCTGCAATATTAAATGACCTCTTTACGAAAATAAAAAAATATGACACTTTCTTTCACAAAACTGGTAAAATATATAGTAAGGGAAGAGGTTAATTCGGCGTAGCTCAGTGGTCAGAGCGCTTGGTACGTAGAACCAAGGACCCAGGTTCGATCCCCGGCGCCGGAGCGAATCTTTCTCCTAAAATATTAAGTGTAAATAAATAGTTGATGTACTTTGATATAATGGTAATAAGCACTGGAACACGGCTAATCTCTTACGCGCGCATTATATTGTGATGGATTGCAAATGACGCAGGACATTAAAACAATTGCATAAAGCACTCATTAATGCGCTCTTTGAATATGTTGCAATATGGAATTAAAAACATCACAGGTATGTTTCGTTTGATAGTGATGGGAAATGCTAAGAGTAGTTATCAAATGTACTGCATCACTCTCAACTAATTAGACTTATATTATACAAAGAAATGGCAATAATACCTTTACAAAACTTCAACCAAAAAGATCTAATTTATCAAGGTTATAAAATGCATGTTTCACTTCAAAGCAGCCTACACAATACACGTTTTCCAAATTACAGTACAAAGGTTACAGCTGTTAGAGCTCTTATTTGCTGCATTTGAGGTATTCAGTTGTTTATCATTTAATATCTTTTCTATTTTCATCATAATGCTTGCGACTTATCTGGTTTATGGTTTCGAAATAATGAAATTTCACCACTTTTCCAGTAATATAAATAATATTTTATAAAATTCAGAAAGAAACAGACATGACATAAAAGTAGCATTCTTTTGAGAAGGAAGGCCTATTCATTCATTCATTCATTCATTTATTGATGTATTTATTGATTTATTTATTTATTTATTTATTTATTTATTGATTTATTTATTTATTTATTTATTTATTCATTTAATTAATTCATTTATTTAGCTAATAACTGTAACATAAAATATAACATAAACAGAAAAACTTCAGCTCACCCCTGAAAGAGAACTCGTGCTCAGGGGCGGATTCCTGAATTGAAATTAAGAAGTATATAACACAATTTGTCTTATGTCTATTACGCAATAAGAATATATAAATTTAAATTTACAATGTTTTATTTTTTATAAAATCCATACATAACTTTTTTTTAATTTAATACTAGAACTATTAGAATTGACAAGATTGGGATATTTAAATATAAATTTGTTATATATTCTTGGGCCTAAATTACTACTATGATTAAATACTTTAGCAGCATTGCATTTTGGTTCAAACAATCTTAAAGAATTCATACCTTTTGTTTCATAACTATGAAAATACAATTCAAAATTATTTCGATTTTTATGTATGAATTTTATTAATGCAATATAATAAATTTGTCTTATTTTAAGAACACTGAAGTCTAAAAACAATTTTTGAGATGGAAAATCAATACGCTTATGAAGACATATTTTAATTATTTTCTTCTGTAATAAATAAAGTCGATTAAAATTGGATTTAAATAAGCTACTCCATCCTATAATTCCATACATAATTACCGATTGAAATAAAGTCAAGTATATTGTGCGTAATAAACTTATTGACAAGTAATTCCTCAAAAAACAAAATAATACATAATTTTACGTAATTTATTACAAAGGTAATTAATGCTTTGGTTCCATTTTAAACGATTGTCGAAAATTATACCTAAATACTTAACTTCAGAGGACTCCTTAATTGTTTTAGTTTCAAATATCATCAAATCCCTTAGTTGCAGCGCCAGAATCCGCATTGTCCAGCGTACGGTTCCAATCAACATATTACCCAAAATATTACACCTTATTTTGTTATCATTCTTAAAATTTTAAGGATGAAACTTTGCAGACTGATTTTCTTCTTTTATTAATTTTTTAACACTTCGGTTTAAGTAGTATCTAAAAATGCCACACAAAAATTGTTATGAAAAACTATAGGAATTAGATAAGAAGGATTTTGGAACCTGACGTCTCATTTGTACAATGAATAATGAAAAACTATTAACAGAAATAAAGATAATAATCTCTCGAAGATTAATCGTTTCCGAATCGAAACGGCTTTCGTAACATGTGATGCTACGTCGCACAAATCAATCAGTGTATAAATTTTAAATATGAAATTTCTATTCGAGCCGAAACCCTTCCCTTCTTAGACAAATTTCACTTGGTATAAACGAGTATTTAAGCTGTTCTACGTCTATCAGTAGTGGGAACATAACCCCGTTCAACAGCAGTTATCACCCATTGAGTAACTCAGGATAGTTTTGAACGTTACGAAGTATTAGTAGTCTGGCTTGATCAGAGCGAGTACAACATTTCATTTTCTGAAATTTTACGACATGAAGAGAAATCAAGATTAAGTGGAGAATTTTTTGTGAAGAAATTTGTGATGTTGAGGAAATTGCAATAACCTCTTTCTCTAATTTAGATGCCACAAGAATCACTCCAAATGTCTCCGGAATTAGAACCAGAATAAAGATGTCACTCTATCCAGTGCTAACGAATGTACAAATGCGTTCCATCTGTTCTTATATCTAATCTAAACCACTTTTATTCATTCATTGGACTTTAACACTTGGATTTATCAAAAATTTTGGTGTGTGCGTGTTTTTTCCCCCCTTTTTCTAAGCCAAAACCTGTGACGATATAGGTAAAGGTTGGTAATACTGTGATACGAGTAGTCTAATAATGTGATATTTCTTTTTGAGAATGTACAGTAGCGTGCAAATTAATCCGAACAACGTAATTACTTATTCAAAAACACTCAAACGGGATAAGAAAAGGATGTAAGACATACCTCAGTAATCTATGTGGCTTCCCTTGTTCCTAATAACAGCTCTGAGACGATTTGGCATGGATTCCACTAATTTCCCACAAATATTCTTCATTTCTTCATCGCGAAACCATACACCAATGAGGGCAGAAATCATCTTCTCCTTTGTAGAACAATCCATTTTTTGCATTCTTCTTTTGCAAATTGACCACAAGTTCTCAATGGGGTTGATGTCGGGTGAGTTGCCTGGCCAGGGGAGTGCCTGCATATTCTTCTTGTTGAAGAATTCTGTAGTTTTTCGAGACGTATGGCATGGTGCCAGGTCTTGTTGGAACACACCTCTACCATCCGGAAATGATTTTTGCAGCTGGGGTACGATTCTGGTTTCCAATAAGTGAATATATTTGTCAGAATTCATCATTCCCTTGATAGGTATTAATGCTCCAGGCCCTTCATGTGTAAAGCAATCCCAAAACATTACTTTAGGGGGGTATTTGGGTGCTTGTTGGAGATGAGCTGCTGTTACGTTTTCGGATCCTTTCCGTACGTAAGAAAGACGGTGGCCGTGGACCTCGAAATGAGACTCATCGGAAAAAAGTACACTCTTCCAGTCATTCACTGTCCAGTGTTGATGTAATTTTGCCCACATTAAGCGTTTTTTTGCACATAACAGGGGATAGCAGTTGCTTCTTAATAGGCTTACGAGCCCTTCGTCCAGCTTCCAAAAGCCTACGCCGCACTGTTGTGACGTGAATATTCACCCCAGTGGTAGCCATTAACTCGCGGGTTAAGTCGACAGCAGTTAGTCTAGGATTTAATTTACTTTTCCTGACAATTAAACGATCATCTGCAGGTGAAGACTTCCTTTTCCGGCCACAGTTTCCTTTTTTCTGGGGTGTGATGGATCCAGTCTCCCTGTATCGTTTTATGATCGAATTAACAGTAGCCAAACCGATGTGACATTCTGCAGCAATTTGCCTTTGTGTCATAGAAGAATGCTCTGCTAATGTTATAATTTTAGACCGTTTTCGTGGAGTTGTATCCATTTGTGAAGACGACAGAATGTACACAGAATTGCAACATTAAGTCTTCAACACAAATGAAATGCTTATAAGCACAAAACGACAGGCAAAATGTCACATATTATAAAAAAAAATAATAACGACAGACCTTCAACAATGGAATTACACGTACTACAGATGTCAATTAAAGCGGTATGAGCAGCTGTGAGGCCAACAATGACAGAAAATGTAAAAATATGTCGTGTTCGGATTAATTTACGCGCTACTGTATTACAATTTTACTGAGCGAGAGAAGGACCGGGTTTGTGCAGCAACTTGTCCACAAACATTCCCTTAATACGTCGAAGCAAAAAACCGATCTTCCTCTCGCTCAGTAAAACTGTAATGAATTCTCAAAAAGAACTATCACAATTTATCAATCTTTACCCTACCTGAATTTAATTAAAAATCTTTATTTTTCACTAGACGAACTTATGATGAAACTATTGTGACCTTGCCATGAAATACAATAAACATGTACTTTTGAGAAATTTTAGCCGCTATGAAGCTCCCAAGTAGCTATTCGTCTTCCCTCCATGCCTCTATTGACAAAAAACTTACTACTTTCATCTAAATACATTAATATGGAACGGTTGTTTCAGTCGCCTTGAATTATAATGCTGATATTACTTCCCGACATTTACAAACTCTGACTACTGAAAACAATACAAAAGAAGGTTCTATTGCAAACTAACAACGGAATAAATTGCATTCATGTGTTCGTATTTCTTTTTTGACTAACATGAATGTCATGCCTAATAACGGACTGTAAAATTGCCAATAACAACCGTCGGCATATATAAAAAAATAATAACTTGTCAATCCATTGACATATTGCGTAGAAATGTAACAACTGCTATAAATATATTATTCGGTCACAACATGAAGGTAACTTTTCCTCATTTTGTGTAAACAAAATGAGTTAATAAAACTGTAGTTATGAGTAACTGCGTTGTCAATAAATGTCAAAATAAGTATAAAATAAAGTTACATTGATTTGCTTGTGAAAGGAGAAGAATATTATTAAATAGATATAAATATTCAATTTTATTATTTCAAATGTTTATTGTTAATTTAAAATATTTATTTGCTAAATGATTATGTAATAATTAACACAGTCCCAATAATATTAATAGTGATAACGATAAGTGATAATAAACAATAATACTGAACCAAAGACTACAATCAGGGATAACGAGTTGGTCTCATCTGCTCGAGCGTGGTTGTGAATAGCAGATGTGCTAATTAGTTGATAGGAATTATTTCCGAGATCTTCCCAAACAGTAAGGCAAATATCAAGCAATGTCATAGCAAATACTCGATCTCGTCTAGCTAGAAATAACATCTCGCTGTCACCAATTTCATAAATTTCCCCGACGCTGTATAATTAGCGTTACATTTGATATAAATTCGTTAAATAACCAACTATATAATAATAATAATAATAATAATAATAATAATAATAATAATAATAATAATAATAATAATAATAACAATAAATTTCAAACACCATGAACTCAAAAAGTCCCAAATTCAAACAGCTTGTTTCGTTCATTCATTCATAGTTCTTTGATCAAGGGTAGGTTTTCACTGCAAACCCAGCATTCTCCAATCTTTCCTATTTTCTGCATTCCTCTTAGTCTCCACATATGATCCATGTACCTTCTGATATTTTCTTCTGCCCCGAACTTCTCTCCCGTTCACCATTCCTTCCAGTGCATCCCTCAGTAGGCAGTTTCTTCTCAGTCAGTGACCAAAGCAATTCCTTTTCCTCTTCCTGGTCAGTTTCAGCAATATTCTTTTTCACCCACTCTTTCCAACACAGCTTCATGTCTTATTCTGTGTATTCATTTCACTAGCTCATCCTTCTCCATATCCACATTTCAAATGCTTGTAGTCGCTTTTCTTCACTTTGCCGTAATGTATATGTTTCTGTCCCGTACAGTGCCACACCTAAAACAAAGCACATAATTGGTATCTTCCTTAGTTTTTTTTTTTTTTTTTTTTTCAGAGATCCGCAGAAGATGCTCCTCTTTCTACTTAAAGCTTCCTTTGGCATTGCTATTCTCCTTTTGACTTCCAAACATAGCCAATGAACTGGCCTTTTCCCTGACGAGAGATATTTAAATTGTTGAAGATTAATAAATTCTAACGCACCCTACGTCATGTAATAATGCAACTTAGAACTCCTGAACCTTTTTTATTGTTCAACATTTATATTTGTGAGCAACTGTTTTCTATTATCAACTTTAATAAAGGCAGACATCGAACATCTGTAACTGATGTTTCATTACGATCAGTACTGTTCCTTTCAGCTGTCAACAGCATAAAACTGATGAATAAAAATATAACAAAATGATACTGTATATTTAACTAGTTATAGAGTTTCTATTATTTCTGTAAAATAAATATTTCTTCATTAATTAATAATAATCCAAGATAGTTTTGTAAACACTGAACGGGAATTCATTTCATGAACACTCGTACTAGTACTTTTGTGTACATTTTGTACGAGATCACCCCTTCTTCCAGTCCACCCTTATACAGAGCGCAGCCAGTATCTGCATTCTGCTCTCAGGCTGTGAGCCGACTCGGAGAGCGCAAACCTTGTGCAGGCCTGACTTATAGTATACCCCAAGTATTTTAAGCTTCGACTTGTTCTACTGCCTCATTTAGAAACCGCAAGTTTACCTTATTTATTTTTCTTCCGATAACCATGCTTTTCGTCTTGTTTACGTTTATCTTCATTCCATACTGCTTACAGCTAATATTTTAAATGTGTACATGTAATTCATAATTTCAATAAATCCAGATTTATGTATAAAATATATAGTAGCAGTAGCAGTTAAGTAGAACCACTAATAGTGAAATCAGTACAGTAGTAGTATTAAGGCATAGTAATATTTACAGTAATCAAAACACGACATAAGGGAAATATGAAATCGAGATATTTTAACTTCACACGAGACGTAAAGTGATATAATTTGGAGAGCACGGGTTTTCTTACTGCTCTGGATCGAGAAGTTCTTTCTTAAAGATCTGGAGGCGTTGTTTCCGCTTTCTTGTCGACGAGGTTGCGTAGAGAACTTGAGTAAAAGTTTTAACCTGTCTCAATGAGGTTAATCATTTCTTCCTACAGAGCCAGAAACTCCATCATTACACTCTCTTTCGCTAGTTCTGTATTCGTTTTTCATTGAAAAGTACCAAGTTTTACAGCAAACCTGGTGAGAAAGCTTCAACCAAAGAAACCAGACAAGAGTTTTGTGAATGAATAAACGCAAAATTCTGCTGGACTTGAAAGATAGATTAATATAGAGTTAAATTAAAACAGATATACTGCCTGCCAAACGAGTTATGATTAGTCGGAATGTGCAGTGTCAGTCACCATGGAGGGCAAGGATAGGGGAATACTATCAGGTCCGTTACCAAGAGCTATTTTCCGAGACTGGACATCCAACGAGACTCTTCTTAATGAGCTCCCCTTAATCGTTATAGGAGTTACATCTAACACACAATAATTAAAAGTGTAGTAATGTAGGACCTTGCCCATATGCTAGCCTAGTGCTAGAGCCCCGGTTTATAATCAAGCCAACTTGGATTTGCTCGATTTAGTCCCGGAGAACAACTCTTTGTGACGGATTCAATCTGGATGTAACCTGCAGACATTTTTATTATTACGGAATATCTTTTTATATTGTAAACCTCTGAATAATGAGTTATGTGCCAGTTATGTGAACCTGGTTCATCAGTTGGTTCCTCAATTCTCCGAATGGCACGTTACTCTCCAGTCTTTTTCTATTCTTAATACCATAACCTTGTGACGGCTTTCAACACCTCATTTCACTAGAGCAGGGATCGTCAGCACAGAGCATGCTGGGGCTAGAGTCTCTTACCCGCAGAAAACGCAGTGCACTATGGTGCGCTCCGTAGCTGCTAGCGGGTATGCTCTCTATCTCTCCCTGCTGCACGACGGTGCACACGGGACGGCACCGCGTATCCAATGCACATTTCAGCGAGTGCTGACGACCACTGCTCTAGAGCTTCCGTAACCCTCTGAAGATAGTCTTCCGTTCCATAATATCTCCCAGTAGTCTATAATCGCCAACATTGTAATTTACCTTTTCTTCACATATAGCCTACCTCAAACATATCCATGTTGAGATAGGCGGACGAATTATCACCTGTTCACCATTTTAACTTCTGTCATTATCTTGTCTTTTTCGCTTGCGTTAAGCACGCACATAGCCTACTCTGTTGCGATGTATTCACTTCCATAGCAAAGCTATACTGGCTATTAATTTCAACCTTCACATATACAGGGTGTTTCAAAAATACGGGGCATAATTTCAGGTATGTATTTCCCACATGTAGACAATCAAAATAGTTCATTACAACATGTGTCCGGAAATGCTTCATTTCCGAGTTATGGCCTTCACAACATTGAAATTCACCGGAACGTTTTTCTTTCCGCAGGTCATTGCCGTCAAAGGAGACATTAAGAGGGCACTCTGACAGTTCATTCCGAGGCGAAGGTTACATTCAGTGTTGTGTAGGCGTTAGACTGTGCGACATGTATTCAAATCAAACAGACTTACGGGGCAGGCGTACACAAACTTCCTGGAAAAAACCATACCTCATGTTTTAGAAGACACTCCACTGATCAATCGTCAACACATTCACTTCTTGCATGATGGCGCTCCTGCACACTTCAGTCGTACGGCTCGCCGGTACTTGGATCGAAGGTTTCCTGATCGATGGATAGGTAGAGGTGGCCCAATTGCTTGGCCTCCACGCTCACCTGATCTGAACCCTGTCGATTTCTACTTGTGGGGCCATTTAAAATCATTGGTTTATTCGTCTCCGATTCGTCGGAATCGAATTGTGGCATGTTCTGAGGACATACGCAATACTCCTGGAGTTTGGGATCGTGTTCGCAGGTCAATGGGACATCGATGTGAAGTCTGTGTTCAAGCAGTAGGTGGACATTTTGAACATCTTCTGTAATGACAACGACCTGCGGAAAGAAAAACGTTCCGGTGAATTTCAATGTTGTGAAGGCCATAACTCGGAAATGAAGCATTTCCGGACACATGTTGTAATGAACTATTTTGATTGTCTACATGTGGGAAATACATACCTGAAATTATGCCCCGTATTTTTTAAACACTCTGTATAGTACAGTAGATATATAATAGATTCTTTCATTTCCTTTTAAATTTTGAATACCCAACATCCTTTGTATAAATATCGTGTGTAGCTTGCACTTACACGGTCGAATGTTATCCTATCAGCGTAACTACGTTTCTTTCACGTACGTTTAATTTGGACACTGTCATCTATCGGCTGATTCAATAACGAAAGCGATTGTGCTGCCCTTATAATATATTTTACGAACCTCTTTGATTCATCGTACACAAAAGTCTTACACATTTTCGCGGTTTGTAGGTCGAATAAGATAAGAGTTTGATGTCAAAATAACTTCCATGATTCTTTTTTCAATTCAGTTTAAGGTTTTATTCAATTTTTTTGTGTATATCTTATGATACGAACTAAGTTACCCAAATAAGCAAATGCACGTGCTCGCATGAATCCAATAGAGTATAAGTAGCACTTTCTATGATTATCAAAACATATAATATGCAGCCTACATCCCCAAAACATAATAGTATTGTGAGGGAGTTTCTATCAGCTCAGTGGGAAGTTCTTCTTAAACGAATATATTCTGTGAAAACTGTCGATTGAGTTTCAATAATTATTCTAGTAATGAAAAGGCAACAATGGCAATAATATTACAGACAATTCTGGAAAAGTAAATAAGTTTGCTTTAGTCCAACAAAAAATAAACAAAACAAAATAAAACAAAGGATCCAATCAAAGTATTGATTTTATAGAAACAACCAACTCTATTCTGACGGCAAATATACCACAAAGCTAGCAAATTACAGAGAATTTATACTGACTGCAAAGCTTTGAGGAGGCAAAAACTATCTCAATCAGACCTGTAATTACAGTAGCTATAGGCACCAACCTAAAGGACACGTATAACTTCAGGAAGGCTTTCATATAGAGTAAAACATTTCATTATTTAGGGATCTAATATATATATATATATATATATATATATATATATATATATATATAGTAACACCACAAAATAACAACCCATACTGAACATAGATTATCTAATAAAGTGAACACTTCAATTCAAGAATGAATGTAAATAAATTTAATTTATTTTCATGCTAATAAATCTCTTGTTGAACAAAGGCTATACACAGATACTGAAATATGGAATTGTTATGAATCTATAATCAATCAGGGATCTGAAAGGAACAACACCTCTTTTAATATTTTAAGATTAATTTATTTATCCTTGGTGTAATCTATATGACGTTATGGCACTGTCGGTTGGAACACTGTTTCTAAATCCATAAGAAAGTCGCTGGATTTACTACGAAAGAGAATAATCAAAATTTGTCTGAAAAAGTCCATTGATTACCTTACTAAACTTCTTTATTCGGATTTTAACGTTTTAAAATTGGAACAGATATATAAATATACATTATTAACTTTCTTTCATAAGAACAAAAAAATTCATCACATATTGGCACAATTATAATATGAGAAGAAACATATTATTTCATTTTATAGAATTCAAATGTTCAGCTGCTTCTGGTATGAAACATGGCTTCAACTATGGCTTAAAACTATACAACAAATTAATTTCTCAGTATCCTGTTTTAGCTAACATAAGTATGATTAAATTTAAACCGAAAATCAAAGAATAACACTTCGATGACACAGGCTATAGTACAGAACAACTTCGATGACACAGGCTCTAGAACAGAACAACTCCGATGACACAGGCTATAGAACAGAACAACTTCGATGACACAGGCTATAGAACAGAACAACTTCGATGGTACAGGCTATATAACAGAACAACTTCGATGGCACAGGCTATAGAACAGAACAACTTCGATGACCCAGGCTATAGAACAGAACAACTTCGATGACACAGGCTATAGAACAGAACAACTTCGATGACACAGGCTACAGAACAGAACAACTTCGATGACACAGGCTACAGAACAGAACAACTTCGATGACACGGACTACAGAACAGAACAACTTCGATGACACAGGCTATAGAACAGAACAACTTCGATGACACAGGCTATAGAACAGAACAACTTCGATGACACAGGCTATAGAACAGAACAACCCCGATTACACAGGCTATAGAACAGAACAACTTCGATGACACAGGCTATAGAACAGAACAACTTCGATGACACAGGCTATAGAACAGAACAACTTCGATGACACAGGCAACAGAACAGAACAACTTCGATGACACAGGCTATAGAACAGAACAACTTCGATGACACAGGCTATAGAAAAGAACAACTTCGATTACACAGACTATAGAACAGAACAACTTCGATGACACAGGCTATAGAACAGAACAACTTCGATGACACAGGCTATAAAACAGAACAACTTCGATGACACAGGCTATAGAACAGAACAACTTCGATGACACAGGCTATAGAACAGAACACTCTCACACGAATAAGGCAACAGTCGTTCATAAATTTGAAAAAAAACGACCTTGTGCCTAGCGTTAAATTCTGTCGACAGAGAGGAAATTCAGCATGGGTCTACAAATATTTTCAAAAGAATAGAACTGTTCATTAGAGAGAATGATCGACAGTTCCTGTACCTATTAATTATATTATATAAACCAATAAGTTACATCTGTGATGTAGTGTTTGAGATGAGAGATTTAATTACTGATGGCTGAAGTACAGAATCACCGCTAGGCGGGCTGATACTTGCCCATGTAACTTTTCAAACTTCACCGTACTAAGTGAAACCTGTTTCCAGGCGAACACCCATTAGATAGTAACTGATACTCTCCCTACAACGACACGAGCGACAGCGAGATGAAACGGAAATGAAGGATTATGGGAAATAAGCGGCGCGCTTTAGGATGAAGGATAATAGCAACAACGTTTTGTGAAGCAAATATTTCGTTATCACATGGAAGTGTCGATATCTTCGTATTTAAAAAACCGCGATTTCACGCAGGAAATTCACGGTAGAGTGCGCTGATAGTCAGGGAAGGATGACTCAGAAATAAACCCTGAACCTTCGCTAGATAGACATTTAAAAGTAATGTCACGGTAGTATCCCAGAGGGAGGGTTCCTCGGTCTGTAATGTGGAACTTTGTGTTTGCACGTTTACACTTAGGAATTCTAGAATAAGCGACATATCATGAACATCTGAATCAACTGCTCTGAGAACGCCATCGAGCGAGCAATTAATATAGTATAAACTATACGTAAACACGAATATACACTCTGTATCCGTAAATACGGTACTGTCTGTGACCGTGTTTGTTAATTTAGTGTTCCTAACTGTACAAAGTTTCGTAATTAACTAAATTATTATTTATTTACTGTATTGAACTGGCACGTGTGTTTGTCCGCTACCGATGTAATGTCCTGTGTTGTCTTACGTAAGCGTTTTACTGACCCACATCATGTCAGGTCTGCCATGTGTTCGTTTAATATCGCATTAAAAAAGTTCCCGAGTTATACTCGGACAGCGTTATTTAATCTATTTGTGTATATATGTTGAAATTGAATTGAAAGAGGGAGAAATGGTACTCGAAAACGCGTCCTTGCAAGAGAGTTTGGGGCTGAGAAAAACTGAAAATGTGAGCTCCAAGCCTGTTGGCCACTTGTCTCAATCCGGATTTCGCTGCTCCACTGAAGGAATTCTAGAAAATTTTAAAGGGGAAAAATCCGAAAATTGACTAACCTAATTGCTACTACATAACGTTGAAGTTTAATGACTGCAGATGATGCATCTGCTGTTCGTACACTTTCTTTAATTGCCTCCAAAGTTTCAATGGCGTGAATCCTTCCCACTTAGGACCATGACTTGGATGTTCAGAAGGGCCTTCAATTACATATGAAGAGTTCGCGGGAAAAACGATGAATGTCACATTTCTGTTAAGGATTAGATAATGATCTAATTGAGCCTATAACTGCAAGATGTAGTGCTGTTTCTATAGAAAGGGAAAGGATTACTGTATTCGTGGTGATAATTTTCCTTTTTACCATTTTTCACAAGAACAACATTAAATTTCGTAGTGATCCATTGAATTAGATAATGACATCAACCTTAACAAAACTGTGACATTCATCTTTTTTCCCGCGAACTCTTCATATGTTTCATCTGGAGATAGGGTTATTTCAGCGTTGCATCTTCTGCGCTGGTCGCATCTCCAAACAACATCGGAATCTCGGACTTTATGCCTGGCATACACATAGTCTACCCTTGATGTATTAGTTTCACAAAGCCCCTAATACTTCGAGTGAATCGAAATTCCCCTTCATGATGCTCCATCACTACAATAAATTTGATAATAACTAAAATAAGTAAGAACGTCACCTTACACCTAAAATTTTTTTGCCAAATAAGGTAGGTGCTCCTTTTATGGTCATGTTCCTAATATGGCCACCCCCCCCCCTATTGTGAGTTAGTTAACCAAAAAAATCCGCTAAATTGCAGCAGCATCCAGTGAAAGGGCATCCTGGTATGTCACTTGATCGTTTTCCATCCAGTCAGGTTGAGCAATATGACGTCAGTTGCCTGTTTTGCGGTTTTCATGTGACCTCTTCTTATTTTTCTCTGTTAAGTCTCCTTTGTTTTATGCATGTTTTTCAAAGACTTGTTTCATGAAAACCATAGTACTCCATTCAGTTTTTAATGTTCTGTTGATTGGTGTTGTCGTTGATGGCGTATCTTTTAAGAGTTGTTCATAATCAAACGATTTTCGTGAAAGCTTACCTCCTCCTGATATAGCCATATCAAATGCACCATGGCCATATCATTTCACTTTTATTTTTTCATCCGACAATTAATTTACATACCTTATAGCTGGGATTACGCAAAAATTTTGTATTTTAAGAAACACAACTTAATTTTTTATGGAAAAACCTGTTTTGACTACACTTTTGAATTATAAAAAAGATTATTAAGTGTCATGTTTATTCATTTTACACCAAATTTTTTTAAATTTTAGCACAACTGCGCTATCAAACTGAAAACAATCACGATTTGTAGAACATGGAATAAGGGTGGCCATATCATGTGCATATGTTTCTGATATGGCCACTAGGTAGACTTTTGGAATTTGGGACTTTTTGGACAATTAAAGTTATTTTTATGGGGAAAGGAAATTGTTTTAAGAAAGTCCATTAGACTGAGAACGAGTAAGAATAACGTGGTTTACATTTTTTTCAAAATGGCGGTTAGAAAAATTCTCTAACCTTAGCATGGCCATATCAGGGACACCTACCTTATTTATATGCGCAACCACGGAAACAGCCTCAAAATTGCATTTAAATCTCATTACATTTTTTTTTCAATAAAACATTAATAAATTATTAAATCTAATCGGTGACGAGAAAGCCGGTGACTAAAATGTAATCGGTAACAAGACGACAACTCCGGTGACGAGAATTCCTACACCAAAGCTTACAGCGTTTACATGAGAATATTCTTACTTTTCGCAGTTTACCGTATAATAGTACATTTTAATAAGCTTGCCTACTCTTAGGGATGGCTGTATTTCTGTGCAGACCTCGAAATCATTGTCTTGTATTACGACAAATCTTTGTTTTTATACTTCGTCTAACGAGAAAGTAGAACAAAACACACTCTGAACTCAGCAAAGTAACAAGGAAATGCTTTCGATTCTATTTCACACTTGCACTGCAAGCCAACGGTGACTCTTCTTTAAGGATGGAAGCGATCGCGAAGCTCTTTGTTCACTTGGGGAATTCAGGTGCTTGTAAAAGTTGAAACAGAGGCTGTCGGCCATTACTCATCAGCACGATATCAGCGAGGAACTGTTACTGAGGTATATAACAACACCGCGCGCCGCTTGCAATCTAGTACATACAGTTTCCTTGTATCTCATTACCGGCCCGCGCAATCAGTTTCTGACAACGGCGAGAGTGGTGCCGTCTTGCTCCCTCCCTGCACATCAATCATGCTGCATATTACTTCCTTCACATTCCCAATTCCAGTCCAGTTCCGGCGGCTACCGCACGCGAACTGCCTTGCCTTGCCTTGCCTTGTCGACCTCCACTCTACTTTCATTCGTTACGAATTTTATTCATCATCTCTGTCTGCATTTTTGCAAATTTATTTTTCTGTGCCTGAACTCACGGCTACTTCAAATACTGATTATAAAACTGTACTTACTTACTTACTTACTGGCTTTTAAGGAGCCCGGAGGTTCATTGCCGCCCTCTCATATGCCCGCCATTGGTCCCTATCCTGAGCAAGATTAATCCATTCTCTATCATCATATCCCACCTCCCTCAAATCCATTTTAATATTATCTTCCCACCTACGTCTTGGCCTGCCTAAAGGTCTTTTTCCCTCCGGTCTCCCAACTAACACTCTATATGCATTTCTGGATTCGCCCATACGTGCTACATGCCCTGCCCATCTCAAACGTCTGGATTTAATTTTCCTAATTATGTCAGGTGAAGAATACAATGCGTGCAGTTCTGTGTTGTGTAACTTTCTCCATTCTCCTGTAACTTCATCCCTCTTAGCCCCAAATATTTTCCTAAGCACCTTATTCTCAAACACCCTTAATCTCTGTTCCTCTCTCAAAGTGAGAGTCCAAGTTTCACAACCATACAGAACAACCGGTAATATAACTGTTTCATAAATTCTAATTTTCAGATTTTTCGACAGCAGACTGGATGATAAAAGTTTCTCAACCGAATAATAACAGGCATTTCCCATATTTATTCTGTGTTTAATTTCCTCCCGAGTATCATTTATATTTGTTACTGTTGCTCCCAGATATTTGAACTTCTCCACCTCTTCAAAAGATAAATTTCCAATTTTTATATTTCCATTTCGTACAATATTCTCGTCACGAGACATAATCATATACTTTGTCTTTTCGGGATTTAATTCCAAACCTATCTCTTTATTTGCTTCCAGTAAAATTCCCGTGTTTTCCCTAATCGTTTGTGGATTTTCTCCTAACATATTCACGTCATCCGCATAGTCAAGCAGCTGATGTAACCCGTTCAATTCCAAACCCTCTCTGTTATCCTGGGCTTTCCTAATGGCATACTCTAGAGCAAAGTTAAAAAGTAGAGGTGATAGTGCATCTCCTTGCTTTAGCCCACATTGAATTGGAAACGCATCTGATAGAAACTGACCTACACGAACTCTGCTGTACGTTTCACTGAGATACATTTTAAATAATCGAACTAGTTTCTTGGGAATACCAAATTAGATGATATAATGGCCTTCATTATTAAAAATAGTACGGTTTCTTCTTCTTCTTCTTCTCCTTCTTCTTCCTCCTCTCTTAAGGTAAGCGTTCACTACATCGTATCGCACCCATCGGACGGATCTCTGCTGTAATTGTTATACTCGTATAACCGCGTTCTCTACATCGTATCGCACGCATCCGCTCTCGGCAAATCCGTCCACGTTTCTCGGAAGAGCAACTTTTCCGATGCGTGCGATCATGGCCTTCTTTAATAAATCAATTTTAATGGCTCAACTGTTACTATTATGTTGTGCCATGATCAGTGTCGCGCCAAAATGGCAGACGGAAAACTTATTTCGCTTGTAGAAAATTGCGAAGAATTATATAATTTGAGGCATTCTCATTACAGTAATCAAGTCGTTTTTTACATACATATTATGTACGGTAACCAATATCTCTTTCGTTTCTTCCTCTTCAATTAAGAAGCATGAAACCATTATAAATTCTTATTCGCTAACACTCATAATTAATAGACCTAACCTCAAACTCCTCTGTTTTCAGCAATGTCAATGTCGTACGACGTCATGTTTTAAACAGCTGATAGGGGGATCCGATGAGGCGATGAGGTGGATCCGTTACAGGGAACGCACTGCACTTAAAATATCCGTTGCGCGTGATTCGTACGAGGAGTGCGATCCGATGTAGTGAACGCTTACCTTTATTCATCCCTTTCCTCTTTCTGCTCTTTCTCTTCCCTTCATCAATTCCTTCTTCTCCCACTCTGTATTCACTTGTCCCTTCTCCCAATACCTATTCCTATTCTACTCATTTTCTGCTCTGTATCTTTCATTACCTTCTTTATGTATACATGGTGGAAATGAAATAATCCTGCAGATTGAAAGGGACAATAGGGTACACTTCAATGAATAGAAAACCTATATTACGTTTTGAGATTAAATACACGGTTAATTAGAAAATTAAGTTGGAAGTTTCAGCAGTCTGGCAACATCGCCGTTACCACAGTGGTCTTTCTCCTCGTAATACAGATGCAAAGGTCAACGACCTCAGGTATGCCTGCCCTCTCTGGCTACAATGTTGAAAGCTGGTCGCATCGGTCAGTGACTTCAAATTAGAGGTTTTAAAATTAAATTTACACGAAACCATCCACGCTATTGAAATACGCTAGAGGGATAGGCCTACATGATTCTTTATTAGATTTGCTATCGATATGGACAAAAATAAAGATCCTACTCGCAATGATTATAGAATAAGAGTTTGTTAAACATTTCAGGAAAAAGAAACTTGTTTTTTTTTTAAACTTGTTTTTTTTTTTCTGAAAAAATTATAGACTCTCCACCAGTATGGTATTAACTCACACATGAGCTATTTGCTCCGAAAATCTGCAGGGTTATTTCACTTCCATTTTGCATACTCTCTTCCGTTTTACTTTCTTAAAACTTCTTTTCATTCTCCCTTTTAATTCTGCCTTTCATCTCCTAAAACACTACATTCTCTACCTCTTCTACCACTTATCTCTTCCTTCAAGTTTCTTCTGCTTATTCCGCTCCACATTCTAACATTTTTCTCTCAATTCTGCTCCTCATTTCAAATTTCTTCTGCTTGTTCTGCTCCTCATTGTAACTTTTTTCTCTCTAATCTGCTCCTCCTTTCAACTTTCCTCTGCTTGTTCTGCTCCTCATTCTAACTTTTTTCTTCTTATTCTGCTCCTCCTTTCAACTTTCCTCTGCCTGTTCTGCTCCTCATTCTAACTTTTTTCTTCTTATTCTGCTCCTCCTTTCAACTTTCCTCTGCCTGTTCTGCTCCTCATTCTAACTTTTTTCTTCTTATTCTGTTCCTCCTTTCAACTTTCCTCTGCCTGTTCTGCTCCTCATTCTAACTTTTTCTTCTTATTCTGCTCCTCCTTTCAACTTTCCTCTGCTTGTTCTGCTCCTCATTCTAAATTTTTTCTTCTTATTCTGCTCCTCCTTTCAACTTTCCTCTGCCTGTTCTGCTCCTCATTCTAACTTTTTCTTCTTATTTTGCTCCTCCTTTCAACTTTCCTCTGCTTGGTCTGCTCCTCATTCTAGCTTTCTCTTCCCAATTCTGCTAAGCCTTTCAACTTTCTTCTGTTTGTTCTGCTCCTCATTCTAACTATTTTCTCTCTAATCTTCTCCTCCTTTCAACTGTCTTCTGCTTGTTCTGCGCTTCCTTTCAACTTTCTTCTCCATATTCTGCTCCTCCTTTCAACTTTCTTCTGCTTATTCTGCTCCTCCCTCCTTTTTACTCCTTATGACCATACAGTCATCTCATAAGCTAATCTTCTACATTCATGTTTCCTTCTACATAAATCTTTCTATTTATATCATAGGCTATCTTTTATGTACCAGCGTTTTCTTTTAGTGTCTTTAAAATTATAGACTACTGCATTTATTTAAAAATTAGTATAGGTTTTTTTTGAAGTCATTGAAATATCTGTACTCATCTTTACGAAAATTATATAAATCTTTAATTGTTTGGTGACTATCGAACTCAGTGCACTATTCTAACCAAATCGATGCAACTTTAGGTACAGCTGTGGTCAAGTGAGTAGATTACATTCTTTTACTTGTTTTAAGAACGATTAAAAGAAATAGCATATATTTTTAAGTGTCTCAACGAAAATTTGACCTTACAGATGCTCTAAAATAGTTCTATTTAAAGAGTTAAAGTTTGAATACGAAAAAACTGTACAAGACAAGGGTAACAAAATTTAAACAAAGTATATAGGTACACTCTTTTACATCGAAAACATTAGTGAATAAGGAAAAAATTCCCTTTGTACGCATGTTCAGGATCAAAAGTTTAACACATTCTCACCTGTACTTATTACGGTTACACACCCAAGAGTAGCTACAAGCATTAAAACACAGTCCTCCTAAATTCTGTCACAATTTTGTATATCTGCACTTAAAGCCCACATAATTCTCGGGACAATGTGCAAGATCAAAGCGCTGATATCCCGGCTAGGATTACGCTCTATTACAAGAAACACTCTATTACACGGCGCACTGGGTCATATGCAGGTGACATTAATATCTTGCCAGCTATTTGTAAAATATGAGCGGTAACTAAGCCTCGAGATAATGCCGGTATAAACTACAAGGAATTATGAACACGGGAGCAAGAAATCTACGGAAACCCCATGGAATTATGCTGACCAAGGAGAATTTCTCAGCACAGCAGATACGATAAACAATACATACGCGGCCGCAGTAGTTGTTCTTATGTCGTTAGGTGAAAAATGTATGATAATTCATTTCTGTATGAAGTCCTTTGATAATACCTGTAAATTTCTTTCCTTGAAGTCTGAAATTACGCTGTTTGGTTCTGTAAATTTGACATTATTCATTGCATCTCTGCGAAGTTTTACGCCATGTTAATTTGTGTAAAATAAAATAATATAACTTTAGTAAACTTACATGTTGAAGAAATTGGCAGATAAAAAGTTGTTAATACAATAATTATATTTTTTTCTCTTGTGGCAATATCTGTCTCATTCTAGCATAAAGGTAAAAGTTTTCCTTATTTTTTTAATGAAGCTAAAAGTATCTACAATGAGATAATAAAATATAGCTTTCAAGCTTAAATATATTTGATATTCAAGACACTTGGTATAAAGTCATTCGCCTTAAGCTTAATATTAAGTCGTTTCAAAAGTCTCTTCCCAAAAATATTCTGCTCATTCGTCTCTTAGTTGCTAGGCAGCGGACAATTTGCTAATATTATTTCATGGTAGCTACTCAACCCGTAAAGTGGTTGCTTTAGAGCTAGATAACAGTCCATAAAATGACTGTTATAGGAATCAATTCTAATAAGTCCTCATGACAATAACACATTATTAAATTGGTCGCCTTTGTAAAATTGATACCGGAAATAGATTCTAATAAATAGAAGGCCGTGGTGTGTCAACATGAATAAACATTGAAAATATGATTAAATTTTAGTTTAATACTAGTTTCAGAAACCACTAGATCTACTATATATTAATAGTGGTTAGTGTTTCATTTCGTTTGATAAAAATAATATTTTAACTAAAAAAAACAAGAAAAAACTAAAGCAAATACTTGTTTTTATCAACTCCGTCCAACATTCACAACTCCATTAAATTGTATTGGGTACGGGTCGGAGTTTCATTAGCAAAACTTGGTTTTCCTGTATTGCCATCACTAAAACATGAGGCATGTAAAGCTAGGTGTTCATATTATATAGCAAAGATCACAGATTTTTTTTTTACAATGACTATTACACTTTTACTACGTCATTTCTACTTTTGACCTGTAAAACGGTATGAAAGGACGTGTTTCAACCAATCATGGCTGGTTAATGTCACAATTTTATCACTTCTCTAGTATTTGTTTATTTTTATCACTTCCTTTTTTATCCATAGAGTTAGTATAGGCCTAATATTATACTAACTTTATGTTTTTATCACTTCCCTAGTATTTGTTTTTTTGTTTGCCAACATTTCAAACTGCAAATTCTTTACGGTACTATAAAACATGGTTTGCGATCACCATTTGTTTACCGCATAGATAGTCACTGAAAATGGCGGCTCCGTTGAAATGTTTTGGTGAAGCTAACATTAGTGAACGAGAATTTTAGTAAGTCAATTCATATTTTATTTATTAGAGTACTTTATTTCTTCTAATCTTTATATACTTTCTTCTAATCGTGTAACAGTCAATTAAACCCCACTCGAGTTTTGATTTTCTCTAGATAAATCAAAACCTCTAGTGATATCACTGTTGATAAAACAATTAACTCTAAGTTGATGGAACAGTAATTGTACGCATTCAAAATAAAATATTTAGAATATAATTTATCTTAGGGTATTAAATATAATTTACAAAACAAGACGTGAAACATTACTACTCATCTGTACACATCAAACAGCAGCATGTCGACTGACAGTGCTTCAGTCTGTGGCGGAGAAACACGGACAAAAATAGTGAGACAGAGTTCAGAATAAAAACTGAAGACAGACTTTGAGATCATAATTTCGCTGTACAAATCATGTTACAAATTGTACTAACGTATGTTTTACTTCTATAAACTGTTGTTAATAAAAGAAAATAAAACAATATGTTTAATAAGTCGTTATATCCTAATTCCTTCAACTTACATACTATAAAACGTATTTTGGACACGGAACAGAACATTAGAAACAACATATTTCCTACCAATCATAAGAAATAGACGAATATTATTTTGAATAATAATTCGTGGGATAACAAGTGTAGTAAATTTAGTTTGTAATGACGTTCACAGAATGACGTTATCCCCAAACTCGGAGAAATAAATCGCTAGGGAATGAAAAGGTCGATACATTTGACAACTTGTCGCGTAACCTTTTTGGGTTCTTTGTCACTTTTATCACTTAACAGTAAATTTCTTTTCGTATCATATTTATTCTCTGAATTATTTTGAATTCAAAGCAAAAATATACTGGATATAATGAATTTATTCTTAATGGCAAAGAGACTTAGTTCTTTGCAAAAATCCCATTCACTTTTCTACCTATGACTTTGCACTTTTCAAAATTTTTGTAATGGTTGTTGTTTAGTCAGCTGTCCGAAGACAGGTCTGAACCTCACAAGTGATACTAATAACGCACCACTTATGAGGCAATTAGGCCAGGAGATAATGGGGTAGGGTGGCCAGCTCCTTTCTCTCTCCATTGCATACATCGCCGACTAGCTACATATTACACTAGTCAGACTTCAGATGCATACAAACATTCCTCTGATACATATTGTCAAGTGAAATTTACTGTCTGATAATAGATGTACATATTAGCCAGAATATCAATCAGAGGAATTTGTAATGATGGAACAAAGTAATTATATATTTTAAAAGTTTCCTCTACATTTCCTTTTCACTTTTCACTTTGAGAACCAGTTTTCAAAACTAATAGTTGAATAGAAACTACAAAGAAAAGTGCAAATTGCAAAGTGAAACGTTGGAAAGTTTTATGGTGTAATAGGCCCCAGTTTTGGATGTTGCTTTGGTGAATTTTTTGTACTATATTTTTGCTACACGTATTTGTCACTTTCGCGACCTTTAATCGGCAATATAATGTAGGCCTATGACGGAAGCACAGACCGCTGTACTCAGTATGATTCTAACTGAACAATGTGTAATGAAACTTCATCTCTGCGAGCAAAGTGAGGAGGGAATTGAACTCAACAGTTTTAATTAGTTGCAAGTGTGTCGCTCATTGAGAATACTCTGCAAGAAGCCGTGGGGAAATGCAGGCTTGCTAGGTCGGAAAATGAGGTCGAGTAATTAAAAAAAAGCCAGATATTTTGATCAGGTGTACAATTTTTGCACAAATTTTCAAATAAAATATGACATATTCTTATCTTCCGAAAAGGAAAAATTAATTTCATATAAATTAAATTACACGCAATTAAAAATGAGGTATAATGATAGAGAGCTAAAACGTACAGGACTTCGCAACCTTCAAAGGGTTCTTCTGGCTCATATAATAGTGTATTTGAGCTCTTAGCGTAGGCGCGCAACTGCGATTTGTAATCGCGCGATTGTTTAGTCGCAAAAATGAAACGTGTCGTTTTAAATTACAATGCACATACATGCGACTACATAATCGCAGCGATTAAAAATATTCAACTACACCTATTTTTGCGGCGGCGACGACGTGCCTGTCGCTAGCATGGATCTGCACGCAATCATTCTGTCGCAGATCAGCTGCAATCAAGTGAAGTGTGTACACTGTCTGACGGTATTATTTTGAAAAGTGTTGATAAGTATGTCCGACCACGAATCAAACGGTTATCTTGGCATCGTAAAACAATGTGCTTGATAATGACAAGAGCCCACCGCTATAGAGTAACGATTAGTATGTCTGACCGTAAAACGAGTGATACGGGTTCAAATCCTAGTTGAGACAAGTTACCTGGTTGAGGTTTTTTCGGGGTTTTCCTCAATCTTTTAAGAGCAAATGCTGGGTAACTTTCGGCGCTGGACCCTGGACTCATTTCGCTGGCATTATCATCCTCATATCATTAAGACGCTAGATAACCACAGCAGTTGATAACGCGATGTAAAATAATCTATTAAAAACAATGACAGGATGATAACAGAGATATGAAAAAATTCCATCTCTTTATAATAAACTACTAAAAGACTATAATGACCACAGTTTGTGTCTTCGATTTACTTTTAATATTGTCTTTTCATTAATATTTAGCTTGAAATCGGATGTGTACCTAACAACGGTGTCTGCGTCATTTTGCTTTGGCACGGAGCAAAAGATTGACTAAGGAAGTGGTTTCATTGGAGACCATAGTGACACTGAACACGAACCAGCGATTTATCGGTCGTAGTGCGCCCTCTGCATTTCGGTCCTTAATGCATGTTCATATCATTTTAGTCTTCTTTTTTGCTTTACGTCGACTATAATACCATTAATCTTCTTATTTACTTATTTATATTAATCGTGATCTTCTAACTACACTACTCGAGATATCCATTTATAGAGATAAATATGTAGTTCATATATTTGCAGTAATTTATTTTATATAATTTCATTGCAGCTGTAATTTAATATTAGTTCCTATGTTATTTTATTTTCTATATTCCTCTTATATTAATAATATATCGGAACTGCGACCGAACACGAGCGCTGCTCATTCGGTCCTCAAATTATGTTAATATTACTGTATCTTCTTTCTTACATTGATTGTATTATTTTATTTTTATTTCTATTGTTGCAATTATATTCTATATATTTAAATTTAATTAATAAGATAAAATAAAAAAAAACTTTACATTCTTAAATGTTCAATACTGCTATGAAATAAAATGACACAGAAAATTAATTTATTACTTGTAACATTTTATTTTATTTATTTTTATTGGGTTATTTTACGACGCTGTATCAACATCTAGGTTATTTAGCGTCTGAATGAGATGAAGGTGATAATGCCGGTGAAATGAGTCCGGGGTCCAGCACCGAAAGTTACCCAGCATTTGCTCGTATTGGGTTGAGGGAAACCCCGGAAAAAACCTCAACCAGGTAACTTGCCCCGACCGGGATTCGAACCCGGGCCACCTGGCTTCACAGCCAGACGCGCTGACCGTTACTCCACAGGTGTGGACTCTACTATATGAAACAGAAGTACAGGTGTTTGATAATCAGTTATAAAAGACGTAAATGTCAGGAGATTCTTCTGTCTGTTTCGAAATACTGTTTCCTAACTGTAGGGTCTACCTCACCATATGAGTAAAGTGAGCAAACCTGTCTTCGGACAGCTATTATCCGAAAATTAGACTCCCCTTAGTTACCACGTACTTAATATCGTATTAATTCCTAACCCCAAACGTATATCTCTAGGTGTTTATGTATAGCGGTGGGTCAACACTAAAGAAAATACACAAATACTCTCCTGTAAAGATCATTCATTAGGCGAGTCCCTTCCTAAGTTTACTGAGTTGAAGCCGAGTAGATTTTACAAACAAAAAGCAAGAACTCATTATGTCAGAGCTGCTCGTAGACTTGAGGGACTTCTTGCTATGATCTCCTCGCGAGGAAATCTTGCACCATAAATTATCAGCTTCTACTTTCTGTGGGACGACGTCTCCGAGATATTGCATAGACTATATTTTACACGACTATAATCTCTGTGTACACACCACTAACCATTATAGTTCATCAACGTCTTCCCATAAACGGGAAGTTGTTACACAATACCAAACTCCCATATATTATAGACAATATCCATTTATATTATCTATTGAAGCAGAAAGCTTGCTCTTCCATAGTGCACAAAGTTAAGGATAAATACTGTTACCATTATAATTCAACAATGTTTCACTCGTAGTCGGCCGGTTAATATATTAAATCGTTACACACGAGCATGATTCGAAAATAAAATTATTTGATTTTCTCTCAGAACCAGAAATATTTTATCATCATTCTGTAGTACATATTTGATCTACAAACTTCGTTTTAAATAGAGATACTAGTATTTATTGTAATCTAAGCTATAACTTTATATCGAGGCCATGGTCTCGGGTTTCAATCCAAAATATTGATGTATCCAGTTTACATGACATCCTCTTATAGTCTGATGCGGAAGTTTGGCGTCATGTTGTTTCTCATTATATTATTTGTTTTAATATTCCCGCTCAAAGTGTCAAAATTTTATTTATTGTCTCATAATTTCATGTTACTTTTGTGTACAGTCTCAATTTTTGTGTAGATTCCCTTACGCTTTTACTTTTTTTTTCTCAATTTAAAGTGTCAAAGAAATTATTGGATTTTATTTCATTACAAATTTAAAAATAAATTTACTACAAAAACGAATAATTAAAATTTGTTTGAAGAAACGTTTTGATTATCCAATTAAATTAATTTATTCTGAATTTAATGTATTTAATACTGAACCAATTTATAAATATACTCTGTTAAAATTTTATCATAAAAATCGTAATAAGTTCATATTACGGCGAGCGAGCGAACGAACGAACGAACGAACGAACGAACGAACGAACGAACGAATGAATGAATGAATGAATGAATGAATGAATGAATGAATGAATGAATGAATGAATGAATGAATGAATGAATGAATGAATGAATGAATGAATGATGTTAAATATTTGCTTTATATGGTCTGTTATAATTTCATTTGAATGTGTTGATTAAATGTCGTTATATGTACTTAACATGCTATCGTTGATGTCCCTATTCTTGATCACGTCCGAGTACCTGGTTATAGGAGGTATATGACGCAGATATTTGAAAACCAAATTTTATAAATGGGTGTCGAATAGTATCCGTTCATTGTAATCGCGAGTAGCACTTGTCATAGTAATTTAGTGAAATTAGTTAATTTTAAAAGACGAATGGGCTATAATATCTGATGTCTGTACAGTAAAGACAGTCACAGAATAACATCAATGCATATAAAGCATGCAACTTTCGTTGAACAAAGCTTTCAATTTACATTTTTACTGCAGTGATAGTCCTGTACAAATAAATAACAGTACTACAGTCTTCTAACATTTTTCATTCAATAATTAGGAGTAATTAGTAATTCTCAGCTCTTACCAATAAAGGCCTCGAAAAGTTGTTACAAGTTTTTCTCAACTTACCTTTTAATTGGAAACCAAACTGTTATTTGACTTTCCTCTTCATTTCGGTTTCATCACGGATCATTAGATTTTGCTTGACGAAACCCAAATTAACAACTGCCACTTCTTTCACGACTCGTTGAAGTAAGAATAATTTATGAACATCGACAGGTAGAGAACTAGCGACTAGTCTGTTGGTGAACTTATTTTTCATATAGGCTTCCGTAAGGGTAGACTAAGTGACAATTCATATTTTGCAGGAAAGTGGGTTATAATATATTATGTATTGTAGAAGTGTCCAAACTGGCCTATCACAAAAATGATATGAGAGATGAGCGATGAAAGATGAGAGATGACAGATGAGATGAGATGAGATGAGATGAGATATGAGATGGGATGGGATGGGATGGATGGGATGGGATGGGATGGGATGGGATGAGATGAGATGAGATGAGATATGAGATGAGATGAGATATGAGATGGGATGAGATGAGATATGAGATGGGATGAGATGAGGTGAGATGAGATGAGATGAGATGAGATGAGATGAGATGAGATGAGATGAGATGAGATGGAGATGAGATGAGAATGAGATGGGATGGGATGAGGAGATGGGATGGGATGGGATGGGATGGGATGGGATGGGATGAGATGAGATGAGATGAGATGAGATATGAGATGAGATGAGATGAGATATGGGATGAGATGAGATATGAGATGGGATGAGATGAGGTGAGATGAGATGAGATGAGATGAGATGAGATGAGATATGAGATGGGATGGGATGGGATGGAATGGGATGGGATGGAATGGGATGGGATGGATGGGATGAGATGGGATGAGATGAGATGAGATGAGATGAGATGAGATATGAGATGAGATGAGATGAGATGGGATGAGATGAGATGAGATGGGATGAGATGAGGTGAGATGAGATGAGATGAGATGAGATGAGATGAGATGAGATGAGATGGGATGGATGGGATGGGATGGGATGGGATGGGATGAGATGAGATGAGATGAGATGAGATGAGATGAGATGAGATATGAGAGATGAGATGAGATGAGATGAGAGATGGGATGAGATGAGATATGAGATGGGATGAGATGAGATGAGATGAGATGAGATGAGATATGAGATGAGATGAGATATGAGATGGGATGGAATGGGATGGGATGGGATGAGATGAGATGAGATGAGATATGAGATGAGATGAGATGAGATGAGATGAGATGAGATGGGATGAGATGAGATGAGATGAGATGAGATGAGATGAGATGAGATGAGATGAGATATGGGATGAGATGAGATATGAGATGGGATGAGATGAGGTGAGATGAGATGAGATGAGATGAGATATGGGATGGGATGGGATGGGATGGGATGAGATGAGATGAGATGAGATGAGATATGAGATGAGATGAGATGAGATATGAGATGGGATGAGATGAGATGAGATATGAGATGGGATGAGATGAGATGAGATGAGATGAGATGAGATGAGATGAGATGAGATGAGATGAGATGAGATGAGATGAGATGAGATGAGAGAAAGTTAAAGTGGTATTGGAGAAGGTGGAATAAAATTTGTAAAGTAGAGATAAATTGGATAATCCCGAGAAAAATCTTTATTCTGCAATATTGTCTACAAAACTTATCATTTTATGCTTAGTTCTATGCTCCTCGGAAGAGCAAGTTAGCCATCACAAGCCACAATAAAACTCTAAAATTCGAAAATTGAAATAAAATTTCATAAAGATGGAATCTGCATGTACCTACCTCGTCATCATATTTGATAAGGGTGTCACATGTATACCTACAACGTTGGGGAAGTAGAGCTAGAAACTTTATGTCATGAAAGTTTGAAAATGAAGTAATCAACCAGCATGACACTATGGTCGTAATTATCGTGAAAAGCAAACTCGATACTCATTTTACAGAAAGCCGAATTTGCGAAAATGAAACTGCATTTGTTACGAGAGGAACTGAACTCATCCACTTCTATGTTATGTACGACTGTACAATTTACGTTAATTTGCAAAATTTCAACAGTGAATATTATAATTCCTGCTAAAATATTTTATGTGTTGATGGCGGATGCTATACCACTGAGCTACGCCAAGGCTCAATCCACAGTATCGGATTGAATCTTTCTCCTTTGGTTTTTTCCATTTGTGGCCATAACCTTAACAGATAATAATTGTGTAGGACCAAAAAATTAATAATCCTTACATAAAATATTTGAGTTAATTTGTTATTTCCAGCCATTCCTCTATTTCAACGAGTGTGATCTCATTATGACCTTTATATCACATATAAAAAATCACGGGCATTGCGAAAATATATAATAACCAGGTGTAATAGCATTTTTTTGGTTTTTCATTTCACTGCATCCTAATTGTTTCGATGTAATCAGTGGAACAGCGAAATGTAACCTGATAATGACAGTGGGGTAATGTATTATTTCATATGTGGCTGCATTGAGCCGCAAAAACCCATCGAGTAGTAATATGCTCAATGTTTAGGTCCGGACTTCAAGAATAGCTACAGCGATATACAGAAGGTTTTTCATTACAATTTTTAATATTTCCGATATTATAGAAGGGTAATCAATTTAAAAATCCATTATATTATATTTATTTCAAATTGATTCTTGTTTTTAACGGAACAATATTAAGTGAAGATTTCAATTCAAAGGTTCACACAAAACAATTTGTATATGTTTAACATTAGTACCGGTATTGAGAACTCTATGCACTAATTCATTCATTCACAGCCTTCTACCCAAGGGCAGGTCTTTCACTGCAAAGCTGCTAGCATTCTCCAGTCTTTCCTATTTTCTGCCTTCCTTTTAGTCTCCGCATAAGGTCCATATATCTTAATGTCGTCTATTATTTGAATCCTATAGATTCAAAATCCCCTATATCCACTTTCACAAATTGAAGAATTTTAGCAGTAACTGGTGGCAAATAGAGGGAATTTTCAATCTAACATTGACTTTTAACAAACCATTTTCTTTAAATTTGCGACTTTTTGAATTCAAATTATATAAAACATTAGAATTAATTCTTAGCAAGCAATATGTGGGCATAAATCAATTGTAAACAAAATGGTCTTTAGAGGGTTTTGAATCTAGAGGATTCATTTGATATCTCCTTCTCCCAACTCTTCTTCCGTTCACCATTTCTTCCAGTGTATCCCTCAGTAGATAGTTTCTTCTTAGTCAGTGACCAAACCAATTTATTTTTCTCTTTCTGATCAGTTTCAGCATTATTCTTTCTTCACCCACTCTTTCCAACACAGCTTCGTTTCTAATTGTGTCTGTTCACTTCACACTCTCCATTCTTCTCCATATTCACATTTCAAGCGCTTCTAGTCGTTTCTCTTCCCTTCGTCGTAATGTCCATGTTTCTGTTCCATACAATGCTATACTCCACACAGAGTACTTCACTAGTCTCTTCTTTAGTTCTTTCTCCAGATGTCTGCAGAAGACGCTTCTTTTTCTATTAAAAACTTCCTTGGCCATTGCTATTCTTCTTTTGACTTCTTGGCAGCAGCTCATGTTACTGCTTATAGTACAACCCAGATATTTGAAGCTGTCCACTTGCTCTACTGCGTCATTTAGAATTCTTTACTTTTCTTCCTATGATCATGGTCTTCGTTATGTTTGCATTTATCTTCATCCCATACTGCTCACAGCTATCATGTAGCTCTTTAGTATCATATCCTCTTCTGCAAACAACGCCATATAATCAGAAAATCGTATGCATTTTATTTTTCTTCCTCCTACTATCACTCCTCCCACTGAAAACAGTTCTTTACTAAATTTTCCTAGTAGATGTTGAACAGGGTGGGTGATAAAGTGCATCCTTGACGTACTCCTCTCCCTATTTTGCTTCTTACTGACATTTCTTTTCCTATCGTTATTTCATATAAAGGTTACTGAACAGCCTCCTCTCTTTCCACTCCACACCAATTTCCTTTAGTATCTCCAACAGTTTATTCCAATCCACTCTGTCAAACACTGGATAAATAGTACATTGAAATTAACAAAAAAAAAAAAAAAAAGGAGAGGACATGAATATCCAATAATTTGCTTAAAGTTTTTTTCTTAAATTTATTGAACTCAAAATAACCTAGATCAGGATTTATAATCAAAATACAGTTGTACAGACTTGGCCCGTAACTCTGGCTACGATTTATTGATTTATTCCAGTGGTTGTGCAACATTTAGGGTCAGTTAAAGGATATTACAAATTTCTTTTGGTAAGATAAACATGTTGTTCTTCTTTAAATGTCAGACGATTATGATAACATTCTAATAATTCATATTTATATATTTGTCCAATTTGGAAAACATTAAAATAGTAATCAATCAAATTTGTTGGATAATCAACTGACTTGTTTAAGCAAGTTTTAATTATCCTCTCTTTAAGCAATGTGAGCGGAGAAAATGTGAATTTTTTTTGCTCCTTCCCATCCGATTATACCATACTGGATGTCAGATTGAACCAAACCTGAATAAACTATTCGCAGAATATTTGTAGGGATATATGAGCAAAGAATTACAAATTTAATTGTTTTACGAAATCTGTTACATAAAGAAGAAACATGTTTATCCCACCTTAAATGCAAGTCAATAATAATTCCAGTGCATCCTTCAGTAGTTAGTTTCTTATCAGCCAGTATGGGCGAATCCAGAAATGCATATAGAGTGTTAGTTGGGAGACCGGAGGGAAAAAGACCTTTAGGGAGGCCGAGACGTAGATGGGAGGATAATATTAAAATGTATTTGAGGGAGATGGGATATGATGATAGAGACTGGATTAATCTTGCACAGGATAGGGACCGATGGCGGGCTTATGTGAGGGCGGCAATGAACCTTCGGGTTCCTTAAAAGCCATTTGTAAATAAGTAAGTACTTCACTCGTATTCCTTCAGAATAGGATAATTGAAATAATCATTAATTGAACAACCAGCATTATGAATAAAGTTATTACATTTAATTTATCACGAAATTTTAATTGTTGTAAACCACTTGCGTTTAAGGAAAATGTGATCAAAGTAGTCTTGGAAACATTTAGTGAAAGAAAATTCCTAGCTAGCCTTTTTTAATAGCATTTGTTGCTGCAACACGATAATGCCTGCCGATCCGAAATTGCGCTCGATCGTGGGTTCGATTCCTGCTTGGGCTGATTACCTGGTTGAGTTTCTTCCGAAGTTTTTTCTAACTGTAAGGCGAATGTCAGGTAATCTATGGCGACTCCACGGCTTCATCTCGTCAAATACTATCTCACTATCACAAATCCCATCGACGTTAAATGACCTAGTAGTTGATACAGCGTCATTAAATAACCAATTTAAAAAAAGCATGATGGGGCCGCACTCCTCTAACATGACGAAAACAGCTAGACAGGAGCTGATTACATAGGGCTAAGACATTGCGTTGGGGACATACTTACAGGTTCGAATTCTGCCTAGAGCATAGATATATAGAAATCATTGTAAATGTGATCTGTTATGTTCTTAGATGGATCTCGGCATCGTGTCGATATGACAGCATTGAGTTCCACGACTAATGTAAGTTTAAAGAAGTCGGAATTTATACAGGATGTAAGGGGTATAAGTGCCATTATTTTAACTGATGATTGTTCATGTCATAAGGAAGAAAAAAATGCCGTCACATTTTTTAATTGCAATATTTAACTAATTATTAAAGTTTACAATATTAGGCGTTTGGCAACGTTGCTGGATGGGGAGGAGGGAGTTTACAAGTACACAGTACAGCTCAAGCGGATACAGACATACCGGTACAAAACAGATGCTCTGTTCTAATGCAGGAGCGGACCGTTGTTTACATAAAAGGACAGCAAATACAAACTTTCAATTTCATTAATAGAACGTTATGGTAAATTTCCATTTTATTTAACAATATTGGCAATATTGGTCCATTTTTTATTGTAGGCCTAAAAATAAACAATAATGGTTCACTGCACAAAATCACGCGAACTTTTTTAAATGCAACATTTTAATCTCTCTCGCTTCCATAAAGCAGTACCATTTTTAAAGAAATTTCTGTTTGTGTGATTTTTGAAACGAGGTAAGAGAGCCCTAGATTCTAATAATCGTTGAGAAACCGCTACAAAAGATCGCCGATTAGGTAACCTTCATTGCGGAAAACACTGACGGTACATCCTTCTTGTCTCACTTGAATTACGACGACTTTCTCCATAAATTAATAACATATGATATTCCTAAACTGTGAATGACATTGTAAGTTGTTTATCGAATACCCTGTACTGAACTGTCATCCGCTTGGCAGTAGAGCCATGGACAGGGAGCTTGAACTCAGCTGACATGTACGTACATCTGTGCAGAGTACTGCCTGCTGAACACGTTGTTACGTCTCTCACGCCACAATATTAACAAATTTGAGCATAGATTTTTATTTAATTTCACGAAAACGTAATACAGTGATGTCAAAGCAAGCGCATTTTTCTGACCTTGACGTCGTGGGCGGGCATCAAGCGCTAAGTATGGAATGAGGAAGGGTTGTGTATATGAACAAGCAGCCTGTTGGATTAAGAAAACAGTGGTGCACAAACTTCAAACGGAAATTGAAATGTTATGTCGTTATTTTTATATGGCTTCTTTCTGTTTGATATTATCTATATTGTCTGTAAAACAAAAGTATTAATACCAGTTTCTTAATATTGCAGTTGTGTTTTAAATGTTAATAACATAATAAAAATTTAAGAAGGAATATTCACATAAATTCCATAGTAGTACAACTATACTCTACTAAATGGATGAAACACATCATTACAAAGAAAGTGATATCCCAAAAAAAAAAAAAAAAAAACAAAAAAAAAGAGAGATTGAGTATCACAAGATAAGTTGGAATTGATATTGATGGCACCTTTAGCCTTATAAAAGTAATCAATAAACTAATCAAAACAATATTACAGTACAAAGCAAAGTTATCTAGGTGCTGTATATGTTTTTTAACTAATATTCCATAACAAAACTCTTATTGCATTATGCTTTTAAAGAAATATTAGTGAGCAACTTCCTATGATCAAAATATTAAATTATTTTCTCAAAGTGTGCTGAAGCTATAGAGCTGACATTTTTACAACACATGGGCATATATCTTTTGCTTATGATGTAATAGTAGCTGCTTTTTAAATTTATTTCCTTACAAACAATTTCCATGCGAATATTTTCAAAATTTCAATACACTATCTTCAGTAATACGTATTTACGGTATATTAGATTTACGAAAACATTCTGTAAGGCTACTAATAAACAGACCTATATCTGAAAATTTCATTTTTCTATTAAAAAAGTTGAGAAAATATTTCTTTTCAATAAAAAAAAATCAAACGTGTGAAAATGAGCATTAAAATTAAAACTTACATTCTTATAATGCACTTATACTTCTCAGACAAATCTAAAAATTAACATAGATACAGCTTTAACAAGTTCTCTTCCCTTTATCTATTGAATAAGTGCTGGTCATCCCTGAATATAGCTCGACCAAGCGGGATATACTACACTTTCGTCTGTCTCTTTCCTTTCCGCTGTAAAGAGCTCAGGCTCTCCTGAGCTCTAAAGCGCTTGCTCCTATGGGCATCAATTGACATGACTGACGTAATAGAACACATAAATATGTATTTAAACTAATATTAACTCTTTGCTAGATATACCTACTGATGTAATTGTTTTCGTAATTTTACTAACGATATAAGCAGTATAACGCGAATAAAATAAGAGAAGAAATACTTTTTCTGGGAAAGCTATCAAGTTTTGACCCTATGTTGCATGGACATTTCTTGATCCTGTAGACCGTCCCGACGACTGTGAAAAGGACGGCACTTATACCCCTTACATCCTGTATAATTTCCTCTAGAGAACATCCTGGAATATATTGCATAGGCCTATTTAAAAATAATAGAAATACAGGGACATCACTTTATTTTTACCAACATTTTTAACATTAACCTGGCTATACTCGGAAACACTGTTGCCCCCTTCCATTACAGGAGTTTGATGTTACTAGTGCAATATGTAAACAAATCATTTTACTAGGTATAGGAGGAGAGAAAAGTAGTGTATCCATTTATGTTGTAGGGAAATACGATATTACGATTTTCAGTTTGATCATCACTTTTACGGAATTTATCAAAAACAGTAGAGTAGTAATATTTTCTTCAAAAACTCAACTTTTAGGCGGCTATGTTTGTTATGTAATGCCTACTTTATTTAGCATATGAATTATTGATGTTAGCATAAAATAGAGATGCATTTAAATTGAGGGGCTCATAAGTAAAGGGCTTTAAGTGCACTTAAGTTACTTTTGAGAAAATGGGGTTTACATATTTAAGTAAAACCGGTGAAATTTTTATTTAAATTTTAATGTGTGATGCGATTAAAATATCCCTTTGCCACTAAAATTTTAGATACTTTAGCTTACACTGATGCACTTAACTAATGTTATTACAAATGTCACTAGCATTCCTTTGCTTCTAGCCACCTAAATTCAAAATAAGCTAATCTGAATTTTTAAACTAGTTGCTGAAAATGGTTGCCGTTCATTACAATGCAGGCTTCAATTCGGCATATTATTAAAAACATTTTGAAGCATATTCTCTGAAATTGAATTTATCGTTTCTTGAATATAATTTTTAGTACGATATTATTAATATAGGTTCTTTCTTCTATAGAAAACGCAACAATATTTCTGAAACACACTATAAAATAAATTATTATTATTATTATTATTATTATTATTTATTATTATTATTATTATTATTATTACACTGTAGTGTTTACTTCACTGCTTGAAGACTTCAGAATGCAACAGCGGCCTTAAGTTTGTGTGTCTGACGGGAGCAAGGACATTAGTGAAGGGGTAAGAGTGAAGTACATTCAGAAATGCAGGTACAATAAAAATGCAAGTAAAAATAAAATGATGTCCCTGTATTATTCACATAAAGAATTTCATAGAGAACTACAGTATAATCATCTCCTATTAATTTAATTTCCTGAGATCTATAAAATAACGTTCGATCAAGGTTTAAAGAATTTAACATCAGCAAACTGAATCTGAGCTTTTGACTTTGCTTTCCATGCACGACCTAACAAGTGATCGAAGAGTGCCACGTTCTATAGACTGACTGATAGCGTACCTCCTATCTGTATTCGCTCTAGCATAGAGAAACATTGGAACGACAAACTTTGCAAACTCAGTGAGGATTCCTCACAATTTATTCCGTGCAATGAAATACTCGCATTGTACGAAACCCAAGAAAACTTCAAAGAAGTTGGGGGGAAGGAATCTTTATAGACATAAAACTTCTTTCTTCTAGTTGGAATGTTTATATTCTCAAGCCACATTCCGTGAAAAATTCAAAGACTTTTCTTTCTAATTTATTAGTTCCTCCCTTCTTTTGTTTTAACTGCTGATTAGAGCCTGCCAGCGAATCCCTATCTGCTTCTGAGAACTATAATTTAAGGATACAGACTTGCGGGTTGCCCTGTACAGCAGAGAAGTGTCTTCCAATGCGAATCGTACGCCAGCCAGCCTTTTCCGGCTGTACGTCGCAGTTTTAACCTCGAGGGAATTTATTAAGTGAATTTAGAGAAAGGAAACTCTCTTGAATATGTGGTATATTTTAATATTAATTGCACCGGAAGGAACGTGGACAGAGTTTTCATTAAGATAAAGGGGCTTTGAAGTTGAACGAAAGGGTCGCTTTCTTTCTGAGGTAAAGACAAAATAAACCACAAAGGGGAAATAAGATATCTGAAATCTATACGCCTGGTATTTGTTGCTAGAATATTTTGCACATGATTAAACTTGTAAAACATTATTTGAAACCACTTTTCCATCTAAATATGGTAGGTCTTTTATTCTTAGATTAAACGTTAGTCTACATTCTGTGACACAATTGAACTTCTATAATTGGACAGAAAACTTTAACTTGCGATTGATAGAAATCGGTTTTTAATTTCACATCGGTCACTACGATCGCAATTATGTACCATTACCATTACCTATTCATGATTTAGTACAGCATCTTCTTATTATTAATAATTAGGATAATTTATAAAGAGGATTATATACATTAAATAAAATATTAAAAGATTTTGGGATGGAAATTTCAGCACAAAAATCAAAAGTAATGGCATTTTTAGGACAAGACCCAGTCAGAAGTAAGATAATACACAATAACCAAAGCTCGGAACTTGGAGACTTGTGTCTTTGAATTGGCTAAGCGACCGGACTTAAATGTCAACAAACTCCCGCTTCCAGCACGGAGGTACTGCCAGGTCTGCTATAAAAGTGGTTTCTGGCGGGAACAACATATTGATAGTATTACGACAGGTTGAAACACGTAATTTTATAGCATATAGGGCATACTGTATAATAAGAATAAACATGAGAAATATTCAAATTTACTGTTCTGCTCTGTACATTTCATTACAGTGTATGACTACGTACATTCGAAGATTTTCGAACCCATAACTTCTTCGGCTATTAGTTAAACATGATTTGAAACGAGAAAAACGTATTTCCACGTCACATGAAGTGACATGAATGTTTTCACTGTCACTGTTTTCTGTTCGATTTTCAGCAGTTGCTAGCTGATCTCTTATCTGAGAAAGATAACTACATCCTAATTTTTCTCGAAAAAAGTTTTCAATTTGTGTGTCACTACTAGGCCAGGTCCTCTTCGACTTGATCCATGGCTATGGACAAATTTTCTACCAATTTAAGGGACTGCAATGTCTTTCTATGGATGCCCGTTTCCAGCCTCTAGTTTGTGTGTGGTACAACTTACAATATATAAATTCTCCATTCGAAGAAAGTAATGTATTTCCTCCGAATTCCTCCACGAAATTCTGTACCTAAAATGTAAAAAATATATTTTCAAATTTCTATAATACCCATTCCTCAAACAGACCGTTTACCTGTAATTCTCTGAATGCCATTGGTTTCTTCCTCTGTCTTCCTGGCATTCGATGTGACCACTTTCTTAGCACATAAGACTATCCCTGAACACTTGCAGGGCGAGTTTTGTGTACGTTGTACCTGTAATCTTACTCATGCGCACGACACACAAGTCCCCAAGTTCCGAGCCTTGACAATAACCAATGCCTCGAACAAGTACAAAATTTCAACTATCTGGGTTGTGAAATATCTTATCAAAATGAAAAAGATGTGAACAAGAAAATTGCTAAATTTACACAAATTCTAGGAATAATAAACAATAGGCCTACATTAAAAGCTAAATTAGTACAAAAATCTACAAGAATAAAAATATATAATACACTAGCATTACCCTCCCTTTTATACGAAAGCGAGATTTGGACATTAAAGAAAAAAGACGTGAACAGAATCAAAGCAACGGAAATGAAATTTTCAATAGGACAGCAGGATATAGTCTTTTAGAAAGAAAAAGGAATGAAGAAATTTTAGAACAATTAGAAGTAGAGTCAGTAGAAGAAAAAATCAACAGATACAAATTCAATTGGCTAGATCATGTAAGAAGAATGGAAAATTCAAGAATCCCAAAAATTATGATGCAGTATTTTTTTTTTTTTCAAATTTTAAATTTCAAATTTATTTACAATTTACATTTGAATTTACATTTGGATAGATACCCGAAATGAGCATATGCTCGTGCTCGGCTACAGGCCAGTAGTCTACATAAATTTTATAGGGTTCAAATAATAATGCTGATGATATAAAATAATAGTAACAATAATAATAATAATAATAATAATAATAATAATAATAATAATAATAGAATAATCGTGACAAAAATGATACAAAGATTGTAATACAAAATAATTCATTAATAATTATAATAATAATAATAATAATAATAATAATAATAATAATAATAATAATAATCGTGATAAAAAATATTTACAATAATAAAATAAATACTAAGACGATAAAATAAAATATAAAACCACTAGCGAGAGTTAACACAACTTAAATAAGCATATAATAACCGGCAAAATGCCAAACTCGAAAATCAACAGAAAAGTTCGTTGTATCGCAGACGACAGCAACCGCCGTATTGACATTGTGCTGTGTGTGCATTAATGGTAGTAGTGGGGAGCTGAATGTCTACGTAACTGCCGTTCTCTTCGAATCTTCTCGTAAAATCATGGGAAGTTAATGCTGAAAGAACAAAATGTCTACGAGTCAAACTGTTCATTATTACCAGTATAAACCTAGGAGACATCGTCGACCAGGAAGACCTTTTAGAAGACTGCTAGATGGGGCCGAAACAGGTCTACAGAGGCCTAATTCGTGAAGGATGATGATGATGATGATGATGATGATGATCTTATTAATCACAGGCGTAGCTCAGTCAGCGGAGGCGTTTGCATAGTGATCAGATGCTGCCCTCGGGCAAGGATTCGATTCCTGCTTGGTCTGGTTACCTGGTTGGATTTATACCGAGGTTTTCCCCAACTGTAAGGCGAATGTCAGGAAAGGTACTGCGAATCCTCGGCCCCATATCTCTAAATACCATCTCTCCATCACCAATTCCAACGACGTTAAATAACCTAGTAGTTGATACAGCGTCTATCAATAACCTAATTTACAAAAAAAAAAAATCTTCTTATTAAAAAAATGGCGGGAATCGCATTGTTGCGTAAGATGTACGTGAAAACACCAAACATGAAACTTCGTTACTTTTCGACAAAATTGTATTGTATAAAATTTCCATAACACTTTCAGTTTTCAGTTACATCATCATCATCATTGGCTTGACAACCCATTGAGGTCCTAGCCTTCCTCAGAAGTTTACTCCAGTCTTCTCTGCTTCTAGCCTTAACTGTCCACATTCGTGTTCCAATAATTTTTGCATCCTCAGTTACATTATCCTCCCATCTATCCCTAGGTCTACACCGGGATCTACTTCCTCCTGGGTTAGATATAAAGGCTCTTTTTGCAGGTCGCGAGTCCTCCATTCTTATAAGGCAGAGGTCTCCAAAAAGCGTATCGTCATTCGTGCTCTCGATGCTGCCCGCCGAACACAGTGTGCTGTAAGGCTAGAGAAGGGGAAGGGAGTCATACCTCAACACATGGGAGCGATCAGTGGGGGATCGCGGCAACGGTCTGCTTATGTTTACAAATAATAACATCAAAAGAATAAAAATATCATACGTTTGTATGAGCCCCGTCTTCTGTTGCTATTGACACAAGCCATTGCAAATTCAACCTCTTCTGATCTATGGTGCCTTTCAGTGCCTGGAAAAGTTCTTCTCCAGTTGTATTTTGTAATTAGATCTAGAAGACATTCAGACACAGTAAAATGTTCATTAACTCCTCGGATGAAAATGACTAGGTGAGCTTTGTCATTTCTATCTGTGCTTTCGCGCAATGCAAGTAAGCTACAAACTGGTTAATTGTGGATTCGACTTCAGATTCAATTACATTTACAATTTTGAAATTCCTTCTCTGAACTGTAATTGGAAATAATTTAATTTTCTTAAACTTTGACTTTGTTCTGGACACAGTATTTTAGTAACGTTCTGTATGCACGATTTTACAAATGATGCTTCTGTAAAGGGCTTCATTGGTATTCCAATATTCCAGGCTAGAACACAGCTAGCAAGAAGCTTTTTTCTTTAATACTGAGGACACGTGTGGTTTTTGTTTGTATTTTCTTGTTTTTATTTATCAAAATATTTGTAGGCCTATGCATTTCACCTAACATTAAACGAAAAACTATATGTTTGTCATGCGGAACTGAGTGTAAACGTATTGTAATATACTGATTATTATGTATAACCAACATTTATATAGATGGCCCCAAAATAAATTATTTTCACATGTCCAACATGCCTGTAATTGTATGGTATCCTTTGTGAAGAATCGAGTATTGTCGTCGCATGTTGAATTTTAACACACCATTAAGAATTTTCGAACAAATTAAGCATTTCACATTCTCCCCACTAACACAAAAAAACTTCTCTTCCTATTCATCCTTGAATGTACTATGTCCATGATTAGAAAACCTTGTGAAACGGTGGAACACTCCGATCAACACAATGATAATGGTAGTCCGCCACTGCTCTTCGTTTGTGCATAAACATTGAGTACAGGGCCTACAGGTGGGGATGGGTGAGGCGGAGCGCGCTCAATAGGTACTGGCTTCGGTTCCGTTCAGGGGCTTACTCGCGAGTACGCTTTTGGAGACGTCTGTTATAAGGTGTCCAGCCCACTGTAAACGATCAACCTTTATGAATGCTATGATATCTGGTTCCTTATACAGATCATATAATTCTTTGTTATATCTGATTCTCCAGTCATCGTTTATTTTAACAGGTCCATATATTGCTATAAGAATCTTTCTTTCAGAAACACTGAGTCTTCCAATATCCTGTTCGTTCATAACCCATGTTTCCGATGCATATGTCAGCACTGACCTGACTTTGCTTTGAATAGTTAGGAATTTGGATTTAATGTTTTTAAGAGTCCATTGTAACATTTA
Organism: Periplaneta americana; assembly: GCA_025594305.2. Classification (NCBI taxonomy): domain Eukaryota; kingdom Metazoa; phylum Arthropoda; class Insecta; order Blattodea; family Blattidae; genus Periplaneta; species Periplaneta americana. The sequence goes on along the minus strand of JAJSOF020000019.1, from coordinate 109,102,948 downwards.
TTTGTTATTGGTATCGTTATTATGATTTATCAAGGAGCCGAGATAAGTGAAGTGTTTTACGCATTCAAATCTATAATTCCCAATTACTAGATGGTCTGCCATATTATTTTGTTTTCGCCTGGAGATCATATATTTTGTCTTATTTTCATTGATTTTTAAACCCATTTTCTCAGCAGCTGCCTCTAGAGAGATAAATGCAATTTTCAGTTACAGACCGATTATTTAGCCCTGACAGCTTGCCGACACGAAAGAGGGGAAGTAGTAGGAGCAGTGGGGAGAGCTCCGAAGTAGAGATAAGAAAGAGCTGTCAGTAAAGAAATGGAGTACAGCTTGGATTTTACTGGAAGCACAACCCTATACTGCATGCGTGACATCCGATCGCTCTGAATGCAGGCGACAGACTAACCTGAACATCCTTTGGCGTAACTTAATGGACTCGCCTGACCCAGGCGCACATTGTCGGCGACTGTCAGGACAAAATAATCGTAGTGTAATTTTCCTTATTTGTTTAGCAGTCTACCTACTGCAGAAAAATTAATTAACGAAACTATTACGCATTATAAATAGAAAAATGTTTACTTAAACAATTAAAATTACTGTGCGCTACAATATTAAATTAGTTTCACTTTTCCTTCCAAATATTCTAATTTTTCTCACCAATTTTTACAAAGCTAGATAACGTTATAGCAGAGAACAGTGGACAGTAGCGTCATTTTCAAATAATTCATCATTCCTTGTGAACCCGTTATTTGCGCTTGGGTGAAGAACTGAACCAAGTTCTTAAAAATTTGGAATTAAGAAAAATGTGATTCATTATTTACTAACATAGTTTAACATTAATATCACTTCTAAGTACTAATTATCATAAATACAGAAATATATATCTGATATAATTAAAATATACACATGACTATTTTAAGTAAATATGTGAAAATTCAATTAATTAATGAGTAAAATTAAATGTCATGATTTTGAGATTACAGAGGACAACTTTCTCGTGTCATTTAAAAAATCAAAGTTCCTATTTGGGTGCATAGTAAGAGATTTTATTCAGGAACGTATTTCATAAAAATGACGTATCTAATAAAGAAGATTTACTTAAATGTATCATTACTTACTTACAAATAGCTTTTAAGGAACCTGCAGGTTCATTGCCGCCCGCCATCTGTCCCTATCCTGAGCAAGATTAATCCAGTCTCTATCATCATATCCCACCTTCCTCTAATACATTTTAATATTATCCTCCCATCTGCGCCTCGGCCTTCCCAAAGGTCTTTTTCCCTCCGGTCTCCCAACTTACACTATATGTGCAGTTCTGCATTCGCCCATACGTGCTACATGCCTTGCCCATCTCAAACGTCTGGATTTAATGTTCCTAATTATGTCAGATGAAGAATACAATGCGTGCAGTTTTGCGTTGTGTAACTTTCTCCATTCTCCTGTAATTTCATCCCTCTTAGGCTCAAATATTTTCCTAAGCACCTTATTCTCAAACACCCTTAATCTCTGTTACTCTCTTAAAGTGAGAGCTCAAGTTTCACAATCATACAGAACAACCGGTAATATAAGTGTTTTATAAATTCTAACTTCAAAATTTTTTACACCAGACTATATGACAAAAGCTTCTCAACCGAATAATAACACGCATTTCTCATATTTATTCTGCATTTAATTTCCTCCCGAGTATCATTTACATTTGTTACTGTTGCTCCAAGATATTTGAATTTTTCCATATCTTCGAAGAACAAATCTCAAATTTTTATATTTCCATTTCGTACAATATTCTGGTCACGAGACATAATCATATACTTTGTATTTTCGGGATTTACTTCCAAACGTATCTCTTTACTGGTTTCAAGTAAAATTCCCATGTTTTCCTAATCGTTTGTGGATTTTCTCCTAACATATTTACATCGTTCCCATAGACAAGAAGCTTATGTAACCCGTTCAATTCCAAACCCTCTCTGTTATCCTGAACTTTCCTAATGACATATTCTGTAGTGAAGTAAAAACGTAAAGGTGATAGATGTATCATTAATCATTTCAAATAGTATTTTACAATTATTTACAAAGTTGTGTCACAAAATATGTCGAAGAATTTTATATACTCGTACTTCTTTGTCCAATGGCAGAAGTCCACAACGTGTTGTTATTCACCCGATTAGACTCCACGAACGGGCACATAGATATCGCTGGCGCCGAAAACCATATACCAGGTTCATCAGAAACTATCCAGAATGGGTCCACATTACACTCGTAAAAAATGATGATAGAGAATATTGTTGAGATGTCATCGCAGATCGTAGTACTTGGATAAAACCTCAATAAAAGTTATTAATTCAGGGTAGAATGGGACTTGAACCCGTTGTCTCTGGCTTGTAATTCTAGCGTTCTAGCACTGAGCCACTTGGTGGTTCGATTTTATATTCTACTTGTAAGACATTCACAAAACATACTTCTGCAGATAACATTTCAGAGAAAATAAACATTTTTCACAAAACTCCGGGCAAAATTTTGAAATAGCTTAAAATATTCTTAGAGTTTCTTCAGAATTTCAGAAGTAACGCACAATATTCAAGACATGTGATATACAAGTATGCCCCTGTTTTTAGTACATAGATAATACATGGCTTATGAAAGCAGTGTAATGTATAATTCAAATACTCCGATAGCCGATTTGAAGAAACGGAAGGAAATGTACGAGTAGTCAACCTTAACATTCAAGTCGGGGGCTGGTGAACACAAGAATATCTTGCTGTGATACCTTCCTTCCTGGTGACAAAGTTTTGTTGATGCAATATGCATGGCGAGCCCATCTATCTGTTCGTGTTTGAGAAAGGCACTCCTCTCCGTCTGCCGTGCGCTATTGTATTATATAACAAGATCGTTGAGAAGCTGTAAACCACTTTTGCTATTAAAGATTCAAACAAAAAAATCTACTCTTCACTTTGCCACGCTAGCATTCTTTACACCAGTAGGCCTAGCAATAGTAGCCTACATCCCTTATCATGGCTGTTGAAACTATAAACCATGGCGGTGTCAGAGAAAGAGGTAGAGGAAGAATACAGAAGTGAGGAGAAGAGAACTTATGATAATAAGCGATGAAAACTTTAAAGAACCTCAACACTATCTAGGTAATAGTGTACTCATTCATTCATTTGGAGTTCTGCCCAAGGGCAGGTCTTTCACTGCAAATCCAGCTTTCTCCAAATTTATCCTATTGTCTGCCTTCCTCTTTGTTTCCTCATATGATCCATATATCTTAATGTCGTCTATCATCTGTACTCTTCTCCCGTTCAACATGATTTTTTAAAGCAGAGAACAGTGGACAGTAGCGTCATTTTCAAATGATTCACCATTCCTTGTGAAAGCGTTATTTGCGCTTGGGTGAACATTTCCTACCTCGAAATATTATTCTCGCTATCATTTGTATTCAAACGAAATATATTGTTTATTCTGGATCACCCTGTAGAATAATATACTAATCAGGAAACCTCGGAACAGATGGTGCAAAAGTCGGAAAATATTCAATAACTTAGTGCTATATTTTAGTCTATTATTCAATTACTGAACTACTTAAAGTCACTGGAATTTGTATCGTAAACTGGAGTAATCTTGAGCACTGGGGTGAGCTTGATCACAAAAAGAAAAGATTTAAATCATGATAGCAGATGCGCTGATGTATTTTTAAAATTCATTATTTTTTCCTCAATTTCTTAAGTACATATGTTTTATAATTCTTAGTCACAATTAGGTATTATATCATGATTTAATTTTTTGTGATTACGTTTACCCCAGTTTGCGGTAAAAGGGAGATTGCAGTCTATTTGGAGAGATGAGGCCGAATATTTACAATGTGACTACGTGACATAGTCCACGAAGTATTCTTAGAAAAAAGATGATGATGATTATGATGGTTACGATGAAGACTGTGAAGAAATGAACTTAGTTGTGTTAGGTACATATAAAGCTATAACAATTATGTATGCTGATGACACTACATTCTTATGTTCTACCTCTACTCTGAATGAATTACATGCTCTAACCATTGATATTCTATCACAGATGGCTTTATGGTTTGAATCTAATGGTTTTTTGCTTAATCAAGAAAAGACTATCAACATAACTTTTACCCTAAATCATGTAATAAAAAATGACAACATACAAAACTATACCAAATTTCTAGGACTTTTTATAGACTCCAGTTTAACATGGGAAAAACATATCGAATATATATGCACAAAATTATCAAGAGTTATAGGCTATATTTATTAAAGAAATTAGTGACTTGTGTTTCTCAAAATTATTTAAGATGTGCCTACTTTTCGTTCTTCCAGTCGATAATTAGGTATGCCTTAATTTTCTGGGGAAATGGTAGCAAAATTGGGAGCGCCTTGATTTTGCAAAAGAAAGCCATTAGAATTCTATGTCAATCAAACTATCTTGAACATTGTCGACCTCTTTTCAAATAATCACAAATATTAACTGTCATAAATTTATATATATATATATATATACGAACTAGTCCTTTACACTTGACAAAATATAGACAATTACTCATTAATAGCCAATATACATGATCATGAAATTAGAAATAGTGAACAAATTAATATTCCATACTGTAGATTACATAAAACTAGTACAAATTTTTCTGTCATGGGGATGAAATTATATAATAAGCTTCCCAGTCAATATTATAAGTTACCAACCAATAGTTTCAAAGCTAGATTTTATAATTGACTTTTAATTAATCCTTTCTACTCTGTAGATGAGTTTCTTAACATAAATTCACACGAAATTGTTTTTTAATAAATAAAGTTATTTAGATTAGTTACAATTATTATTCTGTTACTGAGTTTTTCAACACAAATTTGTATGAAATTGTATTTTAATAAATAAGTTTAATTGCTATTTAGTTAGTTTTCTTCAATTTAAAAGTTTCAAATTATTTCATGTTTTCATTGTATTACTTAAATTTTACTGTTTCTATTATTAGTGTTTTTTTAATGTATTTATATGTTTTTTCAATGCATTCTGACGAAGCCTAAAACTGTATCTCTAATGGCCAAATAAACTGAATTGAATTGAATACTAAATTCAAGTATGAGCATCAATTTATTGTCCACGCATTCTCTTTATACAGGATGATGTTTACAAACTCTTGTTGTTCACAAGCGACTGCAGTGACCTCGATAGTTAGTCGCGGTCCTCGGGCATTCATTCTTAATCCAGGCCGCGAAGGTGGGAGAGGAAGATTATTCTACTGAAGTTCCAGCACAAAAAATAGAGCAGGGTAGCAGCTAATCCAATTAACACAGAAGCAGTGTAATACCCTCTCCGTGTGGGCAGTCAAGATGAATGGCTTCAACTCTGACAGTGGGGAAGACCCAAGCCGGCAACTTTTAAGCACTTTAATATGCTCACATTTCTACTTTCTCATACACTAGATGGACAAAGTGACGGTGAAATGTTTCATTTCCTATTCCTTGTTTACAGGTGCTTTGCAAGTGATTATGAACAAGGGTTTTTGAATGACCATCTGCCTGCGTGGAAGCCATTCTATCCTATGTCAGAGCATGATTCCAAATAATTTACATTATGTTCCACCATAAAGTATTTTAGTGCTTATACAAATTTACATCGTATGTTGATAGGTATATCACGTTATTACGCACAGAGTTATCTAATATTTCAAGCTATTAAATCTGAAGTATTCAATCTTACAGATAATGAGCTCAAAGTTTATCAGAGACGTAAAAAATAGCATTAATTTAATCCTGACAGAAACATGGACATTACGACGAAGTGAAGAGAAGCGACTAGAAGCATTTGAAATGTGGATATGGAGAAGAATGGAACGTGTGAAGTGGATAGACAGAATAAGAAATGAAGCTGTGTTGGAAAGAGTGGATGAAGAAAGAATGATGCTGAATTTGATCAGGAAGAGGAAAAGGAATTGGTTCGGTCACTGACTGAGAAGAAACTGACTACTGAAGGATGCACTGGAAGGAATGGTGAAAGGGAGAAGAGTTCGGGGTAGAAGAAGATATCACATGATAGACGACATTCAGATATATGGATCATATGAGGAAACAAAGAGGAAGGCAGAAAGTAGGAAAGACTAGAGAAAGGTGAAAGACCTGCCCTTGGGCAGAACACTAAATGAATGAGTTTATATTACAGTAATAAGTTTATATTACAGGCACATAATCATGGCACAAGACGAAATAATAATTCAACATTAGTAGAACCTAAATGTTTCACATCTGCTGGTCTAAAGCATAGCATTAGAGAAGGCCGTATGGCCTTAACTCTGCCAGGTTAAATAAATAATAATAATAATAATAATAATTATTATTATTATTATTATTATTATTATTATTTTTGGCCCCTTATATAATTCTTTAGCTAAATTACACCCAGAACTTCTAACATGTAACACTAACATATAACAAGAAAATTAGAAACATGTTACTGTCTTAAATTTGATTAAATAAATATACAACCTATGTGTATAAATGAATCAGCCTATATTATATTTGAATTTATAATTTTGGAATATTTATTTTTACATAAATTGTCCCACTTTATTCACGTATGATATTATTCTTCTCTATGTTAATACTATATTTATATGATTTCATTTCAGCAGTAATTTTAATTATAGTTCCTATTTTATTTTATTTTCTATATTCCTCTTATATTAATATATTATATTATATAATTTCACTGTAGCTGTAATTTTAATTTTAGTTTTATTTTACTTTTTATTTTCTAAAACGAGCGTCCGAACTGTTCATTCGGTCCTCAAATTTTGTTAATATTATTGTATCTTCTTTTTTATAATGATTGTATTATTTTATTTCCATTTCTATTTAATTATATTCTGCACTCTGTATACTTACTTTAAACTTAACTTACTTACTTACTTACTCACTGGCTTTTAAGGAACTCGCAGGTTCATTGCCGTCCTCACATAAGCCCGCCATTGGTCCCTATCCTGGGCAAGATTAATCCAGTCTCTACCATCATATCCCACCTCCCTCAAATCCATTTTAATATTATCTTCCCATCTACGTCTCGGCCTCCCAAAGGTCTTTTTCCCTCCGGCCTCCCAACTAACACTGGATATGCATTTCTGGATTCGCCCATACGTGCTATATGCCCTGCCCATCTCAAACGTCTGGATTTAATGTTCCTAATTATGTCAGGTGAAGAATACAATGTGCAGTTCTTTGTTGTGTAACTTTCTCCATTCTCCTGTAACTTCATCCCTCTTAGCCCCAAATATTTTCCTAAGAATCTTTTCTCAAACACCCTTAATCTCTGTTCCTGTCTCAGAGTGAGAGTCCAAGTTTCACAACCACAGAACAACCGGTAATATAACTGGTTTATAAATTCTAACTGTCAGATTTTTTGACAACAGACTAGATGACAAAAGCTTCTCAATCGAATAATGACACGCATTTCCCATATTTATTCTGCGTTTAATTTCCTCTCGAGTGTCATTTATATTTGTTACTGTTGTTCCAAGATATTTGAATTTTTCCACCTCTTCAAAGGATAAATCTCCAATTTTTATGTTTCCATTGCGTACAATATTCTCGTCACGAGACAAATCATATACTTTGTCTTTTCGGGATTTACTTCCAAACCTATTTCTTTACTTGCTTCAAGTAAAATTCCCGTGTTTTCCTAATCGTTTGTGTATTTTCTCCTAACATATTCACGTCATCCGCATAGACAAGTAGCTGATGTAACCCGTTCAATTCCAAAGCCTATCTGTTATCCTGGACTTTTCTAATGGCATACTCTAGAGCAAAGTTAAAAAGTAAAGGTGATAGTGCATCTCCTTGCTTTAGCCCGCAGTGAATTGGAAAAGCATCAGATAGAAACTGACCTATACGGGCTCTGCTGTACGTTTCACTGAGACACATTTTAATTAATCGAACTAGTTTCTTGGCAATACCAAATTCAATAAGAATATCACATAAAACTTCTCTCTTAACCGAGTCATATGCCTTTTTGAAATCTATGAATAACTATTCAATAAATAAATAAAATGAATTTAATTGGCATGCTGATGTGTTTCCGATTACTATTACTTCTTTTTTGTAATTTAAAAATCTTATCCGTCTCAATGGCCATGTAGATAGTAAGCACTTCCCTAGGTGGAATATGTGGGCCATAAATGAATCAACTAGCTCAAAAACTACAGAAGTTAGAAATTTCACCCATCTCCTCTCTTAAATAGGATTTAACTTCCGTATCTGAGCTACATTACAATTATTTTGCAATTCATTTTTAATTTTCAGAGAAGTCTATATTGTATCTTAAAAGTATTTATTTCAGTCACTGACTTCCAGCGTTTAAGGTGCTACATTTACATTACACCGGGTTTCGTTGGTCTACGCCAACATCATCAGATGAAATACATTTATCAATATCAGTGCTCTCTACATAATACCTACCAAAACATATTTAGTGGCATGCAAAATGAAACATAGAAAACCAACATTGCTGTGATACATTGACATTCCATGACTGCCTTGATTGTCACTTATTTAAAACACACGTATAGATTACAAAAAATATTGATTTACATATACGGTATACGTATATAGATATATATATATATATATATATATATATATAATATATAAATGAAGTCTTCACATATGAGATAATAAAATGACATGATTTAAATGTGATAAAAATAATAAAATATAAAACTAAGATAAAAAGTATTATGAATGTGAAGAGTTGCAAAATTACAGTAATTACATTTATTATATTCCTATCTCTGTTTCACAATAATATATATATATGTAATCTATACGTGTGTTTTAAATAAGTGACAATCAAGGCAGTCATATAGAATGTCAATGTGTATCACAGCAATGTTGGTTTTTAATATGTCTCATTTTGCGTGCCACTAAATATGTTTTGTATTTGTAGATATTATGTAGAGAGCACTGATATTGCTGAAATGTACGTACCTGATGATGTTGGCGTAGACCAACGAAAACGTTTATACGTCTTTTAAATATGTAATAAAGGTGTAGCACATTAAACATATGCTGTGAAGTCAGTGACTGAAATAAATACTTTTAAGATACATTACAATTAGTTAATTGTGGATTAGTAACATGTTGATGAAATCGGCCCTGAGCATTATAAGTAAAAACGTAATGTGAGATGCACAAGAAATGAGTTCGTGTACAATAGGCATTATTACATTACATCAATGTTTCCTGAGCATTAATCGACCACTAAGAGAGAGAGAAAAAAAATGCAATAGTGTTGAGAGCGCTACTTGACATGAAGGTGCTTCAACAACGCATTTCGCATTGTAGGAGAAACACACCCCAATTTATTTATATAACTCCCGCATGATTTCTCTCGTTAATCAGCTCATCCATTAATCCGTTTAATGTAGCTTGATGTGTGAGAGGCGTTCGCCTCCAGTACGGACGACTTACATTATTCATGGAAATGAAATATTACTTTGGGCTACTTCCCTCCAGTTATCGATTGAAGCCAGAAGGACAAGCGGCGCTAATTGCACACTACAGACCCACGTGTGTCATTCCAACCACTACAAAAGCAACATGCGTGACTGCAGCAGGTGTAACCTGCACATAATACCTCGTCAACATGGCCAGTTCAATCGCCATTATCACCCCGAATCGCAATTAATATTGTAACCGAGGCGCCAACCAATTACTCTTACTGTCTCGCTCAAGTACGTCCTCCAATTCAAAGCAGAAATTTTAACTCGTGTCCTTTGCTGTGGTTGAAATGCAATAAATCTGGTGCATCTAGATTCCATTCCCAGAGAGAGAGATGGGGATGTATTCCCTTCACAGACAAATTTCAATTGATAGACAAATACTCATCAAGTATATGATTATGTCTCGTGACCAGAATATTGTACGAAATGGAACTATAAAAATTGGAGATTTATCCTTCGAAGAGGTGGAAAAATTCAAATATCTTGGAGCAACAGTAACAAATCTAAATGACACTCGGGAGGAAATTAAACGCAGAATAAATATGGGAAATGCCTGTTATTATTCGGTTGAGAAGCTTTTGTCATCTAGTCTTCTGTCAAAAAGTCTGAAAGTTAGAATTAATAAAAAAAAGTTATATTACCGGTTGTTCTGTAGGGTTGTGAAACTTGGACTCTCACTTTGAGAGAGGAACAGAGATTAAGGGTGCTTGAGAATAAGGTTCTTAGGAAAATATTTGGGGCTAAGAGGGATGAAGTTACAGGAGAATGCAGAAAGTTACACAACGCAGAGCTGCACGCATTGCATACTTCACCTGACATAATTAGGAACATAAAATCCAGACGTTTGAGATGGGCAGGACATGTAACTTATGGGCGAATCCATAAATGCATATAGAGTGTTAGTTGGGAGGCCGGAGGGAAAAAGACCTTTGGGGAGGCCGAGATGTAGATGGGAAGATAATATTAAAATGGATTTGAGGGAGGTAGGATATGATGGTAGAGACTGGATTAATCTTGCTCAGGATAGGGACCAATGGCGGGCTTATGTGAGGGCGGCAATGAAACAGGTTCCTTAAAAGCCAGTAAGTAAGTTATTCATCAAGAGAACAGGAGTTTGAATCCCGGCATATCTTATGGCCAGGCAGCGCTTTTTCGTTAGCAAATGTACAGCGAATCGAGTATTTTTTTCTGGTATATCTATTACATCACGTGGATGCATAAGCAGGGTACAATTGCAAGCAGGTACGCTTGGGATCATTAAATAACAATGTAATGTATTATAAAATACCCCTGTAGAGAGAACATTCTCTTAGTTTAAACAAATTTTATTTGAAGTTCGTAAAAGATTTGCATTTCATAACCTCAGAATACTGTTTAAGTTTTTTTTTTTTTCACTACAACTCAAAAGGTTTTGATAAATGAATTATTTGTAGGCCTATATATGGTGTAAAATGTAAATATTACGAATTTGCATATTGATTTCTCTTACTATTACTTTGTCCCTCTAACGTCATGTGATGTAGGAAGAACATTTCTTAGCTTAAATTTTTACTGGCTTTCCAATTCACTGCGGGTTAAAGCAAGGAGATGCACTATCACCTTCACTTTTTTAACTTTGCACTAGAATATGCCATTAGGAAAGTTTAGGATAACAGACAGGATTTGGAATTGAACGGGTTACATCAGCTTCTTGTCTATGCGGATGACGTGAATATGTTATGAGAAAATCCATCAACGATTATAGAAAACACGAAAATTTTACTTGAAGCAAGTAAAGCAATCGGTTTGGAAGTAAATCCCGAAAAAGACAAAGTATATGATTTGCACTAGAATATGCCATTAGGAAAGTTCAGGATAACAGACAGGATTTGGAATTGAACGGGTTACATCAGCTTCTTGTCTATGCGAATGACGTGAATATGTTAGAAGAAAATCCACAAACGATTATAGAAACACGAAAATTTTACTTCAAGCAAGTAAAGCGATAGGTTTGGAAGTAAATCCCGAAAAGACAAAGTATATGATTTGTCTCGTGACCAGAATTTTGTACGAAATGGGAACATAAAAATTGGAGATTTATCTTTCGAAGAGGTGGAAAAATTCAAATATCTTGGAGTAACAGTAACACATATAAATGACACTCGAGAGGAAATTAAACGCAGAATAAATATCGGAAATGCGTGTTATTATTCGGTTGAGAAGCTTTTGTCATCTAATCTGTTGAAAGTTAGAATTTATAAAACAGTTATATTACCGGTTGTTCTGTATGGTTGTGAAACTTGGACTCTCATTTTGAGAGAGGAACATACGTTAAGGATGTTTAAGAATAAGGTGCTTAGGAAAATAGTTGAGGTTAAGAGGGATGAAGTTACAGGAGAATGGAGAAAGTTACACAACGCAGAACTGCACGCATTTTATTCTTCACCTGACATAATTAGGAACATTAAATCCAGACGTTTGAGATGGGCAGGGCATGTAGCACGTATGGGCGAATCCAGAAATGCATATAGAGTGTTAGTTGGGAGGCCGGAAGGAAAAAGACCTTTGGGGAGGCCGAGACGTAGATGGGAAGATAATATTAAAATGGATTTGAGGAAGGTGGGATATGATGATAGAGACTGGATTAATCTTGTTCAGGATAGGGACCGATGGCGGGCTTATGTGAGGACGGCAATGAACCTCCGGTGTCCTTAAAAGCCAGTAAGTAAGTACAAACTTTTCAAGTAATCATTGCTATTTTCTTAAATCCTCTGGCAATGTTTTCAAAGTTTGGCATTTCATTACTTGATTTATATCAATACGTTTCATATACAACATTTTACGAGTAATTTTTACATTATTAATGTAAGATACTGCAATTCATCTATCGCTTTGAATACTTACACGTGTGAGGTTACATTTGTGTAGTCAAAGCAGGTAGAACATATAGGCAAAAAGAGTTTGTAAGTCTCGAAAAGAGTGCGAAAATCTGTGGAAGGTTTGCAGCAGGATTGGAACTTTACAGGCGCCTATATTCAGAGAAAATGTGATTGGCTTTAAACGTTGCCACGGCAACTGATGGAATTGTTTACTACCTGGAAAGGGAAGATGGAAATATAATGCGATTTTGCAGGTTTTATTTTCAGCGAGATTTATATCCTATTTATATTTCTTCGAAGTATATATTACTTCGATTTATAAATGTATCTCATTTTATATAATGGAAATATTGAAAAGTGAAATACAGAAAATTAAAAATAAATCAACTTTCTCATCGAATTTATTGTCATTTGAATTTGTTCACATTCTTGAACTGTTAGGCAGATACACACAATTTGGAAAAAATTATATTTTAACCGTTGGTAGTGTCTATTTTTCGCATTGCGTTCTGAATTAATCTCTGACCTAGCATAACAAATTTATTTTATTGAATGTATTCATCTATACTACTAATAAATCTCTAGCCGAAATTTTTCTGGTAATTTTCGATTTTCCAAAAATAATTGGTCCTACCATATATAATTAACCACCCTGAAACCGAAAATCGCTTTTTTGAAATTTTTGTTTGTATGTCTGTCTGTGTGTACGTTTGTTACCTTTTCACGCGATAATGACTGAACGGATTTCGATGAAAATTGGAATATAAATTAAGTTCGTTGTAACTTAGATTTTAGGCTATATGACATTCAAAATACATTACTTAAAAGGGGGTTATAAGTGTGCCTGAATTAAATAAATCGAAATATCTCGCTTATTATTGATTTTTGTGAAAAATGTTACATAACAAAAATTTCTTTAAACATAATTTGCGATAAGTTTTATGCCTTGAAAAATTTTGATAGGACTGATATTTAATGAGATAAATGAGTTTTAAAATTAAAATAACTGTCATCTAAGGCCGTGTAATGAATTAAAAAACAAATGACTTCGTCTATAAGGGGCCTAGGACAACAACAATCGAAAACTATGAAAGATAGCCTACAGAGAATGTTTCTGTATTTGTATGAAGTAATATCGGAAGCTAAATTAACCGATTTGTATAATTAATTATTATTTCACCATTGAAACGTGTAGTTTCTCTATACGGACATAATGCTATACTGTTATTACAGTAACTTCTGATATAATATAATATAATATAATATAATATAATATAATATAATATAATATAATATAATATAATGTAATATAATATAATATAATATAATATAATATAATATAATATAATATGATGTAATGTAATATAATATAATATAATATAAGTACATTATGCAACGAGCCTATAATGATAGTAATTAAGAAGCGAGTATGGATGTTTATGAAACGAGCGCAAGCGAGTTTCATAATTTTCATATGAGCTTCTTAATTACCATTATAGGCGAGTTTCATACGACTTTTTATGCTCGACCATATTTCTGACTTGAAATTATTCATTTTATTTGTATCTAACTGACCTTGAGCAATACCTCGTAAATTGTGAGATGTGCGTAGACGCGAAAGTATTGATTTTTTCCGAGGAACAGATGTCCACATTGACCTTGATAGCCTATAAGAACCTACAGTTTAAACTAAATATTAACTTTGACATAACATTAAAATTAAATCAGACATTGAAAAACGAGATGACAAATTGAATTTATTTGAATATTATTTACAATTAAGCTAATTATTATAGTAACAGAACATAACCTTCTGCGACAGTATTGGATTTCCAGCCTCCGTGACTTTTCGCTAATTCTCTTTCGATTGCATATCCGAGAATAATCGATACTTGCGGTTTTATAACGGTACAAAGCTGACTTGTCATTGGCTGAACACCTGTAAGCTGAGCTGTCATTGGCTGAACACCTGTACTCTAATGAGTAGGTGTACTTTAATGACATGCATTAAAGGACTGCTACCAGGTGTATAATTACTACATTTCGGCATGGTCGAGCATAAAATATAATATAATATAATATGTAATATTATATAACATAATTTAAGTTATTTGAAGGGTTCAGAACCACAGTGGGCCAAGCGCCATTTACTGAATACGTAGAATACAAGGGTTAAAATTAAGTTATTAGCATAATTCAATGGAAACCTATAACAAGTAAAATAAAATATACACATTAAATCTAAATGATATTAATCTTCATTAAACTATGGTTGCATGTAATAAAAATTAAGAAACATGTTAAAGGAATTGTCATTGCACCAAATGAGTGTCTCTGGACCAAAATGATTGCATTTTAATTATTTGGATGCAATTTAAATTAAGTAACATATTAAACCATTTATCCTTCTATCAAAAACGAATGTTCCCTGGATCAAATGTCCTATTTTAATTATGTAATTACTTTATATTTATTTTTAACGGGTGCAGCGGAGCGCAGGGGTACGGCTAGTCTTAAATATTTCAAATGAATGCCTTTACATATTACATACTTTATTTCTTTAACTGGTTCATTTTACGACGCTTTATCAACTCCAATGGTTACTTAGCGTCTGAATTAAATGAATTGCCAGCGAAATAAATCCAGGGTCGAGCATCGAAGATTGCCCAGCATTTGCCTTTAATGGGTTGAAGAAAAATTCCGGAAAAACCTCAACCAGGTAAATCGTTCCAACCTGGGCCTGATCGTCAGTTTTTTGTTTGTTCAGGTATAACAAGGCAAAATTCCGATATCACCCTGTGCACGCAATAGTACACATCAGTGATTTTCTGTAAAAATTGCGTAAGATTAATGTAAGTCTTTTGGCTTTATTGGATTCCGTTACAAAGAGGTTCTACGGTATCAACTTTCCATTCTAATGACAACCTAATTACTTCAATTTTTATTTTTACTACGAATTTATCAGGTTACGGTACAGCGGTTTCTTTGCAAGGACACAAACGTGCAATAAAACAAGTCTACTTTTCTCCAATCGCAAGGCTCTTAAATTTCCCTTATTCGCCCCGACTGTACGAGTTTGTTCATAGATGTCGCTAGTGCCGAGAAGCTTAGACCACTTAGTTCGTCAGAGACTATTCAGAGTGCACCACAGGCGGTAGGTACATTGTAATGGATGAGGATGATGATGATGGGGAATTGTTGATATGTCACAAGATAACCGGAGTACCAGGAGGAAACTCCTGTGTTACTCTGGACCACGGGCATGTTCAACACAAGGTATAAATTCAAGGTGAATCACCCTGGATTTGAACCTCAGCCCCAGATGTAGGTCATCCCATATTATTTGCAGATGACACAAGTATAGTAATTACAGCCAATAACTCCAACACATTCCAATGTTCAACAGAGGAAATTCTCTTCAAAATATGTGACTGGTTCTCAGTCAATAAATTAGTATTAAATTGTAACAAAACTAACATAATTCAATTTAAATCCTGTCCAAATTCAACGTCGCAAATTTCTAGCGCAATAATTAACAATAGATCCCTATTAGAAACAACAACAACCAAATTTCTTGGCTTAAAAATCGATAATGTGTTAAATTGGAAAAATCATATTAAAGAAATTACCCCAAACTAAATTCAGCTTGTTTTGCTATTAGATCTATGCAAAAGATAGTAAATATCAATACCTTAAAAACAATATACTTTGCATACTTCCACTCGGTAATGAGTTTTGGAATAATATTCTGGGAAATTCCACAGATAGTAACAATATATTTCTATTACAAAAAGAGTAATTAGAATAATAGTAGGTGCCAAATCTAGGAGTCGTGCAGGACTATTTTAAAAAAACTACAAATAATGCCCATGGCTTGTCAGTATATATTTTCATTAATAGTCTTCCTCGTATGTAATCGTGAAAACTTTGTAACTAATTCAACAGTTCATAGCATAAATACACGTCAAAAAATGACTTTCATACTCCATCGGCAAGTCTATCATGCTATCAAAAAGGAGTGCGTTATATGGCAGTAAACATTTTTAATAGCCTCCTATCGATATAAAAAATTAAACTCAAAACATAAAATTATTTAGGGCCAAATTAAAGAAGTACCTAATTTCTCACACCTTCTATTCTGTAGGTGAATTCATGACATTCAATAACACTTCATGAAATTGATACTAAAACTATGTGTTGTACTAGTAGACTATATTGTAAATCTCGTCTGTATATCTAGACTGTGACTATAAATTAAGATTTTATAATAGTATTAAGTTTTTGACCTCTTCCATATTCTAGCTGTAAGCATGTATGAATACCATGGAATGTTAATAAATACAATACAATACAATACAATACAGGCCTGAAAGTCCAATGCGCTAGCACTGAGCCACCGTGATTGTCAGGTATACTATAGTAGCACAGTCTAGTATATACAGTCACGAAGCTTGAGTTGTGAGGGTGCTAGAAACAATAGACTGTGCCGGTACTATTTCGCATTGTCTGTAATGAGGCGATATTAGCGATCCTAGTGGCTAGCAACTATCTATGGATGCATATTTACTAAGTATTGAGCTTCGTGACTGTATATACTAGACTCTGATAGTAGCCTGAGTTTATGTATCTGTGTAAACTGTACGAAGAAATTATTTTTTCTGGTTGAAACATAAAATCGAGAGCTTTTGCCATCAAATCGTGCAATCTTCATGAGCATATGATTAAAGACAAACAGAAATTTATTTTAATAACTAAACTTTCTGTAGCCTGACGTCAAAAAACTCCGACACTTCTATTTACTCATATTTAATTTTCACGTCAATGGATCCTTCGGCTGCGTGCCAAACTGCAGTAACGTGACAAACTATACTGGTGGACAAAGAGTACAAAAAATGTCCTCTTTTAAGTAACAACTCATTTGACTTTGTGTTACGTTACACTTTTCAAAATTGTCAACAATCATGATCCTTTGACGTAAAACCCAACTTTGATCGTTAAAAGTCTTTCTTTTGTACTTCGTAATTACCTTTATGTAAACATGTCTGTGTCTTGTTCATTTTTCATTTCCATATTTTTTCTCATTCCCAACAACAAGTTAATTTCAAGATAAAACATCTGTAACTCTACTGCTTTTGATCTGTAACGTAAGCCTTCATTCAAAAGTGACAATGTCGATAATGAATAATAATAATAATAATAATAATAATAATAATAATAATAATAATAATAATAATATTTTTCCCTCCGCCTCCCAACTAACACTCTATATGCATTTCTGGATTCGCCCACACGTGCTACATGCCCTGCCCATCTCAAACATCTGGATTTAATGTTCCTAATTATTATGCCAGATGAAGGCTACAATGCGTGCAGTTCTGCGTTGTGTAACTTTCTCCATTCTCCTGTAACTTCATCCCTCCTAGCTCCAAATATTTTCTTAAGCACCTTATTCTAAAAATCCTTAACCTCTGTTCCTCTCTCATAGTAACAGTCTAAATTTCACAACCATACAGAACAACCGGTAATATAATTCTGTTATAAATGCTAACTTTCAGCTTTTTTGAGAGCAGACTGGATGACAAAAGCTTCTCGACTGAATAATAACAAGGATTTCCCATATTTATTTTGCGTTTAATGTCTTTCCGAATGTCGTGTATATTTGTTACTGTTGCTTCAAAATATTAGAATTTTTCCACTTCTTCAAAGTGTCTATTAGCCTCTTAAAATTCTGAAAATTAAATCGAGTTTAACATCGTGTCTTTAGGAATATATTGATGAATATAAGAACATCGGAATGTGTTCGGGAGAAAGAGTGCATATAAAAAATCTGTAAACTTGTTCAAGTATTGGAGGGTGACTTGTAGGTGAAATTGACGGCGTATGTTTGTGACATTCCTCTCTTTAGATACGTACGTCTGACGTTCTGCGATGTGGAAATAGTTTTCACAGTATAAGTATTTGTTCAGAGATAATCGGCATGTATTTTGTGATGTGATTTGGAGATGACCTTTGTTGTTCAGTGCAATTCTCGAACAACTACTAGCAACTGATTCTCAAGTGTGATTAGTATCATATTTCTCAAACTAAGTAGGCAGTTTTTATCATATTTAAACAAAATAGTTTTATAGTATATACAGGGTGTTTCAAAAATACGGGGCATAATTTCAGGTATGTATTTCCCACATGTAGACAATCAAAATAGTTCATTACAACATGTGTCCGGAAATGCTTTATTTCCGAGTTATGGCCTTCACAACATTGAAATTCACCGGAACCATAACTCATGTTTTAGAAGACACTCCACTGATCAATCGTCAACACATTCACTTCTTGCATGATGGCACTCCTGCACACTTCAGTCGTACGACTCGCCGGTACTTGGATCGAAGGTTTCCTGATCGAGGGATAGGTAGAGGTGGCCCAATTGCTTGGCCTCCACGCTCACCTGATCTGAACCCTCTCGATTTCTTCTTGTGGGGCCATTTAAAATCATTGGTTTATTCGTCTCCGGTGCCTGATTTGGAATCCCTTCGGAATCGAATTGTGGCATGTTCTGAGGACATATGCAATACTCCTGGAGTTTGGGATCGTGTTCGCAGGTCAATGAGACATCGATGTGAGGTCTGTATTCAAGCAGGAGGTGGACATTTTGAACATCTTCTGTAATGACAACGACCTACGGAAAGCAAAACGTTCCGATGAATTTCAATGTTGTGAAGGCCATAACTCGGAAATGAAGCACTTCCGGACACATGTTGTAATTAATTATTTTGATTGTCTACATGTGGGAAATACATACCTGAAATTATGCCCCGTATTTTTTAAACACCGTGTATTTTTGTAGTTTTATCATAAAAAATGTAAACATATTTACATAAAAATCAGTTCCATAGTAATAATAATCAGCATTTGTGTTTCAAGCAATTATTTGTGCATTTATGTTGTTAGTAAAAAATCATTGGAACCACAGAATAATATGTTTTCCTCCAAATCTTCCAAATTTTAATTTTTCTGCGTTCATATTTCCAAACTTGAAAACTCTCCGGGAAAACTACATCTCAAAATTGTATCATTGGGACCATAACGGTAGACAAGAATAGGCTAAAGTTCTTTCTGTGAAAGTGAATATTCACCGAGAGAAAATAAACAAAGTAGGCCTACACAAAATACTGTGTGTAAAATTCGCTGCATGTCAGCACGCCTGAAACAGCTAAATTCAGTCCAGGGATGAGTACGCCAATAACAGAATGGCTGTAGCATATAGCTTGAGAAAGCTTCAGACCAGAAACTAAACCAATGTACACGTCGTAACCAGGGCTCAAAGCGGGTGATAACGAAAACCAATACCAGTTAGCCAGATACAGGCGCAGTGAATACCTCGTTGAAAAAAGTGGCGATTTCAACCCCACCAAGTGCAGCATTTCAAAATACTATTTAACAAATCCTTCACTGCTGCTACACATGGCTGAGCTTGAGGATTGACTGGAATTAGGACTTTGAGTTGTGTACTGAACATGCCCATCTGTAAATTAAGGAAAGTCAATTAATTTCAAGTTTTTATGAGAAGAGTTAGTTTTTTATTTGAAGCACAGATAGCCTATAACAAAATAAGTGGAATTATGGAATAAATGTTACACAAAAGTCAACCAATACGAAAGAAAACTTCATATCCCGATCAAAATATGGAACAAAAATGAGTGTCGACAACTGTAAATAGTATTATGTGCTTATGAAACGTGTTTAAGCATTCACATATCTATATAAACAAACGAAAGACAAAATAGACAAAAACAAGAAGTTGAACGCACACGAGAAGATACATACAAATGATAATGCAATTCATTTTAAGATATTAGCAGAATGAACAATGAAAATCTATGTAATATTTCTCTATATTTTCTACATTATAGACCTAATGGATCAAAATAACCACAAAACCTCTTCATTTTATACCTATTATTGTAGAAAAATTCGTTATGGCACCGGGAATCGAACCCAGGAGCTCTCAGCTTATTTACCACATCTCATCTTTATGTTGGGAGGCGTTTTCTAAATGGTTCAATACTTTGTGAAAGAGTAGGTATAGCTATTTTCCTCCTGGACCTCTTGCACATTATGTTAGTGATTAGGAATAGTGTGCTCTAATACTAAAATGTATTTTGTCTGATAACATGAAATTCATTGCTTCGGTTTGACAGACTATTTTACGATCCACGAGACCTAACGTAAAAATGTATTTTGTTTGAGCACGTGAAATGATTAGTACAAACTCCGAAAACCGAATGCCACTTTGAAATTACGCTTACGAATACTTACTCCTAATAATTTTGCTATTCTAGTTATAATTTCTATCTCTGTGCGCATAATTCCTTCTTCATTATCTTCTTTCTTCAGTTCATTATACAGGGACATCATTTTATTTTTACTTGCATTTTTATTGTACCTGCGTTTCTGAATGTACTTGACTCCCACCCCTTTCACTAATGTTCTTGCTAACGTCAGCCAAACAAACTTACGGCCGCTGTTGCTAGCAGAGTACAGTGTGATTCAGAAATATGTTGTATTTTCTATAGAAGAAAGAGCTTACATTATTTTCACACGGGTACAGTGTGTAGCATAACTGAATTTATCTGTGTGGACTGAGCACAAGTGAAGATTAGACCCATTTTGAATCTTGCGTATACCAATTTTAACACTTGAATATAATTAATTGATGAACTAGTGGACTTACTCGTGTTAAATATGTAATATTTGTCCGGCTTACAGCTGTTTCAGTGCTTCACGCACCACCCCGATCAAATTCTCAACACACAGATCAATTTCAGTACACACACACTATTCGACTCCACACTTCAACACCTTCCAACAATAAAACACACCCTCCTAACAGGCAGAGAAGTTCGAGATGACGCCGCGATCTAGTAGGCTCTGATGATGGTGCATGAAGCACTGAAACAGTTGTAAGCCGGACAAATATTACATATTTAACACGAGTAAGTCCACTAGTTCATCAATTAATTATGAAGATTAGAGTTACCGAAAGTACGGTACCCTATAATATGGTACGGTACTTAATAGTATTATTCAAACAAGAGTTTCGTT
This sequence comes from Periplaneta americana, assembly GCA_025594305.2. Taxonomy (NCBI): domain Eukaryota; kingdom Metazoa; phylum Arthropoda; class Insecta; order Blattodea; family Blattidae; genus Periplaneta; species Periplaneta americana. Next base: position 109,081,474 of record JAJSOF020000019.1, on the reverse strand, counting down.
TTACTGTTTGTAAGTATGAAGGACGATGATGGAAATTGGAATTACAATATAACCGAATGTGAACAACAGTTTTTTTCCTGATTATATCATTACGGAATATATTCGTAGAAATATCATTAATCTGGTAGATAAATTTAGAGCAACAGTGTGTACAGAAAGGAAAAAAGTGTAAGATGGCCAACAAAGATGACAGAAGATGCTGTAGAAGATGCTAGAGAAAGGATGCAGCAAAGTCCTAATAAGTCGGTCAAGAAGTTAGCTGTAGAAATTGGGATTTCTTACGGAAGTGCTCACAAAATTCTCAGGAATAAATTAGGTTAGTAATATGCTGAAAAAAGTAGACATTATATAATGAATATAACCGCATGAAGAGTCAGTTTGTGAAAAAAAAATGTTACTGCTCTACTGTTTCTTTGGTAAAATACCGTAAAAGTAATGATCAAGCTGAAAATCGTAATAGGTTACTGTATTTCCCTGTAACATAAATGGATACTGTGCTCAAATTATACCAGATTTCAATAATCGGCTCAGAAATCTAGAACAATTTGAATTTTCAAAATTCGCACTACCGACAACTGCTGTCACTGCTGCCAACACATCAGAAAATCACTACCAGTTGTAGTATTTCTCAGTACCGAAATTCGAAACGGAGTTGACAAAAGAAAATTCAACCTACCAAACTAGAAAATCACCATAATCCACTAACATATGTAATAATGGGGGAAAATGGTTAGGATTCACCCTTATGGTATTAAGTAAGCTGATCCAACTATACATAATTATCATTTACACTAAAAATTCGTTATTCTTCTCTTAGTTCACTGACCATACATTTTTTTTTTCACTGTTTACATTTTCTAGTCTCTTTCTGTTTCTCTGTTCTGTTTACACTGTTCACTTTTACTCTTAATACAAAATCATGAAGGCTCCCTTTTTTATAAACGTAATTTTCATTCTACCAAATTTTCCCTTTTCTACCACCCCATTACTCTGGAAACTAAGCTCCCTCACTGCTCCCCCATTTAATTCCTATCTTGATATTTTTTTTATTATTATCCAATTTAATAAACCCTATTTCACCCTGAGGTATATTAGGGTTATAGTTGGCATCAAAATACATATTTTATAAGCAATAAACAATAATAAAATTATAATACAAAATTGTGGTCAAGGTTACAATTCACATGAATTATGTACAAGAATGCACCTTAATGAAAGAATGGATCGTTTCATAAAGCCTCAAGCCATGTCTCTATATTTATATCTAATGGTTATAGGAAGAAATATATATATATAATATATATATATATATATATATATATATATATATATATAAAATAGCTATTAAACATCTTATTTTAGAAGCAATAAATAGCTATAATAAGAGATGGCTTAAAATTTACGAATTAAATACATTATTTAGTAACAACAATTGGCAATAATCAGGTATTACAAGAAATGGCTCAAAATTAGAAATCAAATGCCTAATTAAAATAAAAATTAAAACCAATAGTACAATATTATAGTATGCGAAATTGAAGACTTACAGTTTCATTATAGTTGATTAGAACTAATACGATTTTTTTCCCCCGGAATAATTTAACATTTTACAGTTTCACGAATACTCTATTCAAGAAGGACATGAAATACTTATATGATTTGGAGTTGGTAAGTATATTGGTTAACGGTTTGGTAAATGTATAATTTAAAGTGTTCAGTAACAACTCAAGCTCGTATCTTTCACGGCAAAAGATTACACAATCATATAATACATGTTTGACATCTTGAGATTCCTCCCCACAAATGCAAGTTGCATCGTCTTTAATATGGAATCTATTTAAGTATTCCTAGAATTTTCCATGCCCAGTCAAAAACTGTGTCAGTACGAAATTTGGCGTTATTACTTTACATTTATTACGATCATAGACCGTTGGAAAATATAGCTCTTTTGTAAGAATTCCCTTATCACTATCCCTATCTTGATATTGGAGACATAAAGAAATAAATGTTTGTGGATACTAAGAGGAATTTTCTCTCGTATTTACATACATACTTCATTCCATTTACAGTATATATTTATCAATAATTAATTCACTTATTATCTCGTTAGTTTACTACTTCATTCACAGTCCCCATTACATCTGCGGGCTACTTCACATGTTACCGAGAACCAATGGTGATCCACGGTTCATCTACTAAACACTTATTTAGACAATAAAAGTCATTAAAGAGCGTGGCGAAAGTTCTGCATCTGCTGCCATTCTCGCATAGAATGAATCGTGGATAATTCCACTGGATAGTTCACTTTTAACCGAGGGGACAAATTCATTAATAAAAGATGACGTCATGCATGCTGCAGGTGATGGAGTCAACATTAAAAAAATGCAACAAAAAATAGAATCAATTTAAAACGTTTCCCACACTATACAGAGTTACGACCCCGCGCCGCTCAGATATATATAGTTGGTTATTAATAAGTGTTATAACACAAGCGTTAATGGTCTAAAGATTAAATTTGAACAACATCCACCCCTTCCGCCGTCCCCCCAAACCAAAAAAAAAAAAAAATCACTAGTGCCTCGTCATTTCCCGTCTCAGCATCTGCATCCCTATCGTCGGCTCGGCTGCCATCAAGGGAACATGTAACGAACTAATGACGTCATTTCGTGTGACATGTTGCGCTCATTACACAGCGGCGCGGAGGCGCGTCTCATCAATATGATATTAAGGTTTTGTGTCGAAGCTACCATCACAGTATTTAGCACGTGCAACGCTCCAATGTTATGCTGATATGTTAACGGCCCATTAGACTGAGGTCGCGCAAAAAACACTTCTATGCCTCGCACGCAGTTTTAGTTTCATGTGGTAAGTGCGGACTTTAATGAAATAACGAGTTACAATAATTTAATAATTCTCGTCTGCATTTAACAGTTCAATTCACGTGCACATAAACCCCGTTTGCCGTTAGGTTTTGTTGGTTTGTGGTGACATTTCAACGGCGAAACATACCGTAAAGTGGGGCTACTTGGACAGCTTTTTAGCACACTTTTCGAAGTATTTATTTTTTTTTTTTATTGGGTTTTTACGACACTGTATCAACATCTTTAATGAAATAACGAGTTACAATAATTTAATAATTCTCGTCTACATTTAACAGTTCAATTCACGTGCACATAAACCCCGTTTGCCGTTAGGTTTTGTTGGTTTGTGGTGACATTTCAACGGCGAAACATACCGTAAAGTGGGGCTACTTGGACAGCTTTTAGCACACTTTTCGAAGTATTTATTTTTTATTTTATTGGGTTTTTACGACGCTGTATCAACATCTTTAATGAAATAACGAGTTACAATAATTTAATAATTTCGTCTACATTTAACAGTTCAATTAACGTGCACATAAACGTCCACATTTAACAGTTCAATTCGTGCACATAAACCCCGTTTGCCGTTAGGTTTTGTTGGTTTGTGGTGACATTTCAACGAAACATACCGTAAAGTGGAATTTGGATACCGTAAAGTATTTATTTTTTATTTGGGGCTCAACATTGGACAGCTCGTCACATTTTTAGCACACTTTTCGTTAAGTATTTATTTTTATTTTATTGTATTTATTTTTTATTTTATTTTTACGACGCTGTATCAACATCTTTAATGAAATAACGAGTTACAATAATTTAATAATTCTCGTCGTCGTTAGGTTTACATTTAACAGTTCAATAGCACACTTTTCGAAGTATTTATTTTTTATTTTACGTGAAATAACGAGTTACATAAACTCCCCGTTTGCCGTTAGGTTTTTAGGTTTTGTTGGTTTGTGGTGACATTTCAACGGCGAAACATACCGTAAAGTGGGGCTACTTGGACAGCTTTTTAGCACACTTTTCGAAGTATTTATTTTTTATTTTATTGGGTTTTTTACGACGCTGTATCAACATCTTTAATGAAATAACGAGTTACAATAATTTAATAATTCTCGTCTACATTTAACAGTTCAATTCACGTGCACATAAACCCCGTTTGCCGTTAGGTTTTGTTGGTTTGTGGTGACATTTCAACGGCGAAAGATACCGTAAAGTGGCTACTTGGACAGCTTTTTAGCACACTTTTCAAAGTATTTATTTTTTTATTTTATTGGGTTTTTACGACGCTGTATCAACATCTTTAATGAAATAACGAGTTACAATAATTTAATAATTCTCGTCTGCATTTAACAGTTCAATTCACGTGCACATAAACCCCGTTTGCCGTTAGGTTTTGTTGGTTTGTGGTGACATTTCAACGGCGAAACATACCGTAAAGTGGGGCTACTTGGACAGCTTTTTAGCACACTTTTCGAAGTATTTATTTTTTATTTTATTGGGTTTTACGACGCTGTATCAACATCTTTAATGAAATAACGAGTTACAATAATTTAATAATTCTCGTCTACATTTAACAGTTCAATTCACGTGCACATAAACCCCGTTTGCCGTTAGGTTTTATTGGTTTGTGGTGACATTTCAACGGCGAAAGATACCGTAAAGTGGGGCTACTTGGACAGCTTTTTAGCACACTTTTCGAAGTATTTATTTTTTATTTTATTGGTATTTTACGACACTGTATCAACATCTTTAATGAAATAACGAGTTACAATAATTTAATAATTCTCGTCTACATTTAACAGTTCAATTCACGTGCACATAAACCCCGTTTGCCGTTAAGTATTGTTGGTTTGTGGTGACATTTCAACGGCGAAAGATACCGTAAAGTGGGGCTGCTTGGACAGCTTTTTAGCACACTTTTCAAAGTATTTATTTTTTATTTTATTGGTTTTTTACGACGCTGTATCAACATCTTTAATGAAATAACGAGTTACAATAATTTAATAATTCTTTAATGAAATTTAACGAGTTACATTTAATTTTAATATCAACATCTTTAATGAAATAACGAGTTACAGTTCAATTAACAGTTCCGTGCACATAAACCCCGTTTGCCGTTAGGTTTTGTTGGTTTGTGGTGACATTTCAACGGCGAAAAATACCGTAAAGTGGGGCTACTTGGACAGCTTTTTAGCACACTTCTCGAAGTATTTATTTTTTATTTTATTGGGTTTTTACGACGCTGTATCAACATCTTTAATGAAATAACGAGTTACAATAATTTAATAATTCTCGTCTACATTTAACAGTTCAATTCACGTGCACATAAACCCCGTTTGCCGTTAGGTTTTGTTGGTTTGTGGTGACATTTCAACGGCGAAACATACCGTAAAGTGGGGCTACTTGGACAGCTTTTTAGCACACTTTTCGAAGTATTTATTTTTTATTTTATTGGGTTTTTTTACGACGCTGTATCAACAACTTTAATGAAATAACGAGTTACAATAATTTAATAATTCTCGTCTGCATTTAACAGTTCAATTCACGTGCACATAAACCCCGTTTGCCGTTAGGTTTTGTTGGTTTGTGGTGACATTTCAACGGCGAAACATACCGTAAAGTGGGGCTACTTGGACAGCTTTTGAGCACAATTTTCGAAGTATTTATTTTTTATTTTATTGGTATTTTACGACGCTGTATCAACATCTTTAATGAAATAACGAGTTACAATAATTTAATAATTCTCGTCTACATTTAACAGTTCAATTCACGTGCACATAAACCCCGTTTGCCGTTAGGTTTTGTTGGTTTGTGGTGACATTTCAACGGCGAAACATACCGTAAAGTGGGGCTACTTGGACAGCTTTTGAGCACACTTTTCGAAGTATTTATTTTTTATTTTATTGGGTTTTTTACGACGCTGTATCAACATCTTTAATGAAATAACGAGTTACAATAATTTAATAATTCTCGTCTGCATTTAACAGTTCAATTCACGTGCACATAAACCCCGTTTGCCGTTAGGTTTTGTTGGTTTGTGGTGACATTTCAACGGCGAAACATACCGTAAAGTGGGGCTACTTGGACAGCTTTTTAGCACACTTTTCGAAGTATTTATTTTTTATTTTATTGGGTTTTTTTACGACGCTGTATCAACAACTTTAATGAAATAACGAGTTACAATAATTTAATAATTCTCGTCTGCATTTAACAGTTCAATTCACGTGCACATAAACCCCGTTTGCCGTTAGGTTTTGTTGGTTTGTGGTGACATTTCAACGGCGAAACATACCGTAAAGTGGGGCTACTTGGACAGCTTTTTAGCACACTTCTCGAAGTATTTATTTTTTATTTTATTGGGTTTTTACGACGCTGTATCAACATCTTTAATGAAATAACGAGTTACAATAATTTAATAATTCTCGTCTACATTTAACAGTTCAATTCACGTGCACATAAACCCCGTTTGCCGTTAAGTATTGTTGGTTTGTGGTGACATTTCAACGGCGAAACATACCGTAAAGTGGGGCTACTTGGACAGCTTTTTAGCACACTTTTCGAAGTATTTATTTTTTATTTTATTGGTATTTTACGACACTGTATCAACATCTTTAATGAAATAACGAGTTACAATAATTTAATAATTCTCGTCTGCATTTAACAGTTCAATTCACGTGCACATAAACCCCGTTTGCCGTTAAGTATTGTTGGTTTGTGGTGACATTTCAACGGCGAAACATACCGTAAAGTGGGGCTACTTGGACAGCTTTTAGCACACTTTTCGAAGTATTTATTTTTATTTTATTTTTTACGACGCTGTATCAACATCTTTAATGAAATAACGAGTTACAATAATTTAATAATTCTCGTCTGCATTTAACATAAAATAACGAGTTGGACACATTTTACGACACTGTATCAACATCTTTAATGAAATAACGAGTTACAATAATTTAATAATTCTCGTCTACATTTAACAGTTCAATTCACGTGCACATAAACCCCGTTTGCCGTTAAGTATTGTTGGTTTGTGGTGACATTTCAACGGCGAAACATACCGTAAAACTTGGACATACCGTAAAGTGGGGCTATCTTTGGACAGCAATAATTTTTAGCACACTTTTCAAAGTATTTATTTTTTATTTTATTGGTATTTTACGACGCTGTATCAACATCTTTAATGAAATAACTAGTTACAATAATTTAATAATTCTCGTCTACATTTAACAGTTCAATTCACGTGCATAAACCCCGTTTGCCGTTAAGTATTGTTGGTTTGTGGTGACATTTCAACGGCGAAAATACCGTAAAGTGGGGCTACTTGGACAGCTTTTTTTAGCACACTTTTCGAAGTATTTATTTTTATTTTATTGGGTTTTTACGACGCTGTATCAACATCTTTAATGAAATAACGAGTTACAATAATTTAATAATTCTCGTCTGCATTTAACAGTTCAATTCACGTGCACATAAACCCCGTTTGCCGATAGGTTTTGTTGGTTTGTGGTGACATTTCAACGGCGAAACATACCGTAAAGTGGGGCTACTTGGACAGCTTTTTAGCACACTTTTCGAAGTATTTATTTTTTATTTTATTGGGTTTTTTACGACTCTGTATCAACATTTAGGTTATTTAGCGTCTGAATGATATGAAGGTGATAATGCCGGTGAAATGAGTCCGGGGTCCAGCACCGAAAGTTACCCAGCATTTGCTCGTATTGGGTTGAGGGAAAACCCCGGAAAAAACCTCAACCATGTAACTTGCCCCAACCGGGATTCGAACCCGGGCCACCTGGTTTCGCAGCCAGACGCGCTGACCGTTACTCCACAGGTGTGGACTTTTCGAAGTAAAGTATGGGACTTTTATATTAAAGCGATTAAAAAATACCTACACTGCACCTACTTGGCCTACAAGATTACATAGCTGGTATAAAAATTGGAAAATACCTTTCACAAACTTAGACAAAAAATGTATTATGTGTCCACATAGCCCCGGTTTTGAGGTTACTTGGACATAACTGTTTTAGACATAAAACGCTTGGTATGCTTGTTAGGTGATCATGTTACCCCGTAATATGTGGCAGAAGTCTTCAGAAGTGTATTGTCTTTGTGAAATATATATATATATATATATATATATATATATATATATATATATATATAATTTCCCAATAATGCCACGTTGTGTACAAATAACCCTGCGGTGGTCAAGTAGCCCCACTTTACGTTATTGTGATATTAAGAATTACTTGCTTCAATATGCTGATATCTATTATTATTAGACCGAGAATTTTTATCTACAGTAATCTCACTAGAGGTTTTGATTTATCTAGAGAAAATCAAAACTCGAATTGGATTTAATTGACTATTACACGAGTCATGATCTAGGCTATGTTATGGCAGTGAGGCCTGGACTCTTCGGAGACGTAATGAAAATCGCATTACTATGAGTGAAATGAAATTCGTACAGCAGGTTATACAAAATGGAAGAGGAAAAGAAATGAAGATGGCTTGAACTAGCTCCAAATAATAGGCTACCTGTTCTGGACCATACACATCGACATCAAAGCAATTGGCTCCAACATGTAAATCGAATGTCAAAACAACAGAATACCAAAAGCAATCCTGAATTATAATCCAACAGGAAAAGGTCGTTGGGAGAGCCTCAAAAACGATGGATTTTAGAGCAATATTATTCCAAAGCCTTCGCAAAACTGCATGTGCAATATAATGACTATTTCAGTATAATCACAGTCTAGTATATACAGTCACGAAGCTCAATACATAGGAATATGCACCCATAGATAGTTGCTAACCACTAGGATCGCTACTATCGCCTCATCACAGACGTAGAGCGTATTCCGAATCTCACCGGTGAGCAATCCGATGGCATCACGGTGTTCCGAATACCACCGATGACGTCATTGATGCTCCACCGGTGTCGCACCGGTGCCATCAACTTGCAGAGGTGGTGGCAGTCTCCATCAGCCGCCATCAGTGATCTGATTGGTTCTTGTAAAGGGCGGGAATTAGCAGACGAATAACATCGTGCACTGTTGTGTCATGGCGGTGTGTTCTGCTTTAGTTCTGCTGTATTGTTTGTAATGAGCACAACGTAAAAACAATATGTTAATGGCTTATGAGCGAACATGTCAACGAACCCGTTATTACTACCGGATCAAGGAATAAATTGTTTATGCTATCTTTTCTTTAAACGAGATGGGAGTACGAAAATTTTTCAAAATTTTGCTAGCGTAGCACAGACAGCAACTCGTACAGTCGCCATGACAGCCATCGATCCTTCCAGCAGTTTTGTTCCTTATTTCGCTGCAACGTGACGTCATTGATGCCACCGGACCGGTGAGATTCGGAATACGCTGAATGCGAAATGGTACCTGCACAGTCTATTGTTCCTAGTATCCTCAACTACTCAAGCTTCGTGACTGTATATACTAGACTGTGGTATAATTTTATGCTATGAAGAATGGTTTCCTAGTAACAAGTTTCTGTATAGGAATTCTAACTTTCAAGACCTAACAACAAGAGGCCTAAGCTGTAAATACAGCAAAAAAAAAAACACGATCGTGCAAAGAAATAAGTTTTCATATTATATTTCTCGTATTGCAGGTATCGACACATTAGAAGTTGGGTTGTACCTGCTGGTTTTGAGTAAAATTATTATCGTTGTTTACGATATTACAGGCATTTGTATTTTTTGAATGGGGGTTAATTACTGGTATGTCAATGGGGGGGGGGGGGTCGCAAACAAATTCTGACCCAAAAGTGGGTCGTACCTTCAAAAAGTTTGGGAACCACTGGTCTAGACATTCAATTCTGTAATACGAACTAGAAAGGAAAATCGCCTTTTCATTACTGCTAAGTTGGTGAAGAGATGACAGGTGTAGAAACCAAACAGCAGACGTATAGCTAGCTCTTGGCTACGGTATAAAATTCACAAAAAGAAACGAAATCTTTATTTGCGTTTTCTTAAGGACTGATTGGCGGCGAAAACAAATGCGTGTATTGTGCAGTGGAAATGTTCATCCTGTCCACGCAGTTTCTTTCTAAGAGGCAATATTCTTCAGAACAATAGTATTATTGAAATAACCAGAGAGAAAAGGAGGGAACTCGAGAGCGGTATCGTACATACTATTTTACGGACATCAAATAGGAGGTGACGTGTTTTAATGTGGTCTCACTTCACTTTTCAGCTCACTTGAAAGGAAAAACTTTAAAGAGAAGTTCTTTATTCTTTCATCACCTCGTACCTGCTCATTGTTCTGAATACTCTAAAAAACAATTTAGTTGTAAAACGGCATATATTCTGAGCGCGTGGACATGACACCCCTTTATTTCGCACACGACGTGAGTGTTATTGGCTTTTAGTAAAGTGAAGGCTTGAAAGCATTCTTGATATGTGTGTGCCTTTTTATCGTAGAGAATTTTAGAACTAAAATGTCAGAAACGATAGCATGCTGATATATATCAGTAAAATAGATGACGAAAATAGTGATACCTAATGGAAAATACGCACTGAACTCCTTTCTTTCTTAACATTAGATTATTTTTTGTATTATACAGACTATATTAATATATTTCCCTTTGGGTTTTTGCAATAAAATTTGAGTATAGGTAACGGATATGATATTATATCCCATTCTGGAAGAATTTTAATTAAAGAAAATCAAAATGGATTTAGAAAGGGAAGCCAGTATTGATGGTTGTCTTCACTTTAAAAATACCAATATAGGTATCGCTTGAAGGAAAAATGACTTAATGAAGGAACTGGACGGAGTTACGCAATAATATATCAACCGAAAAATGAAAAAAGAAGAGAGAAAAAAAAAAAAAAAAAGGAGAAATATTTGCACAAATGTGTTGATGGCAGGCTAATTTAACTCGGAAAAGATAAAAAAAATGCGATATATGAATTTTGCTGCTATTTATAAGCAAAAATTCGTTTATTGCATAAAATTCATTTATTTATTTTGCTTTGAACTATTAATTCAACTGCTTGTCTCTTAGCAAAAATCGGTTAGCCTTTTCTGATATTATTTGTGCTATTTTTTGTAATAGTATGAATGTTATAATACTTCTTGTATAAAATGTTTTATAAAAAACAAACATTTATTTCAATGGCCAATATCTCAAAACAGGTTTTTGGCGCTTGGTCTCTTATTGCGTAACTCCGACCCATTGACCAATACACGTTAATATAACGAATCGAACGAGAATCCCAAGACAAATTCTGCATTATATACCTCGTGGCAGAAGATCTATAGCAGTGGTTCCCAATCTTTGAGAGATCGCGGCGTGGTAAATTCTTTTTCTAGAAGAGGAAGGTCCGGTCCCAACAGATTTACTCGTAAATACCTTAACAATTCTTTTTAAGTTCATACATTTAACAGAAATACTACTGATTACGTATGGCATAATCTTAAGAATTAGAGAGTATTAGTTTACTACAAAAACGGTGCGATATATTGACAAATAATGTCATTCATTATCAATAACTAGATGAATGAAATTTTGTAGCATGTTGTAGTTTGTTCAATCCAACATCGTCAATTAATTTATGCTAATTTTCATCGACATAACACAAAAAACTTGACACAACAAGAATTGATAACATTTATCACTGTATTATAAATTGATTTTAATTATGTTTGTTTGAAAAATAAAAGCTAATGGGAGAATGATTATGCTCTGCGACTCACCACAGAAGTTAATCAACGCAGAACTGCACGCATTGCATTCTTCACCTGACATAATTAATGGGAATATTAAATCCAGACTTTTGAGATGGGCAGGGCATGTAGCACGTATGGGCGAATCCAAAAATGCATTTAGTGTTAATTAGGAGGCCGGAGGGGAAAAATACCTTTCATTATTCTTTCAAAGACCGAGATGTAGATGGGAGGATAATATTAAAATGGATTTGAGGGAGATGGGATATGATGGTAGGGACTGGATTAATCTTGCTCAGGATAGGGACCGATGGCGCACTTATGTGAGAGCAGCAATGAACCTCCGGGTTCTCTAAAAATAAGTAAGACGGCATTAAGTTATATGGAATAAGAGAAAGGCAGAAAATAGGAAGGATTGGAAAACGCTGGTTTGCAATGAAAGACCTGCTCTTGGGCAGAAAAGTTGAATTAATCAATGAATTTGAAGAGTGACGCAAATGTAAAGTCTTAACTGTGTATTCTTGACGATGTCATTTGCAGCAATATTAACTGTTCTCTGACCTATTAATAAATTAATATACAGGCCTTCAAACCTGCCACATTTTACTAAAGATTATTATTTTTTTGGTCTGTTATGGTAGCAATTAATATTATCATAACAGATATATTCTGTAGGACCAAAAAAAAAAAAAATCTTTAGTAAATTCTTCTAGTAACAGTACATATTTCTGTACAGATTACTGTACACATTACTGTGGAATCCCGGCCATCAAGTCACTCAACTGAGTGCTCTCCTTGTATAATGACAGTTTACTTAATAAAATGTCAACATACATGGCCAACTTGGAGTCAGGCCACAAAGGGAAAAACACTGGAGGAGGGGAGTTCAATCCGGTGCTGTGGATTGGACTTCGGCGTAGCTCAATGGTGAGAGCGCTTGATAAGTAGAACCAAGGACCCGGGTTCGATCCCCGGCGCCGGGGCGAATTTTCCTCCTCTAATATTAATTCCTCTCACATTTTAATTAATTATTGCTAACAAAGTATGCGGAATTATGAAATGAGGTTGGTATTAAAAGAAACTTATTTTACATCTTTCTCATATCATGCACATTCCCGAAGGATTTCTGTGTAATTTATAATTATATAGGTTTGAATTCGTAGATTATGTCAGAATTGTACAAGTCCATAACTGTTAGCAAATAATACTAAGTATATATTTCTTTCAGTTTTCAGAAAATAGACAAGTTCAGTGAACAACTTTAAAGATGTCCTGAACTTAATCACACAGTATTCAGATCGTATGCATGAAGTTAGGCAATGATTGCATTGTCAACTTTTGTATGCCCCTTGCAGGTACATTATATTATTATTCACTACCTCGATTACGAGAGAAATTCACGCATGTGCATTGGGTCATTAATTTCATTTTCATTCGATTAGGGTATTGCGGTTAGTAATCCAGTTAGAGTGTTTCATTGTAGCCAATTACATCCGATTACGAATACAGTCAGTTGATTACAACATACATTATAATAAGCTTCAATTTCGTGGTTATATAGGCTCAAAACTTTATAGCATTTGCTTACAATTAACAAGACATCAACTTACGGTCTTACAAATAGCTACATATGAAGAACATAAATTAAGATTTACCCTGTTTTCAGTCTTTAAATACATAGTTGCATAGTTTAATAAATATATAGTGTCCTCATAAGATTTTTGCCACTTTTAAATCTCTCCACATTATAAACAAATTTTACTAAATACAAAAGGAATATCGTAGAATGTCTTTTCGTTACCTATGATAAATCTGTTTATGTAATGCTATTCGAAAGTAAAGTTACCTACATATGGGATTCACTTGTGTGGCAATAATCCTAGATCAATATTTTTCTAAAACAGCTTTTATAATGCACTTCACAGATGTGTATTGCACAACAATATTTTTGCATTATTTTAAATTTTACAAAATTTGAAAAAAGCAATATTATTTCAAAGCCTTCGCAAAACTACGTTATAATGGGTCTATTTCAGTATACTATAGTTTTGGGTTTTGAAGAATTGTTTCCTTAGCAACAAGTTTCTGTGTGGGAATTCTAACTTTCAAGGCCTAACAGAACAGCTGTAAATGTAGCAAAAACACAATCGTGCAAAAAAAGTAATAAGTTAATACTATATATATATGGGACAATGTAGTATTTAAAAGTATATTATTAATTTATATCAATTCTATTATATATATATATATATGTGTATATATATCATTATCACATACACACAGAGTGTCCCAAATTAATGTTTACACATTTTGAAACACTATTTATCAGCAACGAGATGAGACAGAAATACGATTTTTGCGGTTTTAATTCAGCCCATACATGTTCAAAATGGCCCTTTCCACCACAGTAAACTCCAAAAAGACGTACAACAGAGCGACATAACTGGATTGTTGCTAATGGAATATCGAACAGGTATGTTCAATAAATGAACTTCAGTTCCTCCACTGTTTGTGGTTTTTCGTACATGTCCTTTAGTGTCCTTTAGTTCTCCCGAAAGGTAGAAGTCTGGAGGGTTAAATCCGGAGATCGAGGTGGAAACTCCGCAGCACTTCTTCTTCGTCCTATCCATCTCTGGATCGTCCTCAGTTAGTGCGTGGACAAGTCTCCACCGGAATGTTTTCTTTAAGGCTTCCATTTTGAGCTCGCAAATTGGATGAACACTGGAATTGCTGATACCAATCTCACGAGAACATTGCCTCACTGACTTCTTTGGGGATTGTCCAAAGCCTGCATGACTGCATCAACACTCTCGTTATCGGTAGAACTTCTCTTTCTTCCCCATCGCCCTTTCAAAACATCTTGCAGCGTTCCGTCGACTTCAAACTTGTCTCGGATTCAATTGATAGCTAACCTTGTTGGTGGTTCTGTTCCAAATTCAGGCACCAACGTCGTTGAACCTCAACAAATTCTCCACTTTCAATAACGTTTCAGTATCCACTTATGTTCCTCGAACGATAATTGCACCGCCATATTTATTTATAAACAGATGAACATGTTTGCATGCTTTCCACTGCCTTTTGAATCATAAAGTGTGCAAAAATCGTATTTCTATCTCATTTCTTTGCTGTGAAATAGTATTTCAAAGATTGTATACATCAATTTGGGTCACTCTGTAATATATATAACGTAGCTGTGATTTATCCACTATTTGTCTTATCTTTCCAGAACTATGTTAGCGTTTATTATTTTACGATATTTGAACACACACATTGTGACATCCTGTTTACCCAACCTATTTTTGTATAATTCACCATGAAATGTGTATAACATAAAATCAATAATCTAGGATTATCTTTGAGAAATACATAATTTTCCTGTCAAATAAATAAATTCATTCTTTCCATGATCGTGGATTCAATGAAAGATGTGTATATGTATAGGTACATCTTTAAAAGAATCTGTGCCCTCTAATCGATAGTCATTGATAATTTATCTGTGTAAGTGTGGCTTTATAAATAAACTTGTACAGAATAGATGGAGGGAAAACATTCTGTTTCCAACAGTGTGAAAAATTAATTGCTACAACAAATGAAACAGGATTACAATTGTTCCATTTTTGACATCAGGACTACCAGGTATATGTCGCCATTAGGACGAACTGTCCTCTAATGCCCGATTGTATAAACCATTTAATCTTAGATCAGAGGTTAAATTCCGGTCCTTGTTTCAGCTGAACTTTGAATTTTGTGTTGTATAAAGTCTAATCTGAGATTAATTTGTCTCAAACTAAAGTCAATTGACTGAACAAATTTCTCCGATTGGAATTAGATGATCGCAAGTTCAGTTATTTCTATTCTGTTTGAAATATACGAGTGACAGATTGTGCAAATAAAATATCCATTATTATTAATATTAATAGATATGTTAGGTACATTTATTATATATATATTTCTTTCAATTTCTTGCCTTAATACACAAACATTCTCATATTTTATGCTCAATCCTGTTGCAGTATCAAATAACATAACCTATAATTATATTATGTTTATAACCATTAATTATTAATGCATATGATAGGTACATTCATAAATGTTCAATTAACTGCATTACTAAACGAAAATTGTCGTTTTATAAAGCTTTATTATGTTTAGCAGTATCAAACACCATAACATGATAACAACTTGGAGAACAGTCAACCTTCTTCTTATTGTCCGCCATTATTTACATTGCAAAAAAAAAAAAACCAGTGTCTCCAACAGAGTGTAATACGGAAAGTCGCGAAAAAAGTAGTTGTAAAGTCGCTAGATTTCTCATTATGAAAAAGAAAGATTAAATTTTGTCACTATGGGGTTTAAAAAGGTCACTTGGCCCTATTTAAGCAATATAAAAGTTAAAAGAAATTGTTGTTGAAAAAGAGTTAAAATCGCTAGATTGGCAACACTGAACAAATATAACATGGTCCGCGCATCACGTATTTCACCTGTTTATGCGATGTTGCCAAATCCTTTTCACGTGAACTTAGATTGCATTTGAACCAAGGTAATTTGATCGCACAAAAGTTTTATACAATTGAAGAAGTGTCTGAATCGCTTCACTTTTCGATCTTCGATCATAAGTTGATCTTTAGTCAGGGTAGTTTTATACAACTGGGCCTAAATGTCCCTAATGTGTCCCTTACCCATGATTTCGCTAGTATAACTGGAGTCCATAACGAGAGAATAAAGCAATGGAGATGCATACGGCATATTGCACTTCTTGAAATACTCCCAATCCCTTTTTACTTATACCAACTCTTTACGTCAATAGTTATTCTATGAGAAATATGTATATACTATAACATACATATGAACAATATGTAGAGTATACATACACACATATATAAGTGTTCTGTTCATGGGCACGTCTTCCAGTGCAAACCCAGCATTCCCCAATATTTCCCATTTTTTGCTTTTCTGTCTCCGCATATGATCCACATATCTTATTGTCGTCTATCATCTGATACCTTCTTCTGCCTCGAACTCTTCTTCCGTTCACCATTCCTTCCAGTGCATCCTATAATAGTTAGTTTCTTCTCAGACAGTGACCCAACCAATTCCTTCTTCTCTTCCTGATCAGTTTCAGCATCATTCTTTCTTCACCCACTCTTCCCAACACAACTTCATTTCTTAATCTGTCTGTCCACTTCATTCGCTACATTCTTCTCCATATCCACATTTCAAATGCTTCTAGTTGTTTTCTTCATTTTGTCGTAATGTCCATGTTTCTGCCCCATACAATACCACACTCCATACAAAGCACTTCACTAGTCTCTTCCTTAGTTTGCAGAGGTCCACAGTAGATGCTCCTTTTCCTATAAAAAGCTTCCTTTGCCATTGCTATCCCCCTTTTGACTTCCTGGCTGCAGCTCATATTACTGCTTATAGTAGGCCTACATCTCAAGTTTTGAAGCTGTTCACTTGCTCTATTGAGAACTAGGGAACTACTTCAAAGATTGTCAATTTGTTATATCTTTGGTTATGACAGCCCGTGGTTAGAAAGTTCTCTTACACGATAAAAAAACTGTAGCTGAGATAAACGTCAGTGTACGATAATCCACCAGATGAGAACTAATGGAACTAATTCAAAGTTTGTTCGTTTATATAATCTTTAGTTTTCACATATCCGGTGGTTATAAGTTCGCTTACAGGATCAAAAAATTGTATGTCAGAAATCTTTGAACGTCAGTGTACAATAATTTCACCTGATGAGAACTAGTGGAATTAATTCAAAGTTTGTTCATTTTTTATATAATCTTTGGTTTTGACATATCCCGTGGTTAGAAAATTCGCTTACACGATAAAAAAATTGTATGTCAGAAATCTTTCAACGTCAGTGTACGATAATGTCACCTAATGAGAACTAGTGCGACTAATTCAAAGTTTATTCATTTATATAATCTTTGTTTTTAATTTATCCCGTGGTTTAAAAAGTTCGTTTACACGATCAAAAATTTGTAGGTCAGAAATCTTTCAACGTCAGTGTGCGATAATGTCACCCGATGAGAACTAGTGAAACTAATTCATAGTTTGTTCATTTATATAATTTTTGGTTTTGACATAATCCGTGGTTAGAAAGTTCGCTTACACGATCAGAAAAGTGTATGTCAGAAATCTTTGAACGTCAGTGTACGATATCTAACGTTACCAGATGAGAACTAGCGGATCTAATTCAAAATTTGCTCATTTATATAATTTTTGGTTTTGACATATTCCGTGGTTAGAAAGTTCGCTTACACGATCAGA
Organism: Periplaneta americana; assembly: GCA_025594305.2. Lineage (NCBI taxonomy): Eukaryota > Metazoa > Arthropoda > Insecta > Blattodea > Blattidae > Periplaneta > Periplaneta americana. The sequence continues at coordinate 109,063,644 of JAJSOF020000019.1, read as the reverse complement.
AAATTGTAGGTCAGATATCTTTGAATGTCAGTGTACGATAATGTCACTTGATGAGAACTAGTGGATCTAATTCAAAGTTTGTTCGTTTATATAATCTTTGTATCTTAGGTCAGATATCTTGGAACGTCAGTGTACAATAATTTCGCCTAATGAGAACTAGCGGAACTAATTCAGAGTTTGTTCATTTATGTAGTGTTTGGTTTCGACATATCCCGTGGTTAGAAAGTTTGCTTACACAATCAAGAAATTGTAGGTCAGATATATTTGAACAACAGTGTACGATACTGCCTGATGAGAAATAGTACTACTAATTCAAAGTTTGTTCTATTATATAATCTTTGGTTTTGACATATTCCACGGTTAGAAAGTTCGCTTACACAATCAAGAAATTGTAGGTCAGATATCTTTGAACGTCAGTGTACGATACTACATGATGAGAACTATTGCGACTAATTCGAAGTTTGTTCATTTATATAATCTTTGGTTTTGACATATCCCGTAGTTATAAAGTTCGCTTACACGATCAAAAAGTTGTAGGTCAGATATCTTTGAACGTCAGTGTACGATACTGCCTGATGAGAACTAGTGCTACTAATTCAAAGTTTGTTCATTTACATAATCTTTGGTTTTGACATATTCCACGGTTAGAAAGTTCGCTTACACAATCAAGAAATTGTAGGTCAGATATCTTTGAACGTCAGTGTACGATACTGTCTGATGAGAACTAGTGCTACTAATTCAAAGTTTGTTCATTTATATAATCTTTGGTTTTGACATATCCCGTGGTTGGAAAGTTCGCTTACACAATCAAGAAATTGTAGGTTAGATATCTTTGAACGTCAGTGTACGATACTGCCTTATGAGAACTAGTGCTACTAATTCAAAGTTTGTTCATTTATATAATCTTTGGTTTTGACATATTTCACGGTTGAAAGTTCGCTTACACAATCAAGAAATTGTAGGTCAGATATCTTTGAACGTCAGTGTACGATACTGCCTTATGAGAACTAGTGCTACTAATTCAAAGTTTGTTCATTTATATAATCTTTGGTTTTGACATATTTCACGGTTGAAAGTTCGCTTACACAATCAAGAAATTGTAGGTCAGATATCTTTGAACGTCAGTGTACGATACTGCCTTATGAGAACTAGTGCTACTAATTCAAAGTTTGTTCATTTATATAATCTTTGGTTTTGACATATTTCACGGTTGAAAGTTCGCTTACACAATCAAGAAATTGTAGGTCAGATATCTTTGAACGTCAGTGTACGATACTGCCTTATGAGAACTAGTACTACTATTTCAAAGTTTGTTCATTTATATAAACTTTGGTTTTGACATATCCCGTGGTTGGAAAGTTCGCTTACACGATCAAAATATCTAGGTCAAGTATCCCTGAACGCCAGTGCAGCATGTTATTCACTTGCAGCCATATTCCAACACATGGCACTTGTTAAGCGGCACTGAGAAAGCTGAACGGCTATCTCCCGCAGAATGAACTGTACAGTGCCTCAATTAAAAATGCAACGTACCGGTATCGTCATGCATGAAATAACGCACATTAAGCATGTAATTGAAACTGTTCCTTGCTTGGTCTGCAGCCCGCATCACAATGTCGTCACAATACAAGTCATGGCACCCCAACACCAGTGGAGAGAAAAGAGGAGTCGGCAGGGTAGGGGGTTGATGTATAAGGGCGTGTTTACTACAAAGTTTTCCCGGTTCCTAATGTTCTTCCAGCCCTTGCTTTAGTAGTTGTGGCAGCGCAGTGATATTCCATTAGCAAGAGAATGGGCTCTTTATAGGGTAATCATTTTGTTGAATGTAGCTCTCGTATTTCTCTCTTTTCCTTTCGAATGCATTTCAGACCCAGAGTTCCCGATAAGGCAAGATATGTTTTCCAGATTCTTTAAAAATAAATGGAGTTTAAAATTACGTTAAGAGATATGTCAACCATCTTGGAAATGGCGTCACACAAAAACCAGGGTCGGTGTTAAAATGAAGATAGTAAAAAGTTAAACAGCAAAATGTTAAACACCAAAGGATGCGCAATAAGTAGGCCTATCTCATTTTATATACAGGGTTTTCATTTAAAAACTTCCCCGTCTAAATAATTATTTAAACTGAATTCAATTTAAACATAACACACGTCAATTTAGATATTGAGGGGGAAGTCTGAAACCAGGCTAAATTGCATTTTAGTTTTCACCCCCAACCCGCAGCTACCCCCATTTTGAAATTTCAAATGGCACCCCTATATTTTTATGCTTAAATATAAAAGAGCATCCAATTGTTTATACACCTCATTCATTTGTTTTCGCAGCTTTTGTTTTATATCGTCGCCTGGAAACTTGTATTTTGTTATTATCAGTTGATTGCAGGATGAAAACACAGCTTATTTTGTATAATTTCCTAAATTTAATCAATAAGGATGATTTCTGTTCTATCTTGAAGGGTATACAATATTTTAAAATAATTTATGCTCGACCATGCCGAAATGTAGTAATTATACACCTGGTAGCAGTTCTTTAATGCATGTCATTAAAGTACACCTACTCATTAAAGTACAGGTGTTTTCAGCCAATGACAACTCAGCTTACAGGTGTTCAGCCAATAACAAGTCAGCTTTGTACCGTTATAGAACCGCAAGTATCGATTATTCTCGGATATGCAATCGAAAGAGAATTAGCGAAAAGTCACGGAGACTGGAAATCCAATACTGTCGCAAAAGGTTATGTTCTGTTACTATAATAATTATCGTTAATTGTAAATAATATTCAAATAAATTCAATTTGTCATCTCGTTTTTCAATGTCGAATTCAATAATCAAGGTTATATCAAGTCTAACGGGATTAAATCAAGGTCAATGACATTATTGTTCCTCCGAAAAAATCAATACTTTCGCGTCTGCGCACATCTCACAATTCACGACCTAGAACAAGGTCACTTCCGATCGTGTCAGATGCAAATAAAATGTATACATCTGAATAATTTCAAGTTAGAAATATGGTCGAGCATAAAAAGTCGTATGAAACTCGCCTATAATGGTAATTAAGAAGCTTCCATACTCGCTTCTTAATTACTATCATTATAGGCTCGTTGCATAATGTACTATTAATAAACAAACACAACTATCAACTTACATGAAATGCTCAATAAGTTTTTGTAGCTTTGTTCTCTTCACCTCTAATCAACAATAACAGCAATCCAGGTTGCCAGGCGACGATAGAAAACAAAAGATGTGAAAACAAATGAATGAGATGTATAAACAATTGAATGCTCTTTCGTATTTAAGTATAAAAATATACAGGTGTCTTTTGAAATGTGGGGGAGGCTGGGGTGAGGGGTGAAATCTAAAATGCAATTAAGCCTGGTTTCAGACTTCCCCCTCAATATCTAAATTGACGTGTTTTTTTGTTTAAATTGAATTCAATTCAAATGATTAGTTATTTAGACTGGGAAGTTTTGAAAGTGTATTTTCTAAAGTGCCCTCCTGGAAATGTTGTGTGGGCGGGGTGGCTTGTTTTTGTAGGTACGTTTTCGGGCTGTGGTTCTGCAAATATTAGCATCATAGTGTAAATTATAATTGTGATACAAGATCCGAAGGTATGTGATTGGAACTCGGTCAGCGCCAACAAGTTCATGCCCATGCGGTTTCGCTCTACCGGAGAGAAGACATCCCATTGATTTTATCAGAAGTTGTATTATACACGTGTATGAGATTTCTGAACCTGTGGTATTGAACTACCAAATGGCCATGTCTATTGATGTTGCATCTCTGTTCTGCTCTGCAGAAAATGAATTTAAAAAGATATTTGAAGTGTTTGTATGGACAAAAGGACAGATCGTAAGTGGTGTGAAGGAGTCATGAACTCAGTGAATAGTATTAAGGAAGTTCTAGTGGTCTTCAAAGATTCTTTAATGGAAATACATGCCAGTGCTAACGTACAGAAGACCACACATCCTCATTCATATGCCCAAGCAGTCTCAACACCTTCAACAAAGACTAGAAATGTAGTAATTGTGTCACCGAGAACGCCAGACATTGTGAAAGATTCAGAACAAACTTTAAAAATAATTAAGGAAACAACTGTGAACAAAATTCAAGTCGGCATCAACAGTGTAAAGAAAGTAAGGAATAAAAGTGTTGTCATTGAGCTTTAGCAAAGAAGAATGTGAGGCTTTCATGAAGAAGGTGGAAACCAATAGTCAACATCTAACGGCGAGGATACCCACGAAACGAAATCCTGAAGTAATAATTCATGGTATTGAGGCTGGCATTGGAAACGATGATTTGATTCAATGTATTGTGGACCAAAATCCTTACATAAAACATTGCCTGGATTCAGGTGAACAGATGGAAATACGATTCATGAAGAGATCAGAGACAACACAACCCAGTTTGCTGTGCTCAGAGTAACTCCAACGATCTATCATGCAATGAGGAACGGAGGAAAGGTATACATTGGCTACAGTTTGTCCAGTGAAAGACCATATACCTTTACATATACATGCTGTGGATACGGCCATATAAGCAAGGATTGTACGTTCGAGAGGCATTGTGCGATGCGCAGAAGATCACAGTTTTGATATCTGTCCACAGGAAAAGACTGTATGTATCAACTGCTTGAAATTTAACACTAAAATGTCCAGTAGGAAAAATCCTGAAATGTGCGCCACTAATCATGATGCTACTGACACTTCATACAAGAAAATTTGAAATTATAACTTCTAAAATTAATTATGGCTAGGCTAACCATCTTCAATCAGAACGTGCACAAATCATTAGTTTCAACGCACGATTCAATAACTACCTCAGACTTTCATTCACCGGTTATCGATACTGACATTAAAATGCTTTGTGTACAGGAACCTAATGTTACGCAAAACCGTGTGGCAGGCTTTGGTCCTGGCTGCAATTTGTACATCGGTACAGGGATAAGAAGTGACACTAACAATGAAAGACCTAGAGCAGCTATAATTACAAAATACTCACACGTACTACACCTACCTCAATATTGTACACCAGATTTGGTTTTAGTTTTGTGAACTGGTGTGGAATTGAAATTTACATTTGTGGTGTTTACTGCGAACCAGGGCGTGATCTGACTGTTGAACTTAACGATCTTCAGCGTGTAGGTCAGAAATTAAAGGGAAAACCTCTGTTTATCACAGGGGACATAAATTCAAAACACTGTGCATGGGGCAGTCCAGTGGATGATGCTCTGGAGTAAAATGTTCTATGATCTTTTCTATGCTCACAATTTAGTTATTCTTAACAATGGGATTATTCCAACATATAGGTGTCAATTCCAGCAGCTTTTTAGATGTTAGTGTTTGTATCACCAACCATCCAGCCAGTTCTTTTGAGTGTCCCCAATACGAGAAAATAGTCATCACAATATCCAAAATCAACTATGGGTGAACTTACCATTTACCAACAAAACCTCAAAACAAATCATTTACGCCTACTCAAGAACTGGTTCATAACGCAGATTTTCATCCAGTACAATAGACAACAAAATTAAATTACTTTGTGTTCAAGAACCCAATACCAAACGAAAATTGCTTCTGGATTTGGCTCTAATACCTTCATATTCGAACATAATAATAATGAAACTGCAAATAATCAGGGCAATAACATAAGGGCAGCAACAATAACAAGACACAATAATGTTATTAATCTTATTCAGTACTGCACCCCTGACAGAGTAGTGGTATGTGTTGATCTTTTCGGTCAAGATATATATGTCTGTAATATCTTTGCGACCCGGACTGTGACTTCACGCAGATACTGAAAGTTGGAGGCTATTTGCTCAGATCTAAAGGAAAACATCTGTTAATTGTAGGGGACATCAACGCCAAACATCATGCTTGGAATAGTCCTGTTAGCGATTATAAAGGAAAGCAATTCTTTGATTTCTGTTGCTCACACAATTTAGCTATCCTGAACACTGGCAACAAACCTACCTTCAGACGCAACAACTCCACGAGTTTCATCGACGTGAGTGTATGTAGTCATTCTCTAACACCGTTCATCGTAGAATGGAAAGTTAGTGACTTTATACACAATGTCTGATCATGAATTAATCATAATCGACATAAAACTACAACCAAAGTTATATACTAATGCAGGAAGTGCACGCATTTACAAAACCAACAACGTCAAATGGTCGCGATTCCAAAGGGCAGCACGACTCAAACTGCGTCGAACATCCATAAACATTAATAATAGCAACACGCCGGAATCACTTAACTCAGCTATAGAACAACTGACTAGAAACATAACAGAACTATGTGAAGCTCATCTGCCAAAGAAATCTCAAACCGCGATCAAAAACTACTGGTGGACCGCAGAGTTAAACATAATGAGGAAACGAGTGTTAGCCAGCCACAGACGTACAAACGATGTAAATGTGAAACGCTTCGAATTAAATACGAGCAATTTTACAACAACATTAAAACTGATTACAAAAACAAAATTTTGCAGGCTAAAACTAAGGCATGGAAGGAGTTCTGCTCATCGCAAAGTCCACAAAACCCATGGGGGATAATTTATAAATGTGTCGAAAAGTGAGAACTTCAACAGATCTCTCAATACTATCCAAACCGACAACGGGTTTACCTCTAATACATACGAAACAGCTAGTGTCCTAATCAATAAATTCTTTCCTGATGATTCTATAGACACGGATGTGCACAAGCGTACCAGACTTGAATCGAGCTGTCACCTGACACGGAAGATGAACCACAATTCACAGCAGAAGAGGTAGAGAGGGCAATAAAAAATTGAATGATAAAAAGCACCAGGGATTGATGCAATCTCTGCCAATATAATTAAAAATGTACATACGAGCTGTGCCGATCTCTTTGTGAGTATTTTCAATAAATGTATGTCATTGCAAGTCTTTCCTGACTGCTGGAAAATCGCAAATGTTAAAATAATACCAAAACCGCACTGTCATAACCGATAAGCAAACGCCTATCGGCCTATCTGTCTGCTACCTGTTATGGGAAAACTCTTGGAGAAACTTATTATAGATAGAATTATGTATAAGTATAACACAAATATGTTAAAAGGGAAACAATATGGGTTCACACCAAAAATCCACAGAAGATGCAGTGCTTCATGTTGTGAACTGGGCAAATCAAACTCTAAGACGTCGGCAGTTCGGATTTTCATATCAACATTTCGGGGCATTTGACAACGCTTGGTGGCCTAAAAATTATGTCTCAACTGAAGAAAAAGGTTGTCCTAGAAACCTATATAACCTAGTCAAAAATTACTTTAGCAATCGCAAAGTACAACTCACGATAGGAACTACTACTCTAATGAAAGACGTTAATAAAGGATGTCCCCAGGGTTCCTGCTGTAGTCCAGGGCTTTGGAATATCTTATATGACGACCTGCTACAGATGGATCTGCCAAATGATTGTCAATTAATAGCATATGCTGATGACGCTCTCGTCCTAATAACAGCTGACAATATAAACTGTATTGAAAACAAAGCCAATGAAACGCTGACTTCCATATCCAAGTGGGGAAAAGACAACAAACTACAGTTCAACCCTCTTAAGACAAAAGCCTTGCTGATTACAAGGAAAAGAAATTACGACCTACCACACATACAGATGGACATGAAGGATATCGACATAGTAGAGACACTCTTGTATTTAGGCGTCACTCTCGACAAACGTATGTCTTTTTAAGGCACATATTGATTCACTAGTCACTAAATCACACCAGTTTCAATCTGCTTTGCATAGGGCCACCAGACCAACCTGGGGTCTTAGTCCTGATATATTGCGAACAATATATCATGGCGCTTTCGAACCATTGATATTATACTGTGTCTCGGCATTTCAAAATATACTTCACAAAAAGTGGGTTCAAAATAAATTGATACAAATCCAGCGTGGATTCATTCTACGAATCACGAAGGCTTACAGAACCACATCGACAGACGCAGCCCTAGTGATCGCGGGTATACCACCATTGTTTTTAACAGCCATGGCTAAAGCTGAAATCTCTAACGTGGAAAGAAATGGGATATTTATAGAACAAGAATCATATCTTGAGGTGGAAAAAAAGATCACATTTTCAATTAACTGGTCATCCGAAAGATTTTCACCGTGCATCAAATACATGTACAGATCGACATGAATACAACATCTATACTGACGGCTCTCGGTTGCAAAAGGAGAACGACGTCACCTTGGTGGGCTGTGCTTTTGTTACCTACTACAACACTACTGAAGTCCACTCTGCCACGTTCCGCCTGGCGCCCATGTGCTCCGTGTTCCAAGCAGAACTCTTTGCCATCTTGCAAGCAGTGAAATGGAGCATTACCAACGGGATTGACTCATGTATTCACAGCGACTCTCAATCTGCCTTACAAACCATTGACGATAAATACAACTTGCATTCTATAGCCGTCGAAATTAGATCCCTAATACTTAAATTTGAAGGTCGTATTTGCTTAATGTGGGTGCGCGGCCACACAGGTACTGAAGGAAACGAAAGAGCGGATACATTAGCGAAGCAAGCGGCCTCAACCAACTCAGAATATAAATATTCCACCTGTCCTATTTCGTACATCAAGCAGAAGATCAAGCACACAACTACACTCAAGTGGAATACATACTGGAACTCTAGTGTTAAAGGCTCTGTGACCAAGAAATTATTCTTTCCCAATGTACAAGACAGACTATGTTGCAGTCAGTTCTCAACCGACTTCTTTTACACCCAATTTATGACCGGCCATGGAAAATTCGGTTCCTACTTGAAAGATTTAGGATCAAAAGTGCAGAAGAATCTCTGTGCATATGCAAAGAGAATCAGACTGTTGAACATTTGATTTTTCACTGTCCAGTGTTCGAAAGGAAAAGACACTTTTTAAGATATCATATCTCGGATTGCAATTTAAATTACTCCACACCCCTTTACCATTTTCTTAGAAAAAAATGTTGTTACAAACAATTCACAGAGTTTATACACCACATCCACGCAAGACTGTAGCTGTTAATTGTATATAAATTAATGATGTTATAAAATCCTAATGCACTATGTAAAACAAGGTGTCTATCTTTGGGACATAATAATAGTAATGACAACAATAACTATGTTTGTATTATAGATTTTACTATTGTTGAGTATTTGATGACAGGTATATAGTTTGTAACCATAAGTAATTTTGTTTTCATTTTTTCTTTACTATCGCAAACCAACTATATAATAGGTATTTTATTTGTAACTACGCCAATTATGTGCATTATCTCATTAATATTGCTTAAAATTATGTATAAGATCACAAATTAATGTAATAATCTTGCAATTTCTCTACACCTTCGATTATAATTTCTAATTTTATTTCATTTTGTTTTAACTGAAAGTAATTATTGCATAACGTATTAGTATTGTTTACTGTCTCTTAATTAGTGTATTTATATTGTAACTATGATTCACACCTACTATTAATTCTTTAAAATTGTGTATTATCACTACATATTGTATTTCACATGTAACAAACTACAACCCTAATATACCAAAGGTAAAATAGGGTTTCAATATTTGGATAACAATAATATATAGGAACTTGCATACCGCAGCGGTAATCATGTAATGGATAGCAAGATCTTTTTATTACTTTATTCATTAATAACTACAATGGCAGGCAAAAATAAAACCGCTTAAGCCTACTTCAAAATTAAGATAACTTTTATATAAATATGCTATTCATTGGACTTGTATACAGTTATGAGTTTAGCTAGGATTTGTATGTAATTACATATTCTATTCCCTTGAATCTGCCCATCTATAAATTTTACGAATTGTGACACTAGGATTTATATACGTACCGAAATATATTTTAGATATTTTTATTTCCAACTAAGTCCACATGTTTTTAAATTATTGCATGTTAAAATTCGTTAAAATGTCGCACAATGCAACATTTAAAGCGTCATATTTCTGAGCATATTAATGTTAAATTTTTTTGAAAAATGCATTTAAAAGCTTGAAATACTGTAGATTTACATATTTGCCCCATATTAAATATTATTGCTTGAGATTACACAAGACTACTTAATTGGAATTCTTAATTATATTTACTTCTCTCAAGTAAAATATCCGCAATATATAAGTTGGCAGAGCTGACTTCTAGGTATTAGAGAAAAAATGGAAGTGTAAGGGTACAGTACATCAGTTGTCCATAGATTAAAAAAAAGGCATATGACTGGGTTAAGAGATAAGTTTTATACAATATTCTTATTGAAGTTGGTATTCGCAAGAAATTAGTTCGATTAATTAAAATGTGTCTCAATGAAACGTACAGCAGAATCCGTATAGGTTACTTTCTATCGGATGCTTTTTCAATTCACTGCGAGCTAAAGCAAGGCGATTGCACTACCACGTTTACTTTTTTTTTAACTTTGCTCTAGAATATGCCATTAGGAAAGTACAGGATAACAGAGAGGGTTTGGAATTGAACGGGCTTTCAGCTCCTTGTTTAAACTAGGATAAAATACAATATATAAGGACTGTCGCTGGGCAGTAACCTGAACACAAGTTTCAGCGTCACATTTTTAACAAGTAACTCCATCAGTCAGCACAACCATAAAGCAATAATAGATTATAAAGATAAATACCAACTTCACGATATCAGTGTTACGGGATTGATGTTTGGAGCAAGAGGAACGATACCCAACTTCTCTTCTCAATTCTGTAAGACCCTAGGACTGCACAAATCTTTTCTGAACGAACTGGCCCTCCTCATAATTAAAGAGTCAGTCAAACTTTTACGGAACCACGTATATGGACTCTAATTCAGTGTATGGAAAAAAATTGACGCACCATTATCATTTTTTTTTTCCTTCTTAGCTTTCATTTATTCTTTACTTGAATATTTTTTTCTTCTGTAAACTGCCATTGTTTGTTTGTGTATTTGTTTGCCTTTTTTCTTACTCTTTTAGCTCTCATCTTCTATTTAGTTCTTGTATTGTTTTTTATGCTTTGTCTAATGGCAGCCTCTAATTTGAGGAAGCTCTGATAAATAAATAATAGAGTTAACAACGGAAAAAAAGAAATAATTTACAGTATTGAATAATTTCAAGGGAAAATTTGTGACGGAGTCGTGTATAGTTCCCGGGGTAGCTCAGTCGGTAGAGGATTCTTGCGCTAAGCGAAGAGTCCCAGGATCGATACCCGGCCCCGGAACATTTTTTCCCTTGAAATTATTCAAGCCTGCTTCACAGGGAGCTCCTACCTGAAAGCAAGATTTGCATAATATACAATATTGTCCCCTTCAATCTATACAATTATAAGCCTATCACTTCCACCCTGTAGACCTACTTACAATAGAATAGGAAGCTATTTTTGAACAATTGTAATACAGTTCACATTTACATGGACAAAATATCTAACAATATCGATAACTTCTCTCTATTACTTATTCTGCTCAACATACATAAATAAATAAGGGTTCGGTTGGAGGAAATAAGAGAATTTGTTCAGAGTACGATAGGCTCTAGATTCAAATGAAAATCAAATTCAAAAGACAGCATTGAGCGCAGTAGGCCTAGTATGTTGAACAATAACAGGCAAGGAAATTGGAATGGCTCGAAACTCAACCTTGACCCCAGTCTCATCATAAATTCTGTGTAAATTAGTCTTGACAGGCAGGCGCATGTCACCACGACTCCTAGACATGCACAATTCATATCACAGCTACCATTTCTCTCCCTCCATCCCTTTAATTGGTCCAGCCGTACATCAATAAACTGACAGCTTCTCAGTAAAAGGACCATAGGATTGCGTCTTCGTCATATTCCGTGATGATGTATGTTGAATGAAGCTGTTACAGGCTGTAGCCAACAAACTATTACTCGGGGAACTTCCGCCCCCGGCAACTCTCAACTTACAGCATCATGTTATGAATTAATCCACTTTGAATTTTTCAAGTGTATAGCCTACGCATTTCCATCAGCCTTTGGTCCTAGATATGCCATTTGTCTGTCTGCTGTCTCTATCATTATAGCGATTTCTCATTAACTTTAGAAAGATTTCGATAATAATATTCGATAAATAAATTTAAAATATATTCAAAAATCTCTTGTCATACATTATTTTCCTTATTATATTAATAAATATTATTATTTTATACCTGTCTTACCATAAAGATATTTACAAGTAATGTAAGTGCAATGCAATTATTTAAGCTGAATTATAATTAAGTTGTTTTTAAGTTGTCTTTATCAGCCGATGAATTTATTATCGTAGCTTTTCTATTGTGAAATTTATTTAATATTCGTATTTCTTTTCTTTTTTATTATTATTTTATTACATTCCATTTTGTTATATTATACCTTACGTTTTCCATATTAACCATTTGTACTAAATGAGTTGCTTTAACTATATTCCAATGTATTTTCTTTTCTTTTTTCTATTATTTTATTATTTTCATGTTGTTTAGTGTCGATTTAATATGCTATTATTATTATTATTATTATTATTATTATTATTATTATTATTATTTGTAATATGTTAGCATTCTGTTCTTTAACTTTTGTTAAATTTTAACTGCTTGTATACTTTTTGACCTGGTAGAGTGTAAGAGAAGGCCTATGGCCTTAACTCTGCCAGTATAAATAAAGAATTATTATTACCTTATTATTATTATTATTATTATTATTATTATTATTATTATTATTATTATTATTAACCTAATTAAGTAAACTAGCACATAACTAATTAAGGTGTCTTGTAATTATTTACGGTGACAATGACAATGTATGTATGTATGTATGTATGTATGTATGTATGTATGTATGTATGTATGTATTCACACTGCAAGTTGGTAAATACCCGGTGGCAGTGGTAACTAATTAAACTCAATTATGGCAATTAATAATAAATTAATAATAATAACAATAACAATTAATAATAATAATAATAATAATAATAATAATAATAATAATAATATTCATTGCCAGAACAAAGACACACATTGGGTTTTTGTTAAGAAATCTCTCTAGCACCCCAAGAAAGACTACAAGTACGAGGTGTATATATTGACAATAGGCTTATATAGACTATCAAGCCCAGTTCTCTGAGATTACTGTTCTCAAATGCTCGTCAATATACGTAAATACTAGAGATGAACAACGATCGAAAAAGCGAGACTAAGAGCGCCCGCAAAGCCGAAAACCCGCACGACAATGTTGTATTACGTCGCGTCCTTGACGTAATGACTTCCGAGTCTTCTGAGACTCGATAGTGATCATCTCCCGAAGTCCCGAAGTCAAACAGCGTTCAATCGCCACAGTTGTATATACCTGACTGAACTTTTATCTACTTTACATACAATATATATACTGTATGTATAAACAATCAAGTAGCCTATTTGAAACATCTCTACCTTTCAGTGTATAATAATCCGTTCCCAGTCTTTATTTAATTACTAGGCCCTTACTAAAAGGCTAGGAATTTTCTTTTCATATGTTTAAGATCAAGTGTGCAATCTCAAGTAAAAAGATATTAACGTTATGTTTTATGTTTCTTAGAAATGCAAATTTATTTGAGAATTGTTTTTTTTTTCTATTTATATAACCATAGGTAACATCATATAATAGAACCAGAACATTTTGATAACTAAGATACTGTTCTGTTTTGTCTTTTGTCTCCTTTAAATATTAATGTTATTTATTTCAATGATGTATGTTATTGAAAGTTACGAAGTCTTTTCACGCCGACCAAATGCTATTCGAGAATGACGAGCGAGACTCGAAGCGCACGATAATGACGAGACGAGACTTGAAGGACAAATGCAACGAAACAGCAGCGAAGCGGCAGCAGTTAGTTTTGTTCATCTCTAGTAAATACTATACTAACAAATGACCAGGACCACTTTGATCGAACATTTATTCTACTTGAGTGAGTTGAAGAAAATTATATAGAAAAAAAAACATCAGACTTAAAATGAAGGGTTCAGAACAATAGTGGGCCAAGCGCCATTTACTAAAACCGTAGAAAACAAGGGTTAAAATGAAGTTATTACGATAATTCAATAAAAATATATAGCAAGTAATATAAAGTATACACATTAAAACTAAATCATATGTCAAACTTCATTAAATTATGGCATTCACTTAATTTTAATCCTCGCTTTCTCCGTTTTTAATAAATGGCGCTTGGTCCACTATGGCTCTGAGCCCTTCAAATGATGATCGCGTTCTACCAATGACCTTAGATATCTCGTGTAATCATCTGCATTGATAGAGCAGCTTAACAGTCCCTGTTCAGCTTTATCCTCTTCGTCGCTTAGCGTTTCATTTTGATTAATTACGCTCCACCAGACGTGTCGTAAGCGACTGACATTCAAGAGGGCAAGAGTCATGTCCAGGTGAACACGGAGGGAACAGAAAATGAGGGGACGGTGTTGGCTGTAGAACAGACGTTCGTCAGGAGATCATTATGCACAAATAATTTTTGCTTCAGTGACTCCGAAATTTTACCATATTCTATCTTCTTCTTCTTCTTCTTCTTCATCTTCTTCACCTTCATCATCATCATCATTATCTTCTTCTTCTTTTTCTTCTTCTTTAAAGGCTTAGGCCATTGCGATCTGTTCCGATCTCATGAGTTAAATTCATCTTCCCATTTTGTAACAGGTCATCATATTTTGTTCTAGAACAGGCCTCCAGAACTGCAGCTCTTGAGAGCGACTGCTTTACTCCCCTTTTTTACCCCACCCACCTTTTCTACCTGTGCGGTCACGGCGTTCTAGTTACGCTCGGCTGCATCAACATTCATTCTCGGGGCGGAAGTCGATCATCCCCAATAGAAGTGGAGTAGGCTGACGTCATAGTTCCCCTACTTTGCGAGTTCTGCAGGCCTGTTCTAGAAAGAAACATAACAAGTTCCATAATGTATTTATTTTCGTTAAGCTTATAGTCTATATTTACCGTGGATATAGTGGTGGTATTACTTTATTTAACGACGCTTTCAACTGAAGAATTCATTGAGTGTCGATATTCAACTTGGCGAGAAATGAAGCGTAAATTTTTTCTAATCTCTTTATCAAGAACCGTTTGCCTTAAATCTCCAATACTGAACTGAACCTACAGCTTTACGTTGTTCTCCATAGCCTTAAAAGGCTTCTTGACCACATTCCAGGAAAACCCCGCGTTACTATTTCTGATACAGGTATAGTGAGAGCTGAAAAAATTTACTGATGTTTCAGTTTTGGTCCCTATCGTGTACAGATGCTACACTTACAAACAATTTGCTATTTAATTCAGTTTGGAGCGTATCATGGTCTTGTGAACTTGTAAACAATGCAAATCTTAAGTGTAATTTTTATCTTATTCTTCATTATTTTGTCTTATTTGACCTAATTAGTGGCAGAGGGACCCATATGCGTTCCGAAAGTAAAGAGCGTATGTGCCGGGTTCACGAGTATTTCCAGAAATAATATGTCTGTTCAGGCTTCAGAAAGGGAAAAGATACGAGAGATGTAATTGGACTGCTACGAACAATCAGCGAAAAATATCTAGAGGAGAATAAAGAAGTGTATGTAGTATTTGTGGACATAGAAAAGGTGTTTGACATAGTGGATTGGAATAAACTGATGGGGATCCTGAAGAAAATTGGCGTGGATTGGAAAGTCAGGATAGAAGAAGAAATGTCAGAAGGAAATGAAATAGGGAGAGGAGTACGACATGGATGCCCATTAGCACCTACGCTATTCAACATCTACGTGCAGGATTTAGTGAAGAACTGTTTTCAGAACATGGGACGAGTGATAGTAGGAGGAAGAAGAAAAGAATAAAGTGTATGAGATTTCCTGATGATATGGCGTTGTTAGCAGAAGAGGAAATGATACTAAGGGATATGCTACTAGAGCTAAATTACAGCTGTGAGCAGTATGGAATGAAGATAAATGACAAGACGACGAAGACCATGGCCATAGGAAGGAAAGTAAAGAAGGCAAACTTGCGAATTCTAAATGAGGCAGTAGAGCAAGTGGACAGCTTCAAATACTTGGGTTGTACTACTGGGTGTTCAGTTCAAAGTGTGTCATGGCTCGCTGTATGCCGTCATGTGGCTAGTCGATGAGCCTAGAGAATTCAATCTTCCTACACTTCCGCAGAGCTGTGTAACCTATGAGGCAGAGAAGTTGCCTAGCAAGTACGGCGTTCATTCTGAAGAGTACGTATCGATACGTACGGTAACGCCGGTAGGGCAGGAATGTGAACTGTTTGGAAATACGTACTGTCGGGATATGGGGAGAGGTTAAGACGATTACTTACGTATTTGTTGACATTAACTTCCATGGTCAACATGGACACGGAGCGTTTGATTTGTGTTGTGGAATGTTACCGTACGCAACCGATGATAATAAATACCATGCGTACGACTTGCCGGCGCAAAACACAGTTCGAAAGAGGTTATGGTAGCACACAGACCGTACAGACCGCATCTGTTGCTACGACGTTCAAATAATACCGTACACGTTCTCAAGTTCAGATTGAAGAACGCCTTAAATAATAGGCAACTTCTCTAACATATAAGCTGAAACTCGCTTCAAATCGGTGACCCAACAACAGTGACGTCACGACACACATTGAAATGAACACCCAGTATAAGCAATAACATGAGCTGTTGCCAGGAAGTCAAAAGGAGGATAGCAATGGCAAAGGAAGCTTTTAATAGAAAAAGGAGTATCTTCTGCGGACATCTGGAGAAAGAATTAAGGAAGAGACTAGTTAAGTGCTTTGTGTGGAATGTAGCATTGTATGTGGCAGAAACATGGACATTGCGAAGTAGTGAAGAGCAGCGAACAGAAGCATTTGAAATGTGGATATGGAGAAGGCTGGAACGTGTGAAATGTACAGACAGAATAAGAAACGAAGCTGTGTTGGAAAGAGTGGGTGAAGAAAGACTGCTGTTGAAACTGATCAGAAAGAGGAAAAGGAATTGGCTAGGTCACTGGTTGAGAAGAAACTGCCTTCTGAAGGATGCACTGGAAGGAATGGAGAACGGGAGAAGAGTTCGGGACAGAAGATGTCAGATGATAGACGACATTAAGATATATGGATCATATGAGGAGACAAAGAGGAAGGCAGAAAATAGAAAAGGCTGGAGAATGCTGGGTTTCCAGTGAAAGAACTGTCCTTGAGCAGAACACTATGAATGAATGAATGAATGAATGAATGAATGAATGAATGCAAGGTGTGGTAAACCTATTATATTCGTCAGTGAAGTTCATGAAAGAACTATCAAAGCAACTGAAATTAGTGAAAGTTTTTTGAGTAGAATTCTTAAGCAGAAACAAAAAGGCGAATTGAAAAGTCCAACGAAAAAACGGCCAAGAGAATTGTTCTAAAAACTAATACAGAATAATTTCGACAGCGATGCATTGAGAATAATTATTTTAAATTTGTATGGAGGAGGTTTCATTTCAAGGAGAAGCTGTGTTCATCTGCGTCTCGATAACTTCTTTAGCAATTATTGAGAAAAATTGAGTTCCGCTATAAACAAAACATGAAGCGGAAATATTTTACGGGGCGTCAGGACATTGTTGCTCTGCGTAATCAGTTACTCTGTGCAATGATAAATATAATATAATAATATAACAAATTAAATATTCATATCAAATAAAATGATACATACATGAGTATTTCGCAACGACAATGAAGTTTCTTCTGAAACTTTTGGTAGTACTCTTACCCTCCTCCAAATCTGACCGCCCACCGATTTCATTTCCACCCTGTATATGCTGCATAAATAGGTCAGCTGTTTTTATATTATATCTGTCACCTTTTTATCAGACATACTTTATTTTTCATGGGGTAAGAATAAATTCTGACGGCTCTATACATTAATCGACTAAATATCGTGCCCTTCATAAGTCGAAAATTTTATATGAAATAGGATTCATAGCTTCAGATTCCTCTTGTATTCTTTCGTCCGAAATACCCATCAATCCCGGCCATGACTGAAACCGCGATAGGCACTAAACAACCCAATAAACATTATTGATACCTTCTGTTTCAGAAATTTATTTTCACTCCATTTCTTATTGTTCAATTGCTCCTTTTTCTACAAATAATTGCTCATTTTCTATAGAAGTTATTTTGTTCCCACAATATTCCGACTCACGGCAATGTCAAACAATTCCTTTTCTTCGCGTACTAATTTTCACTGCATTCAAGGCTTACCTACTGTTTGTAGTAGCTGTCGTCTCGGCGGCAAATGTCAACACAGGTCTGCTCATTGCTTTGTGCTTTCGAACTTTGGTGTCTTTCTCAAATATTTATTTTTCAATTGCCTGACGTTTAAGCATGCCTTTGTGTTTGTTATAGCAGGTAGCATGTTGTTTTACCTACAATTTTATTCTACATTACAATTTATTTATAACAGTCTTTATAGTATTATTATTATTATTATTATTATTATTATTATTATTATTATTATTATTATTAGTATTATTATTATGGGCGAATCCAGAAATGTATATAGAGTGTTAGTTGGGAGACCGGAGGGAAAAAGACATTTGGGGAGGCCGAGACGTAGATGGGAGGATAATATTAAGATGGATTTGAGGGAGGTGGGATATGATGATAGAGACTGGATTAATCTTGCACACGATAGGGACCGATGGCGGGCTTATGTGAGGGCGGCAGTGAACCTTCGGGTTTCTTAAGGGCCATTTTAAGTAAGTATTATTATTATTATTATTATTATTATTATTATTATTATTATTATTATTAGCCCTATCAACATCCCCATCATCACTACTTAGTAGTAATAGTAGTAACATTTTTATTTGGTTATTTAACGACGCTATATCAAATACGAGGTTAGTTACTGTCGATGGAATTGGTGATAGCGAGATGGTATTTGGCGAGATGAGGCCGAGGATTCGCCATAGATTACCTGACATTTGCCTTACGGTTGGGGAAACCCCCGGAAAAAGCCAAGCAGGTAATCAGCCCAAAAGGAAATCGAACCCGCAACTCTTGATCGGCAGGCAAGCGCCTTAGCCGACTGTGCTAAGTCGGTGACCACCACCACCACCACCACCACTACCACCACTACTACTTTGTCCCTACAAGTTAGGTGAAATACGTATGTCTTTACATTGGTAATTGAAGAGTTCACTGCAAGAATGATGGATGTCACTTTCCTGTCGAAAATGAACCAAGACCGTCAATGCATAGCTTAAGACATATAGAATGTACATAGAGAGTTATATGGCATTAACACTGATAGTCATTGTCCAGTAATGATCGGAAAATCACAGTTAAGCTTTCCTCTGATTTATCTTCTTGTTCATTTTCTACGGGGTCACCTGGCTGAAGAGCATGTGCCACAGTTATTTTAGGCTTGGAGTGCAATAATTTAATAGCCTGTTGAACAGATCCATAGAAATTCCCACTTCTTGTGCAAGACGACGAAGAGATTTCAAACTTTCAATTGCTTCTCCTACAAAATGTATTCCAAATGACATCCATCAATCTTGCAGTGGACTCTTCAATTGTAATTTTAATTCTGTTTTATTATGTTTTATGTTTGCCTTTGAGAAGTCCTATGACTTTAACCTCTTTTATGTAAAATGAATGAATGAATGAATGAATGAATGAATGAATGAATGAATGAATGAATGAATGAATGAATGAATGAATGAATGAATGAATGAATGAATGAATGAATAAATGAATGAATAAATGAATAAATAAATGAAAAAGAATAAATAAATAAATAAATAAGTAAATAAACAAATAAATAAAAAGTAAATAAATAAATAAGTAAATAAATAAATAAAAAAAAATAAATAAATAACTAAAAAGTAAATAAATAAATGAATAAATAAATAAAAAAGTAAATAAATAAATGAATAAATAAATGAATGAATTAATTAATTAATTAATGGATGAATGAATGAATGAATGAATGAATGAAGAAATAAACAAATGAATAAATAAAAATAAATAAACAAATAAATAAATTTAAGAATGTATGAATGAATATTTCATTGAATGAATAAACAAACAAATCAATAAATAAATAAACGAATAAATATAAAAGGATAAATAAATAAACGAATAAATAAATAAATCATAGACTAAAGAAATAAATAAAAGTAGTAGAATTTCAGAACAAGGCTTTTGGGTATTCCATTGTACGCTCGTACGCTGAAATTTAACATCACACAAGTTATTACATTACAAATGCTCGAGGCAGGACTCGAAATCACGAGTACAGCCTTCACGTAACATGAAAGCTGTCCTCAACTTCCTGTTACCACGTTTCATATAGATATGTGAATGGAGTTTATAATTCGTTCTGATTGCAGCCTTTTTACAGCGGGAATACTTCAATTACTTCAATAATCTGTAAATTGAATGTAATGAAAACATAAATGTGTAAATAAACGTGTAATTTATCTGTATGCACACCGTGGTATTAACTCATTAAGCACACATCGTGTTTGCAGTGAGAGCAATACAGACAAAAAAATACAATTTTTTTTCCGTTTGCATCACTTCAGGCTACGCTCTTTGTACAAGGACTAGATTTGGAAGCTGAAGAGCTACTCCAGCTACTTCATGTTAAATAGATTTTTTGTAATATTTAAGCGCATAATTATCGGTCTTTATCATCAAATTAAAAGCGCTTAAATATGATTAAACACTATTAAGAATTTAAAAATGCTACGAAATATTTATGTTCCTCAACCGTGCCATGAACTAATTGAGTAATTTTTAGGCGCCTTGTTTTTTTTTTTTTTTAGAGAAGGGAAGGATAATGAAACCTACCGCCTTTTTTTTTGTTTTCCTTGAAAGTAACATATCACTGACACAAACAGAATTCATCAGAAAGACAACACAATAAAAAATAATCGTCATTATCCGTGTTAAATATTTTTGTTTGTACAAAGATAGGCACTGTTGTGTTTAGAAGCTTGGCCGGTCATAACCAGTCTTGGGAAGTTCGTACCAAAGCATTGCTTTCACGTTGAGTGCATCCAGGCATATATGCCTAGACGTATTGCACTAGCATACTTTACTCTGTTCATGTAAATAACTCACAGCATATCCGCTACTTTGGGTGGATGACTTTAGTCAGTCACTACATTACAATAACAGGAACAGTAGAGAAGCAGTTTCATTACGTACTAACGTTTGCAGTGGAGTCGTGCAGTTTAATGAGCGGTTTTCAACGTGACAGAATTTAAATCTCTAATCCCAAGAAATTGAATGCAATTCTTCAAGAATTTGCTGGTAACTAATAGTAAAAATGGAGAGACATTTTACTGGAAATTGTGTAATGTTGATATTTTAATGTATAAAACGAATAGTAGGCCTAGTTCAGGAATACTATGCCATGAAAAAACACGCGGAACATCTCTCTTTACATTGGAAATATAGCTATGAAGAGAAACTGTGTTCTTCAAAACCTGAGTCAAGTAGGTATACACAATTCGTTTTCGATATATTGTATGTATAATGTTCATATGTTACAAAATCCCTTCAAAAATTGCCTATAATAATCATTCTGCTACAGTCCAGAAATATGGAAATGTCAAGCGGTGTGATATTGTTCAAGTATACCGATCAGATTATGTATCTTAACTTAAGCCGTTACAACAGCAGAAAGCATCCTTCATCCACAAAGTCAACATTGGGTTTATGAGGTTTAGTAAAAATTCTGACAAAATTAGTGAACAAAAAGTAGCAGTTAATATATCCTTCGAATTTATTGCAAATATCCACTGACTATTCAATAAAGTAGTTTAAATGAATATGAATATTAATTGATACTTTGCAAAAATGACATTGTTTTTATTTTACAATAAAAGAATTTTTATTTTTAACCCTCATTCATTTTTGACTTACATTATCCACTTCTGAAAGCTTTGAAAGTATCTTAACTTAATCTCAATCTTCTTGCAACAGCAGAAAGCATCCTTCATGCACAAGAAGCGCTACACTAGGTGCTTTGGGTTTATCAATTTTGGTTTCTACACAATAGGTCTACGACAAAATTAGTGAACAAAAAGTGCATCAATCCGTCCCCAACTCTCATCGAATTTATTGCAAGTGACTAACGCTCAATTATTGATATCAGCTATTTAATAAAGCTATTTACATTGTCTAATGAACTAATTTCGTGCCCATGCCCAAATGACTTTTCAAAGCCTATTGTTTTATGGACTTTGACAAAAAAATGACATTGGAAAACAAGGTCTTTTATGAGCAAACTATTACAATAAAACGAAACAACATCAATTTTCTCAATTTTTTATGCTCTCTTACCTACTTAAGTATGGTTTCTCATGTGGTTTACATTGCTTACATTATCACGTAGAGATATAAAAGTCTTTCAGTGAAAGTTTATTAAGGCGAGTCGCGCAGTGCGTCTTATAAACTTTGCAGATCGAAACTTAATGAAAACTGTTCACGTGCCATAAAATTCGTTATGTTTTATAACTATGAATCATTGCCTTTTTATCTCTTTCTGCTCTGACTTCACATTCACACAAACGTGGAAAAAACTACGTCAGAAAAAAATGTCGTTGTGAAAGATATAAAATATCTTACGACTTTGTTTGCTGTTGTTGACTATTCCGTGAAGGCAAATCGAAGAACTAGAGTTTCTTGCTACCTCTACGCATTATCAGTTTTTTCACTTCGTTGCTGGACATTAGAGTCAGATGGAGCGTGTTACATCTATTTTCACAGACATGAATCATATAAAATACGATAAATTTAAGGTGAATTCAACTTACATATTTTTTAAAGTAAAACTATGGCTTTTCAGTTACAGGGTGAATCGATGAAGTAATGCTAGTTTTTTAATTTCGGAAGAGGGTTATTCTTTGAGATAATTAAAAAGAACCATTTAATATAATTTTGCTGTGTTTTTATTTCAAACTTTTCTGAAAGGATAAAAATGTTTTATATTAAATATTTCATACAGTGTTTTGGAAAAGCCGTTGATTTAATCCCCAATATGCTGAGTCAATTTAAGAGGGCAGTGTATTATGATAATAAATGATTGAAAGAATTTCAGTTTCGCCCTTTAAATGTGCAGAATTTTGATCTGAACAAATGTAACTTTTCATTCTGAAAGGAATTTAAATGTTACATTTGTTCCAATTAAATTTCTGCATATTTGAAGGACGTTGCATTTGCAAGAAGCGTGATCATTCATGTGAAGCTTTACCAAATAGATTAATGTGGGCAGACAGAACAAAAGAGATGAAGCTATCTTTTGTTAGAAACCAATTCCTAAAAATGGGTGAAGAAAGAATAATGAATTTGAAACTGATCAGAACGAAAAAGTGTTCAAAAGAAGCAGACTGATAAAAAAGAAGAGACAGAAAAATTTCAGATTCAGAATACGAAGACTGTGTCACTGATGATGAGAAGCAGAAACATATTGCAACGCTTACTGAAAAGGATGCACTGTTATTGAAGTTCTCAAAGTATCTATTATGTTTAATTTAAAATGATCAAGCTTGAACGGAAGAAGAGTTCGAGGCAGCACAGCGCGTGAATTTAGACCTGCGAGTGAGCAGAAGGGAGGGCATTGTTGCCAACTCGATTCTTAAAAATCCGCTATGAGACCTTGCAGAAACCGCTAAATTGCTATATTGTCAATGTAAAATTAGATTATTTTGCCGCTGTGAGTGCTAAAAATACCCGCTAAATCCCTATATCAGCAATACAAATTTCATAAATTTTATCCGCTAAACTAACACTGAAAAACGCTGTATCTAGCGGGAAAACCGCTGAATTGGCAACATTGAGGGAGGGTCGCATGTGATTGTTCCCCTCGTCCAACTGTTCACGGGACGTCCTACACCACACAGAGATCTTACTGAACTGAATGCCGTTCCACAACTAACCCAATACCCCTCAAAGTGAACATACGATATTCTGACGAGACCACTGCTCATCAAGCTAAGCAGGATCAGATACAAACACAGACACAAATGATATAATAAATGTATCACAATTATTGAATTATTTTACTTTTTCAAGTAAAACTTCATCGAAAACTGTGAAACAAAATTCTGTGACGGATATATTGAAAAGGATTCTCGTGTTGTTGCTACAAGATTATGTACATTGCTATATTATCGCGAAAATGAAGTTGTTGATGTTTGCTGGCTGTCGAAATCAGAGGCTGAACGAACGAGAGTGTGGCGTGAAAGAAAGTTTGCAAATGATCCATCGAAAATTGAGCCTAAAACAAAAACAGAGTAGACCAGAACGTGAGGGAGAATGGAGGACAAGGAAAAGAGCATTTTCTAACGTCTCTAATGTAGTTCAGTTACAAAGTGTCTCCGCTTAGTGCCAAAAATCGAGTGTAATGCATGATTCAAATGTTGTCGTTGATTTACAATTTATCAGTTAGGAAAAAGAAAATCCACTGATGTAATTTCTTGGAGAACGATTTATTTCGACGCTGAATAATTCACCCAGCGAATCGAGAAAAGATCTGGGACGACTATTGGTGCAATCTTCTCACGTCACTTAGAACGACTGCAGAGTAAAGTTTTCTTATCCTGTTTCAGCTACAATAAACCAATTGTTTTCTTTTAAATTCTGAACAATCCTCAGTAAAATAAAATGTTAAACATAACCCTATTTTATCGCCTCTCATTGCACGAATATTTTAAAAGATTATTAAAAGGTCTCATTTCTGCCGAGCGTAGAGGCTACACATTAAATTTTATTACTGTTTTGTAATGAAGAAGTTGTAGATATTACTTCTCGTAATCCAATATTAATTTTCTTATGAAAGGATTTTAATCACAGATATCAATTTGTTCATTAAAACCTTAATATATAATTTGTAACTCGAGTTGAGGAGTCAATTTCCCCTGTTGTTATTAATATCGGATCTATAAATATCTTTATTTATTACAGAAGAAAATAATTAAAATATGTCTTCATAAACCTATTGATTTTCCATGTCAAAATTTGTTGTTACACTTTAATGTTCTTAAAATAAGACAAATTTATTATATTGTATTAATAAAATTCATACCGTCAACGGGGGTAACATTGGCCCATTAAGGGTAACTTTGGCCCAATAGAGAATATAATATATTTGAATTTTAATATCTCGCACAAAGTGAGGTATATCTTAGCAGCTTCAACTCTACTGCATAGATGGCAGCTCCTGCCAGTATTTTGTGAGAGATATAAAAATTCAAATATGTAATCTCTGTTGGGCCAAAGTTATCCTTAATGGGCCAATGTTACCCCCATTGACGGTACATAAAAATCGAATTAATTTTCAATTGTATTCTCATAGTTATGAAACAAAAGGTATGAATTCTTTAAGATTGTTTGAACCAAAATGCAACACTGTTACAGTATTTAATCATAATAGTAATTTAGGCCCAAGAATATATAACAAATTTATATTTAAATATCCTAATCTTGTCAATTCTAACAGTTCTAGTGTTAAATTAAAAAAGTTACGTATGGATTTTATAAAAATTGAAATATTGTAAATTTAAATTGACATATTCATATTATGTAGTAGACATAAGACATACTATACTTTAATTTTTTTAATTCAGGAATCCGTCCCTGAGCACGAGTTCTACTCTTTTAGGGGCGAGCTAAAGTTTTTCTGTTTATATTATATTTTATATTACAATTATTAGCAAAATAAATAAATTTGTATATAAAATAGCTATCATTAATGCATATCTATATTCTTAATGTGTTTTATGCTGCAGTTCACTAAAAATATCTTATATTCGATATTATATCTAGTTTCAAATTGGAAATGTTTTAGTTAGGTTTTGTAGCATTTTGTTATCTTTGAATTATTATTATTATTATTATTATTATTATTATTATCATCATCATCATCATCATCATTATTGTCGTCACCATCATCATCATCAACAACAACAACAGTTCTTCCAAGTATTGTTTTTTGTGACTCATTCTGTTATCACTCTTGTGAAGTTCATGGATCCACATTATACATTTATAATAGAAGCACTTCTTTCCAAATACGATGCAATTCCAGCTCTCAAGACAAGACAGAACAAACAAAATACAAATTCGGTCTCAACGACATTCGAACACGATGCAAGCACAGTCTATATACAGTCACGAAAGTCAATACGTAGTAAATATGCATCCATAGATATGCAAATCTGGCTTTCAGGTAGCAGCTCTCTGTAAAGCAGGTTTGAATAATTTCAAGGAAAAATTGTTCCGGGGCCGGGTATCGATCCCAGGACCCTTCGCTTAGCTCTCGAATGCTCTCCCGACTGAGCTACCCCAGGAACTATACACGACTCCGTCACAATTTTTCTCAATTTTCATCCATAGATAGTTGCTAACCACTAGGATCGCTACTATCGCCTCATTACAGACAATGCGAAATAGTACCTGCACAGTCTATTGTTCCTAGTACCCTCAAAAACTTAAGCTTCGTGACTGTACATATATACTAGACTGTGATAAAGTAAGTTCTTCGGTAGAAACTTCGAAGCTTTCATCAGTGAGAAAGGCAATTATGGAAAATATTACTTTGACTATTACACTCTTACTACGTCATACTACTTTTGACTAATAAAACGGTACGAAAGTACGTATTTCAACCAATCATGGCTGCTTATCGCACAATTTTATCGCGTCCCTAGCATTTGTTTAATTTTATCGCGTCCCTAGCATTTGTTTAATTTTATCGCGTCCCTAGCATTTGTTTCTTTGTTTGCCAACATTTGAAACTGCGCTGGTCTGGACGTCAAAAATATATATAAAATTACACACCACTCCAGTCGATGCACAGCAGTTTCAAATATGACTCGCATTGGCATTGGCATTGGCATACAAATCACTGATCATACCTATGCATCTTCTGAAATCCGATTTACAAATAAATGAAGAGCGCCATTCGGAAATCCTGAATAATTTGAATACACCATGTAGGCCTAAATCAACGA
The DNA here is from genome assembly GCA_025594305.2 of Periplaneta americana. Lineage (NCBI taxonomy): Eukaryota > Metazoa > Arthropoda > Insecta > Blattodea > Blattidae > Periplaneta > Periplaneta americana. Next base: position 109,036,653 of record JAJSOF020000019.1, on the reverse strand, counting down.
GTTCCAATTCTATTATGCACACGTCCAATATAACATCAATTGATTTACCAACCACATTCAAATTTGAAAATTGTACATGAAATAATTATTCCTTTCAAAATTATTCATTCGGAAATTCTGAATAAGTTGAATACACCATGTAGGCCTAAATCAACGAGTTCCACTTCTATTACACACACGTCCAATATAACATCAATTGAACCACCAACAACATTCAAATTTGAAAATTGTACATTCAATAATTATTCCTTTTAAAATTATTCATGTTTATTTTTTATGTCATCGTCGTTAATTAAAACTTCTCTAACACTTGTGTATATTAGTTAGGTTATGTTATAGCTTCTGCTCTGAGAGGATAAAAAGAACTTCTGCTATATGATATTATGGATAGTCACGTATCAGAGATTGTTTAATATTAAGATTTATTGAATAGTAATCATTACAGTGTCTGTATAAAGACACTACTGCCATCTAGCATGCATCTAGCGTAATATTTGTAATGTTGAGATGGTACAATAATACATTTGAAGACAGTTGTATTTTCGTAAGTCAATTAATATTTTATTGTATTGGAGTACTCCGTTACTTCTAATCTTTATATACTTTCTTCTAATCGTGTAATAGTCAATTAAATCCCACTCGAGTTTTGATAAATCAAAACGTCTAGTGAGATTACTGTTGATAAATTGTGTAAAATTTAATTTTATAAGTTACCCAACAAGATATCAGTTACAATTAACTGAAATAAAATATGTTAATCAAAAACTATTTTAATAATATCTTCCTAGTTTAAATCAAGATTCGAACAAGGTCACTCCAGTTTGATAAGCCTCGTTGTGAAGGGAAATCTCATTACCTAAGTTGATGCGTAAAACATTAAATAACACGTAAAACAACGCCTATAAAACATAACTGCTTGTCTCGCTTTAAATCCAAAATTAAACTACCACTCCCTGCTCTCGAGCTTGCATTTTGAATTTTATCCTTATTCACAAGTTAATTTAATGACCCCCTGTGAACTGGAACGTTTAGTTAGCATCTGTGAGAATGAACAGAAAGTTAAACTTTCGATAAATGACAATAAAGATCGACAGCTTTTTGGCTGTACATGGAACTGCGACTGTCGCCTAAACTAAATTAATGTCACAGCCTACAATAAATGTTGCCACCGCACGAAAACTCTGAATACAGCAAGGAAAGCTGACTTAACAAACCATACGCACATTTGTGCCCTCTCCTATTACTACTATTCTAATTCAAATTTTCAAATGTATTTATTTAATACTTTAGGTTTTCACTACATTAGGCATTGCAGCCCGAAAGAGCAGAAGTTCTTTATACAAAATATTTTACAAACTACTTTAAGAGTATATTATTAACTAGCCGTACCCGTGCGCTCCGCTGCACCTGTTAGAAATAAATATAAAGTAATTACATAATTAAAATAGGACGTTTGATCCAGGGAACAACGTTTACAACAGCGCAAGATAATCTGCTTCGCTCATTACCCAATTTTTTTTGCATTGCATTTATTGAATATATATTTTATGTATTTTAACACGATTCAATTGAGCATAGTTAAAATTTGAATTATAAAATAATGGATTGCTAAGCTAACGTACTATTACTGCATACTAAATCAATACACTCTCGTTATTCGTTAATTCTCTGAGATTAAAATGAGTGTACATAAATATTATTTTAAGAAATACAGAAAACGAATGTACAAAATAGCCTATCAAATTTTCTGTGCATAAGAAGGTATTTTAATCTTACCTGTCCTCGATTTACTCAGACGTTACTGTAATAACATTATAGCATTATGTCCATTTAGAGAAACTACACTTTCCAATGGTGAAATAAAAATTAATTATACAAATCGGTTAATTTAGCTTCTGATATTACTTCATAAAAACACAGAAACATTCTCTGTAGGCTATGTTTAATAGCTTTCGATTGTTGATGTCTAAGGCCCCTATTTCGATTGTTTTTGTACAAGGCCCCTTATAGACGAAGTCATTTGTTCTTAATTCATTGCGCCGTCTTAGATGGGGTTATTTTAATTTTAAAACTAATTTATCTCATTAAATATCAGTGCTATCAAAATTTTGTAAAGTATAAAACTTATCGGAAATCATTTTTAAAGAAACTTTTGTTATGTAAGCGAGATATTTCGATTTATTTAATTCAGTCCCCCTTATAACCCCCCTTTTAAATAAAGTATTTTGAATGCCATATAGCCTAAAATCTAAGTTACAACGAACTTAATTTATATTCCAATTTTCATATAAATCGGTTCAGCCATTATCGCGTGAAAAGGTAACAAACATACAGACAGACATACAAACAAAAATTTCAAAAATGCGATTTTCGGTTTCAGGGTGGTTAATTATATATGTTAGGACCAATTATTTTTGGAAAATCGAAAATTACCAGAAAAATTTCGGCTACAGATTTATTATTAGTATAGATTATATTATTATTATTATTATTATTATTATTATTATTATTATTATTATTATTACATGACATTGATAATTTATAATGTGCGCGGTTTAAATTTATAAAATTCCAAACGTTCAGAGCATAAAAACATGATTTAAAAAGAAAAAACGGAGAAAACAAATGCCTGTCATATTTTTACGATGAAACTACGAATATAAAATTGTACTGTTTCTATGACGACACTTCAGGACGAAACAATTGTGTATACTGCGGTATGGTCGTCAACTGTAGCATCAGAATTAACACTGAATGTTATAAAAACACATTTGCAAATCATGGCGCGCCGGATATATGGGTAACAATGGATTTTCAAATGCTATGTTTTATTGATGCATAATTAACGATGCAAGGGTTTGATGTCCAAAATATGAATCCCTCAGTGCGTGATGTACACAGCTGATATTTCATTCCACGTCAACTGTCAACATTGTGGAAAAAATTACCACTCCTCTATCAATATTGGTGAGGGCACAAACAAGCCAATCAATAAGGAAACAATTGATACTGACGTTCCGGGTCACAATTTCACTCATTTTTATTGCTAGTCGGAGTAAAACGAATATTCTATAGCAAGCCTTTTTTCTATTGCAGCATATTTCACCGTTGACATTTAATTTGTTATAGGATAATCACAATTCCTTTCCTTAGTTATTGGTTTTTATAATATCGGATTGTTATTTCTGTTTGCTGATTTCAGATTGGAAGCCATCACTTTGGTTGAGTTATGACGAAAGTTGCTGGATTCTGAAACGAATGTTGCAAGGTAATCTCTCTGAAGTTTCGCAAATGCGAGTTCTTCTTTTAAGGATTAAGATTTATGTACTTAGCTTCTTCACCAGTCCGTGGTTAGGATTTAAACCAGTTCAGACTTCATTAATAATAATAATAATAATAATAATAATAATAATAATAATAATAATAATAATAATAATAATGATTTATTTTAGCTGGCAGAGTTAAGACCGTAAGGCCTTCTCTTCCGCTCAACCAGCAAAAAGTGTATATACATATGCATGAACTTACAAAGAATTCAACAATTTGATTTAGATGAGAGTTACATGTATACAAGAATTATTTACGAATTAAACAACAAAATACTATGAACTATTAACTAAACACTGAAATGAACCGTGTAGCAGAATTAAACTAAAATACATAGAATGTTAATATATTTCAAATAATATTAGATAATAGAAAGAGATTATTATGAGACAATTTTGAAAATTGAGCACAATCAGGATGATGTCTAAAGAAAAAAGTAACAATGTAGTCAGTGATAGTTTAAATCAGTATGATTGAAGTGAAATGCTAATAAGGTTATATTTTAAGCTGTTCTTAAAGGTGTTTGTTGTCTTGCAGCCCCTAATACTTTGTGACAAAGAATTCCATTGACGCGAGGTGGATATTGTAAAAGATGATGAATAACAAGATGTTCTATGAAGAGGTATGCTTAGCGTGCCACAGATAAGTGATCTGGTTTTTATGTCGTGGTTAGAGTATAGATAAGAGAAACGAGACGAAAGGTAATTTGGTGTTAAGGTGTGCAGAATTCTAAAGAGTAAAGACTAAGAGTGTAAAGTTCTGCGTTCAAGTCGGAGCCACGAGAGACTTGCGAAGGACGGTGATTTGTGATCATATCGTCGGATGTTGCACACGTATCTGACGCACATATTCTGAGCTCGCTGTAACTTGACTGACAGTTCAGAACTTAGGTCACTTAACAAAACGTCACAATAATCGAAATGCGGCATTACTAGGGTTTGTACTAGGGTAAGTTTTAGTTGCTGGGGCAAGAAGTAAGGGGAGGACGGGTAAACTTTTGGTTATTTTCAATCAAAAATCGCATTTTCGTTTCCATGTAAAAAATGGATCAGCAATTTCGTATCTAAATGCACAAGAAATACTTCACATATATCTGACTCTATCCCAAAATTCATCGATCTAAGTACACTCATTCTGGAAAAATTAATTGTTGTCCTACAAAAAATGTAATTTTTCAATAAGTTTTTCATAACAGAAAAATTGTTATATAGTCCACAGTTTTAAAGATAGAAAGATTAGATCTAAAGAAGAAACTTAATTTTTCACAGGCATTTGTAGTCTGCATAAAGATCAGGTGATTTCACGTAAGTATAAAGTCAGGAGTGAAACATCACTTTTGGTAGAAACTGTACTAGTGACCATTTTGTATGTGGAACGTAAAGAGCAGTGCTGCAATCTAATGTTGTTACTTCGAGGGAAAAATAAAGAGGTTTTCTACGACTAGAATAAGAGAGCGATCGTACTGCACAGTCTAGTATATACAGTCGCGAAGCTCAATACGTAGTAAATATGCAAACATTAGATAGTTGCTCACCACTAGGATCGCTAATATCGCCTCATTACAGGCAATGCAAAATAGAACCGTCACAGTCTATTGTTTCTAGCACCCTCAAAACTCAAGCTTCGTGACTGTATATAGTAGACTGTGGTACTGCACAGGTGACATAACAGCGGCGCGCTGTGTATTAGTACAAGCAACTGCCTTCCACAAACAGAATGGTCATGTAATAATTCATAATTTTTAACTGACAGAGTTCCTTACAGACATGGTAAATTTGGGGAGTATCTCCAAAGATTGTATTGTAAAGGCAATGCAACTGTAGATGTGGAAATGATAATCAAATTATGCAGCATATTGTTTGACTGTCCCTGAAACCAGTGTAAAAGATTTGAAATAATTTCACTACTTAGCACTACTAACTGTGAATTCAAAAATCCACAAACCGACATATTTTTTGAAGAGGTATCATTCAAACTATACAAGTAATTTTATAAATGAAATTCATTCAAAGCTATAGAGCATGTATTGATTTGACTGTAAAAACACAATCGTAACATTAAGTATTCATCGACTATGTATGTTTCATTTATGTAATAATTTAAATTCATTTTTGCACGATGAATGACAACATTTAATCCTATTATAGTTTTGGATAAAACAGTGTTTCCCCTCAATGGATAATAATACATTATTATATAATCAGAGATTATGAGGGATATACGGTATAGCCCAGCAGTGTACAACCCGGGGTCTACGGGCCTCATGCGGCCCGCCACTATGTCTATCCCTCTCCACCGCTGACTATGACTACTCACGCGCAAATAAACAAACCCGTACCTATAGTCAAGGAACAGCAAACCTGTTTCATCGGGCAACAAGTTTCGCTCCCTGCTTATCAGTATAATTGCGGACGTGTTGTCTCAAACGGTAGGCTTCAAGTGCAAGTATCTGTTTACTTTTTCCGGCCATTTCTGAGCATGAAGATACAATTAAAAAAACTTGCAGATTAAGGAGAAGACGCGTGCAATTTTGTTTATTTTCAATCAAAAATCTCATTTTTGTGTGTGTGAAAAATAAATCAGTAGTCTCTTGCTTGTGAAGTGGAAGAGAAGATCTTATGTACCAGTAAAAATAAGTGAACAAATAATTTAAATTTTATTGTAGAAAAGGTCATCGCAATATCAATCTTCATTAGCTACTACAATGCATTTTAAACAGTCTTAGAGGTCTAGTGTTGAATCATGAATAGAACGTCAACTGAAGCACAAAAAAGATGCAAGTGTTCCCTGATAGTACCTGTGCCATGCGCCAAATATGACGTCACACCAATATGGTCTATGAACAACTAATAATATCTCCATACGCCCTTGGACAGAATATGGTCCCTGGTAATGATTTTGTTACAACACTCTTATGAGTTCGGTGTGGAAATGGACAAGTTTATTTTATGTTGTCTTGGTTATTTATTAAATTCTAAAATCTCAGGACCACTGGCTTGGAATATGATGTGTCTAAATACACACGGTTTTATTTCAATAAAATCACACAAATAAAAACTAAAAACTATAAATGTACCTAAATAATGAAAAAAAACTGTAATATCGATTTCAAACTAGTATATTATTTTGTTTTATTGAGGAATTACTTGTCAATAAGTTTATTACGTAAAATATATTTAACTTTATTTCAATCGGTAATTATGTATGGAATTATAGGATGGGGTAGGTCACTTAAATCCAATTTTAATCCACTTTATTTATTGCAGAAGAAAATAATTAAAATATATCTTCATAAACCTATTGATTTTCCATCTCAAAATTTGTTTCTAGACTTTAATGTACTTAACGTAAGACAAATTTATTATATTGTATTAATAAAATTCATACATAAAAATCGAAATAATTTTGAATTGTATTCTCATGGTTATAAAACAAAAGGTATGAATTCTTTAAGATTGTTTGAACCAAAATGCAACACTGTTACAGTATTTAAACATAGTAGTAATTTAGGCCCAAGAATATATAACAAATTTATATTTAAATATCCTAATCTTGTCAATTCTAATAGGTATGTAATTAAGTTGGTATGTAATTAATTAAGGTGATATGTAATTATTTAAATTGGTAATAGTTAGGTGAAATGAAAGTACTTAGTATTAAATTTAAATTGAAAAACTGTAAATTTAAATTTATATACTATAATTGCAAACTGTATTATATAATAAAATTATTAATTATAATTGTATTTTATAATTATTAATTTCAATTCAGGAATCCGCCCTGAGCACGAGTTCTACTCTTTCAGGGGCGAGCTAAAGTTTCTCTGTATATTTTATATTTTATGTTACAATTATTAGCAAAATAATAAATAAATAAATAAATAAATAATAATGAGTTACTATGAGGTAGTTATAATTAACTGTAATTGAGGGAGAATTTACACACATACACACACGCACACAACATGAATACATAACATTACATAACATACATAACACACAACATACACATACATACATATATAAACTGTTTGAACGAAGGGAAAAATTGTATGGAAATAAGACAGAGTTCTCGCCTGAACATACATGCGACTGTAACTACGCAGTTTTTAAACTAACAAAACGCATTTAACAGCTAAAGGCAACGAATTTTCAATTTCAAACAAATTTCAGAGGCTGTAATTAAAAATCTGCAAAGGTATTCAATGTACACATACCAGAAGTGTTTATTGGAAGGAATAACTGGATGCCCACGAGTTTCCACGTAATATGTATTATTCAACACGGAGCTTTAATCAATACCGCTCTCACACGCAGCCAAAAATATATACGAGTGCGAGGTGTGAACCTAACTGTGGCGAGCTGCAGACACACAGCGCGGCTTTTTAATACACCATGCCAAATAACATTTTAATGACTGGGCGGGTTTTCGTGAAATTCACTCACTTCATGTTTGTTCGACATTCATTTCATTAAGCAGGTATGTATACAAAGCTTTCCTGCATACATAGTATAAGTCTTACTGACAGATGGATGGATGAATGGATGGATGGAAGGATGGAATGCCTGACAGATATATGGATGGACTGCCTGACGGATAGATGAATGGATTAACGGACGGATAGATTGATGGATGGGCTTTCAGACGGTTAGATTGATGGATGGGCTGACAGACAGATAGATTGACGGATGAATTGATGAATGGACTGACGGACGGATAGATTGAAGGATGGATGGACTCACAGAATGGATACATTGATGGATGAATGGATGGATGGTCTGTCGGACGGATAGACTGATGGATGGCTTGATAGATGGACTGACGGAAGGATAGATGGACTGACGAACGGATAGATTGGTGGATGAATGGATGGATAGATGGACGGACGGATTGATTAATGGATTGATTGACAGATGGACTGCCGAACGGATTAATGGCTAGATGGATGGATGGATTGACGGACGGATAGTTTGATGGATGGATGGACGGATTGCCGGACGGATAGATTGATAGATGGGGATGAATAGATGGATGGACTGACAGATGGATAGTTTGATGGATGGAGGATGGACTAGCGGACGGATAGATTGATAGATGGGGATGAATGCATGGATGGGCTGACGAGCAGATTGATGGATGGACTGACAGATGGATAGATTGATGGCTAGATGGATGGATGAATGGACGGACTGACGGACGGATAGTTTGATAGATGGATGGATGGACTGCCGGACGGATAGATTGATAGACGGGGATGAATGAATGGATGGGCTGACGGATGGATAGATTGATAGGTGGGATGAATGGATGGATGGACTGCCGGACGGATAGATTGATAGACGGGGATGAATGAATGGATGGGCTGACGGATGGATAGATTGATGGCTAGATGGATGGATGGACGGACGGACTGACGGACGGATAGTTTGATAGATGGATGGACGGACTGCCGGACCGATAGATTGATAGATGAGGATGAATGAATGGATGGGCTGACGGATGGATAGATTGATGGCTAGATGGATGGATAGACGGACGGAGAGTTTGATAGATGGATGGACGGACTGCCGGACGGATAGATTGATAGATGGGGATGAATGAATGGATGGACTGACGGATGGATAGAGTAATAGGTGTGGATGAATGGATGGATGGACTAACTGATGGATAGATTGATAGATGGGGATGAATGGATGGACGGACTGACGGATGGATATATTGATAGGTGGGGATGAATGGATGGAGGACTGCCGGACGGATAGATTGATAGATGAGGATGAATGAATGGATAGACTGACAGAGGGATAGATTGATGGCTAGATGGATGGATGGACGGACGGACTGACGGACGGATAGTTTGATAGATGGATGGACGGACTGCCGGACCGATAGATTGATAGATGAGGATGAATGAATGGATGGGCTGACGGATGGATAGATTGATGGCTAGATGGATGGATGGACGGACGGACTGACGGACGGATAGTTTGATAGATGATGGACGGACTGCCGGACCGATAGATTGATAGATGGGGATGAATGGATGAACGGACTGACGGATGGATAGATTGATGGATAGATGGATGGACGGATGGATGGACGGACGGATGGATGGATGGATGGATGGATGAATGAGGATGTAACGGATGGATGGGTTGTAAGTCGGTGGTTGAATAAATACAATAATTATGGTTAGGTAATTGAAGATATGAAGGCATAGTCTGCCAGGTGATCCTCATTTGTACGAAGTTATTGAAACATTGAGTTTTCCTCCTCTTGTGAGTAATCTGATTTAATTTCAGCTTAAGAATTTTTCCTCACAGAAGCTGATTGAATATTGTATATCGAAATAAGATGAAGTTTCTCTATACACAAAAAAAATCATCTGAAATATCCATGGATTGGGTTGTATTCCGTGAAATAAGAGCATTATTTCCTATTTCTCGTATCATATGTGAAAACTCCCCCTCTGAAACGAGATTAGACGGTGTGATGTGCGCCTGACTTCCGAGAAAATGTCTGAAACATCAGTCTCTGCTGTCACGTCTTAAGTTACTCCTAAGGTGTGTTGTGTTGTTATGCAATACAGCAAATTCCTGCACTTGAAATGAAAGAAGGCGTTCAGGCTTCACTCACGGAGGCATTTATTGAAGGTTTCACTTGCTTGTCTTGTGGAAATACAACACGAGGACGCCTCGGCGTGACGTGTGAACTTCACGACGCTACCCATATATTGCATGAGCAAACTCGTCTTTTTCTCTCTCTCCTGCTTCCATCCCAGAGGAAATTGCCAGAAATCTGAGAGTAGTAGAAAACTCTTAACTGGAAGACAGACGGACAGGCAGACAACACACGACAGTCAATATGAGACGCTTCTTGACCTGACGAACGCGCTGATGTTTGCCAGTGTGATGCGTTTCTCTCTTTGCCCGTCTTCAGAGTCTAGTTTAATAAACGGATACAGATAGGGACAGTATTTATTGGTTTAAATGGAATGAGTGATTTCGGTGTTAAACCTGACATTATTTTGGTGAGTATTTCGTGAAATAAGTTGTCAATTAAATGTATCACGCTATGTTTAATATAAAACGTGTTATTTTTGTTTACACATCACATTATCAGCATCCCCAAAATACAGAGTGTCCCACAATAATGTTTACACTTTTTGAACGTTAATAACAGAGAAAGTATTAAAGATAACCTGATCAAACTGTTAGCATTTAGCGCTATCGTGACTAGTGTGTGCAACGTATAGATATTATACAGTATGGACACTTCGCGTCGGTACCTTTGATGTAGCAGGACTGATTTCAATGGCCTTCAAACCAGTTTGAGCGTGAAATTCTGCTTTCTCCCAAGAGTTGGCACTGACCTCACACCATCTAGCAGTCGACACAGCGGAAATATAACAATTAATACATATAGGTACATTATGCGCTCAAATAAAATAAATTGGACCGATGAAATAATAAATACGTCATTAATTGTAATGTTTAGACTCCAGAGTTCCTTTATCATGAGAGTTGAGACGTTGACCCCCATCAACAATTAAAATATGTAATAATTTGATAACGCTGAAAATGGAAAAACAAAACTCCTATGAGAAGTAAAACCATATACCTATATTGTATTGTATACAAATATTAAACGAATTTGATACATAATTTTATAATGTATTATATTATTTTATAATATAATTTATTATATATGGAATATAAACAATTATTATTATAACTAGTTTGTCACTGAGAAACAAGGAAAAGCTGTTAACTTGAATTTATTTACTGGATTATGAAATAAGGTAGGCGATATTTGGATCCTGTATCTCAACTCTATTCTCAATTATTATCTTACCGTGTGCTCGATTACACTAACCTCTAGCGCTTGAAAGTGGAACTAAACGCCGGCGCACAGAGAAACAAATCACAGGAAAATTCACTCAGTGTCCATTCTTTGTAACCCCTATTCGCTGGTGTGTGTAGCCATTAATTTGTTTTTCTTTTATTTTCAGTTTGGTTGCCAGTAGCGACAGGTAATTAACAAGATGGCTCAGACATTTTCTTTTGAGCAACGTAAGTGGATTTTAAAGGGTTTTTTTTTTTTTTTTTTTTTTTTGAAATGTGAGAACATGATTGAGGTACAGAGACAATGGCGGACAGAATTTGATATTGCGCCACCGTCACATGTAACAATTACGAAATTACGCGACACGTTTGAGAGGGAAGGAACTGTGAGTGATCTGAAGAAGGGACGGTGTGGCAGAAAGAAAACAGTAACTGACGAAACTGAGGTGGAAGCAGTGTTACTAACTTTCACAAGATCCCCTAAGAAGTCCATACAGCAAGCTTCGCGTGAGTCAGGTGTAAGCAAATCGAGTGTTTATCGCATTTTAAACCAAGCAAAGTGGAAATCCTACATTCCCAGATTACTTCACGCAATGAATGAGGGCGTTCCAGATACGCGCCTCCAATTTTGTGAATGGATTTGCGATAATGAACAGTTTACTGATTTGATTTTGTGGTCTGATGAGGCGACTTTTAAATTGAATGGAACCATCAATCGCTACAACTGTGTGTAGGGTAAAGTTTCCTAATTCTGTGATACGTTTTTTCACTGAATGTCACGGGATTGGGTATCTTGCTAGGAAGTACACCGATGTCTCAAAAATAGGCGAAAGATGCACTCTTTAGAGAAAGATGTCTGGCGCTATGGTCGAACGGCAAAGCTTTGACTGACATACAATTTAAAAAAATATATATCACGGGATTAGGGTATCACGGAAATAGGCAACTTTACCCTACTGGGCAACAGATAATCCCCAGGTTATGGAAGAACGAGCTGTTAATCTTCCTGGGTTATCAGTGTGGTGTGGTATGTCTGTCAGAGGACTTATAGAATCATTCTTTTTTAAGGAACACTGACAGTGAAAGATACATTAACATGTTGCGGGAAACAATTGTGTCAGCTGTTCACCAACTCTACCCTGATGATTTCTTTCTGGGTTATCAGTGTGGTGTGGTATGTCTGTCAGAGGACTTGTAGGACCTTTCTTTTCTGAAGGAACACTGACAGTGAAAGATACATTAACATGTTACGAGAAACAATTGTGCCAGCTGTTCACCAACTCTACCCAGATGAAGATTGATTTTTTCAACAAGACGGCGCACCGTCACATTACCATCGAGACGTGCGGGAATTCCTGGATGAAACATTTGTTGAGAGGTGGATAGGCCGACGAGAAAGTTTCGAGTATCCACCCAGATCTCCCGACTTAACGCCCTTAGATTTCTACCTGTGGAGACTCTGAAGGACAGTGTTTACGCCACAAAACCACGTACGCTGGATGCCATGAGAGGATGTTGTGACTGCCTGTGAATTCATTCATACTGAAACCATATCACATGTTTGTCGATCTGTTCCAGAGCGTTGCAGATGATGTATTGCTGCCAATGAAGGTCATTTTGTATATCTTCAACATTAAAGTTTTGTAACATAAAAACTCATAGTACCAGTTATTTTTGTTCTAGTTATTAACGTTCAAAAAGTGCAAACATTATTGTGGAACACTCTGTATAAACTGAGCATGGTTTATACAACATATCGAGGGTATCATACCAGAAGGGCGTATCAGCAAATACAGCGTTATCGAAATATTTTAATGTAACCTATTTATATTTGAAAACAAACGTTTGAAACTTAGGGCATGAGGAACAATCAAAGAATGTACCTGGTTACGTAAACAAGGATAGGAGAAATAATTATTCTATACTGAAATGGCTCTAATGTGAAGTTGCAATTTTGATTATACGTTCTTCAGGCATGATGTACTCGATATACAACTTATCGGCATTATGTCCGGTAGTCAGGGTTGCCACATATCCCGGATTTCCCATGATTGTTCTGGATTTTAATGGTGTGTCCAGTGTCCTAGACTGAGTTATATTCGTCCCGGAATATAAAAAAAAAAAAATATAAAAAAAACAATGCACTTTTGCTCGTTTCTATAAAACTATTTTAAAAATGTCTTATTCATTTCCTCAAGATTCTGTCCAAAATATGTTCAATGTCGTCGTCAACTAGTCTGACGCCTCCTAACTGGTTGTACTGAAATAAAAACATAATACTATAGTATGTATTATAGTCGCGTCGCTGTTATTTCCGGCGTAACTCCTCCTCTTTGCTTACGCCTTAGAAAGTGAAGAAGGCTCTATAAAGTCTAGGTAGGTAGTATCGTTTGCCATTTTTGTTCTTTCGTTGCCGAGCTACCAGACGAGGAATCTATTTGCCGCATCGTTAAACATTATCATGTCGTAGCTTCTATGATAATAAATCAAACGCACTGTAATTGAGCAAATAATTGAGCGGCAAATAACGTCCTCGTGTGCTTTCTGCGAACGCCAACGAAAGAGCCAAAATGGCGGGCGATTATAATAAATATTTATCGACGACTAGGAAGTGCATAACGTCATCAACAGCGAATAACAAGACGCACACGTTTAAATGTAGCCTACCTGCAAAGTGATTGGCTGCCGGAAATAAGAGCGGCGGGACTATAGGTATAATACCTTTATTTCTTACTCCCTTTGGAAGTTGATTTATTATTGAGAGGATTTAAAAACTGTATTACGCATTTTTTTCTGTATAGATGAGGCTGTAATATGACATTATTTTTCCATACATCATCAATAATATTTAAAGAAAATGTCATAATCTAGCAAAAATGAACAAAATTAAAAGCCCTGTATAATTAGTTGAAATACATAAAGCGAATAAAATCAGTTGTATTGAAACTGAATTAATTCAGATGTGTAGTCACGATGAGGTACGCAATATCATCACCTGTCCTAGGTTCCTGATGAGAGAATCTGGTGTACTGAAGCATTAAAATTTAAAATTTCCCTTTATTCAGTACACATACATTGTCATCAAAAGAGATAATTTTTAAAAACAATAGTTTATAAATGGCAACAAAAATGATTTTGTACGTATTGAGATCTGAAGAATCCAAAAATGGGGAAATAAGTACATGGTGCCATTTAAAAATAACAGTCTCCTTGGCACAGTCTTTATAAATGAAAAGCATAGTATTTGAAAACATGTTCAAAATATTCCTTCTTTTATACGTTACAACTTTTGTATAAATAGTTTCTTCATAAAATTATAAATAAGAAAATTACAAGCATTGTTCCATACTTTTTACTCATCCTGTATATTGAGAAATGTACTATGTACTATGAAATACTGTAGTATGAGTAGAGTTTTATAGAAAACGGTAACAACTTAAGTGCTTAGTTGTAGTAACATTTAATTTTCGACATAATAAATTTCGTAAATTAGACTATAAACTAACGTATAAATACTTACTCGTACAATGAATGCGTTGATCTAAATTGATTTTTATAAATCGGGATATTTATTGTATACTTTGAGGAAGTATAAATAAAATGTAAGTGGTGTTCCTTGAGCGAAACCAAGAAAATTGAGATTTGTCACTTCGCTTTCATGATAAATTTTGAGTTGATTCATCGTCATACAAGGGTAAACTCATAAAACTGCAAGTGCCCTGGATTAGCTCAGCTTTCTAAGGCGACGAGCAGGGACGTGTTCTCCACAGGGATTGTAGCGCATCTCACTTTCTACTGCTTGAAATCCGTCCACAAGGGGTGCTAGCTTGTGAGTATAGCCTACGTGATCTCTGTATATAACTGACTGTGTAGCTACACCGCATATTTACGGAACAGAAATTTTTCTCAGACTATAGTTTTTATCGGGAAACGGTCATAAAACATCAGGAAATAAGGTTGTTCTATATTTCAATATATTTAATTTTAATGTACAATAATTATATTTTATGTATTCGAGAAGAAAAGAACCATAACGTGGGACTTTTAAGTGAGCATATATTCGGAAAAAAATGTCCGTTACAATTTATGTAATACTCTAGAGCAGACGTGCTCATGGCGGCCATTTTGCACTTTGGGCGCCCGATGTACTAGGCGTGCGTGCGCTGGAAACCTGTTGTACTGTACATACAAACAATGTCGCGCGCTCAAAACTAGCGTAACCAAGCAGTAACGTCGTTTGGGGTTTGTAAAATGGATAGGTCTACTAATACAGTACAGGTATTCATTTATTCATTCATGCATTCATTCATTCATTCGTTCATTCATTCATTCATTTATGTAATTATTTATTACTCACATACTTATTTCGTTACCGGACTTATTTATTTATTTATTTATTTATTTATTTATTCTTTCTTTTATTTATTCATTTATTTATTTGCTTCTTTCCACTTTCTTATTTATTTTCTTTCTTATTTCTTATCTTTCTTTCTTTCTTTCTTTCTTTCTTTCTTTCTTTTTCGTTCTAGCTTTATTTCTTTTTTATTTATTGTTCTTCTATTTATTTATTTATTTATTTCCTTTCTCTCTCTCTCTCTCTATTTATCTCTTATTTATTTATTTATTTATTTATTTATTTATTTATTTATTTATTCAATTTAGTAGAGCTAAGGTCGTCAGGCCTTCTCTTCCCCTCTACCAGTGGATTACTTACTTACTTACTTACTTACTTACTTACTTACTTACTACTTACTTACTTACTTACTTACTTACTTACTTACTTACTTACTTACTTACTTACTTACTTACTTACTGGTTTTTAAGGAACCCGGAGGTTCATTGCCGCCCTCACATAACCCCGCCATTGGTCCCTATCCTGAGCAAGATTAATCCAGTCTCTATCAACTTATCCCACCTCCCTCAAATCCATTTTAATATTATCTTCCCATATACGTCTCGGCCTCCCCAAAGGTCTTTTTCCCTCCGGCCTCCCAAACAAAAACAATCAATTAATTTTAACATAAAAAATAGAATAAAATAAATAATTTATATAATACATCAGATTATACTGAATTGCACGGTAAAATTATTCAGTGTAAATTAAATTCTTAACTTAAAGATTTAATCCGTATTAACTAATATCAATAAACTATAATTGAAAAATTTAATCATCAACACATACAAAAACAATCGGTAAATATTAGGAATTTTACTGTGGATATTTCATTTCCTATTAAAAATGTTTGATTAATAACACTAGGGAGAATCGGGTAGTATCGGACATCGAGTAATATCGGACAGTGAGTTTCTTTCATCTACCACATGATGATAGTACCTGATTGACATGGTTACGTTTCTGTGATGTCGCACAGAGAAACGTAACCATGTCAATCCGGTACTATCATCGTGTGGTAGATGAAAGAAACTCACTGTCCGATATTACCCGATGTCCGATACTACCCGACTCTCCCTATATGCATCTACCAGTGGATTACAAGTCGGGTAATATCGGACATCGGGTAATATCGGAATGAGTTTCTTTCATCTAAGAATGCAGTACCTGATTGACATGGTTACGTTTGTCTGATGTCGCATAGAGAAACGTAACCATGTCATTCAGGTACTACCATATGGTTGTAGATGAAAGAAACGCACTGTCCGATACTACCGATGTCCGATACTACCCGACTCTCCCCTACAACTAGAATATCAAGAATGCAATTAAAATTTTAATTGTAATTAATATTAAATTCACATTTACTCGTACAATAAAATCGCAGTAGTTTTATTTTTAACAATATAATCTTTTCTTTCTTTTTTTTTTCAGTTTTCTCGAAAGTAGGTTTTCTGGACTTGAGTCCTTTCTGCAATCATCGATTCGTTTATATTAGGGTCATTGGCACAGATATGAACTTTGGAAACAACACCAAGAAAATATAGAAGAAAACATTAAAATCGCTTACATGACATCCATCATTGTTTGAAATATTAGTCAGAATGTACTCGCATGCAGTAGAGTCGAGATGGAGATGAAAGAAAACGCTGCCCAGAGCCAGAAGTAAGAAGCTTTAGTGCATATCCGAAACAGGAGCTATCCGTTCTGCTTACAGAAAGCGACGAGGGGATATAGGAGGGATTATAAAGGGAAAGAAAGCAGAAATAAAAGGGTATGAGGAGGGAGGGGGATGAGGAGTCTTTGAAAGTAAGCAGAAACGAAAATAGCGCAAATGGAAACGAACACGAGATTATGTGAGTACAGAAACGGGAAAACATAATGGAGATTAATATTAAAGAATAAAAATAAAGTATAGGACATTTGGAATACTTAACAAAATACAGGTAATGTTACAAGCGTATATTACATAAAGGAATATAAAAGAGCGCATCCCACCGTTCAAGATACGGGATTGCACTCAAAATCCGCAAAGTTATAAAAAGTATTGGATTCAGTAAAAAATGCGTTTGTATTATTTTTCGTTTTATGAACCATGAAAATTATGATCTAACCCTACACCCCTGTTTTGCGCCGGTTTGCATATTACGAAGACTACCGAATTTCGCCTTACTCGTGAAAAGCAGTGAAGTATAAACTATGAATTCACAATCTAACCTGTTCATGAAAATTACGGCAATTTACAGTTGTCGTGTTAGCAGAAAGAAGTACAATATATTTTATTTTTATTTTCCGTATAATAAAGGACAAACTTTCTTCTACGAACCATTTCAAAGGAAGGAATTATTAAATGAAAGTAAAGTTACTGAGTTAACAAGAAAATTCAATTTTGGCATGTATGCATTTTCTAGACTCACATTTTTTGACTTGGTTAGAAACTAGGCTACTTAGTTATATTTTTATTTCTAAATTGAATACTTTTGAAGGTACGACAAAAGAATACTATGAAATAAAATTAAGAAATGAAGGCTTACCAATGAGAGAGAGTTATACGAACTATATAAGTATTTCTGTAGCGAAAGAGGAATGGAAGACACTAGAATGAAGGAAGATTTATACAGTGTTAGTTAAAAGTCCCGCACCACCTAAATAACTTTTGAAGCATGTGGTTCAGTGATATGAAACTTGGTATGTGGGGATAACCATATACTAAGAACTCAATAATGGTATTACCGAGTTTTTTCTACTTCCGGTTTAACCGGAAGTAACTCCAACTCTCTTACTTTAAATGGAACACCCAATATATATATTTTTTTTTATTTTTGAATAAAGCTCATTAAGAGCTTTTCAAAAATTACTCACACTTGATACTTCTGTACAAATTCAGTGTTGCTAAGTCAACAAAACAGAAAAGTGTATCGAATATTAAAATAATAAATGCACCACCTAAATAACTTTTGAAGCATACGGTGCAGTGATATGAAACTTGGTATGTGAGGATAACCATATGCTAAGAACTCAATAATGGTATTACCGAGTTTTTTCTACTTCCGGTTTAACCGGAAGTAACTCCAACTCTATTACTTTAAATGGAACACCCAATAGGCTATATTTTTTTATTTTTGAATAAAGCTCATTAAGAGCTTTTCAAAAACTACCCACACTTGATACTTCTGTACAAATTCAGTGTTGCTAAATCAAGAAAACAGAAAAGTGTATCGAATATTAAAATAATAAATGTACTACCTAAATAACTTTTGAAGGATACGGTTCAGTGATATGAAACTTGGTATGTGAAGATAACCATATGCTAAGAACTCAATAATGTATTACCGAGTTTTTCTACTTCCGGTTTAACCGGAAGTAACTCCAACTCTCTTATTTTAAATGGAACACCCAATATATTTTTTTTTATTTTTGAATAAAGCTCATTAAGAGGTTTTCAAAAAATACCCACACTTGATACTTCTGTACAAATTCAGTGTTGCTAAATAAAAATGGAAGTTGTGCAAGATATTCCTAAAGCCTGGTTAAATCATTCCTTAAATGGTTTCATAATAAATGATCGAGTGACACATTGTAAAGTAGCTGAGGGCTACCAATTTGAACACATAATTTAGAAGGTGAGCTAGCTTTGTTTTGTTTTTGTTAAGGAAGGAGTATTTTATTATTTTAATATTCGATACACTTTTCTGTTTTCTTGACTTAGCAACACTGAATTCGTGAAAGAAAAGTGGAATTTGACTGTTAAGCTTGTAAATGAGAAAACGCTGTCGCCATCAAATGTAAATAATTTAATAACAGTGGCCTAACCTGACCCTCATTATCGTATAGAATAAAGGAATATTCTTCCTTGACGTGATTAAATGAGTAAAATTAACAAGAGGGAACATAATATGATAAATATTTGTCCTTTACACATGTGCACAAAGAGACAAACAAAATGAAAAACACTAAACATAAAATAAAGATGTGCAAAATGACCAATAAATATTAAAAGTAAAATTTCTGGAAAATAGAAAATATTTTATTAAGAAAAATCAGTATACTACGTAAAATAAATTAGAATTTTCAAACGAGAAAAACTAATGGGAATAAACACAAATTAACATTACTCATATACTGATGCATCCCCGCTGACGTGCAGGAAATGTAGAGTTGACTGGTCGCAGACTGCAGACAGGAGACTGAAGAAGTTTCAGTCAACAGGACACCTACAAGAAAAAGAAGAAAACGCAATGCACAATGTGAACTGTGAATTCATAATGTAAGCTGTTCTTGAGTTAATAACGAATAGGCTGAGACATTTCCCATCGTGATAGATGCAGTATTTTTCTCAAAATTTTGCGTAAGCGTTAGCTAAGCAACAAACGAGAAAATAAGTTAATTCAAAAGACTAAGCCTCAGAACTTACTTACTTACAAACGGCTTTTAAGGAACCCGAAGGTTCATTGCCGCCCTCACATAAGCCCGCCATCGGTCCCTATCCTGTGCAAGATTAAGCCAGTCTCTATCATCATACCCCACCTCCCTCAAATCCATTTTAATATTATCCTCCCATCTACGTCTCGGCCTCCCTAAAGGTCTTTTTCCTCCGGTCTCCCAACTAACACTCTATATGCATTTCTGGATTCGCCCATACGTGCTACATGCCCTGCCCATCTCAAACGTCTGGATTTTAAGTTCCTAATTATGTCAGGTGAAGAATACAATGCGTGTAGTTCTGTGTTGTGTAACTTTCTCCATTCTCCTGTAACTTCATCCCGCTTAGCCCCAAATATTTTCCTAAGCACCTTATTCTCAAACACCCTTAACCTATGTTCCTCTCTCAGAGTGAGAGTCCAAGTTTCACAGCCATACAGCCTCAGAACACCATAATGAATAGAAAGTATATATATATATATATATATATATATATATATATATATATATAGGCCAATGTTGCGTGGTTAAGAGGTCATTTATGATATAGGGCATTTATGGTGCACCAGTGGGTTGAAATAATAGTAGGTTGAGCTAGGTAATGGATAAATGGAACCTTCTTTTTTTCAGTGTTAAATAGTGTTATAAATAAAGTGAAAGCAATGTTGCTAGGATACGAGCGCTGATGTGTTGTGTGAGAAGAGTTCAGACAGTGAATATAATAATAGTTCAAGTTTTTAGTGAAATAGTCAAAAAGGGTTAGGTCTTATATATTAAATAAGTTATATGTATTGTTATTTAAAGTATTTAGTTAGTTATGAAGGTAGGAATGATTTTTAAGTGAACTGAGAATAAGAGAAGAGAAGTAGAATAGTAGTGGATAAAGTAAAAGGATGGTCAAGTGAAAGCGAAGGGACATGAAAGATATAGCAAGAACAGGCTTCAAGTGTCAAAATACGTTTTGTTTAAAGTTGTAAATAGTGCAAGTAAGGGAATTCTGGTCCGAATACAGAAATGTGAAGGGCCAGCAGGACCGAAGATTTTGAGAAATATATATCATATCATATCATATAGGACATTTCAAAAGTCAATTCAAACATTAAACCGCTATAAATATTATAGTATTTGAGATAGTGAAAAAACAAAAATATCACAGTGTTGGGAAAACAACGAGGTTTACAAAACATTGGGAAGATGTACGCCGTTCTCTTGATCAACGTACAGCATTCTGTTTGTGATACCATGCACAGCATTTTGCAGCTAATGTCTTGCAATATTGACAATTTCTTGCGAGATGGTATCTTTCAGTTGCAGTAGGGTTGTTGGATGTGTCAGGAAAACTCGTTCTTTACAGTAACTCTACAACCAAAAATCGGCCCGGTTGAAATCTGGGGATCGCGGAGGACAAATTGTTGAAAACTGCCTATTGATGACACGATTGCCAAACATCTGGGTAATTAATTGTTTTGCAGGGATAAAGATGTGGGGTGGAGCGCCATTTTCCATGAAGATTATGTTTTCCATATCGTGATTCCTCAGTCTAGGTATGAAGAAATTCTGTAACATGTTGTAGTAGCGCTTCCCGTTTACTGTCTTATTACATTATTGTCCATACCTGTGGAGTAACGGTTAGCGCGTCTGGCTGGGAAAAACCAAGTGGCCCGGATTCGATTCCCGGTCGGGGTAAGTTACCTAGATGAGATTTTTCCGGGATTTTCCCTCAACCCAATATGAGCAAATGCTGGGTAACTTTAGGTGCCTGACCCCGACTCATTTCACTGACATTATCACCTTCATCTCATTCAGACGCTAATTAATCTACGATGTTGATAAATAAGATAAATAACCTACTAAAAATTAATGGTCGAGTTAACAAGCGTAATTGAGGTTTGTTTTCCGACCAAGGTCATCAGTAGGCACTTTCCAACAATGTAGCCTCCGCGACCTCCAGATTTCAATCCGGCCGACTTTTGATTGAGGGGTTATCTTAAAGAACGAGTTTTCCTGACTCATCCAACAATCCTACTGCAACTGAAAGCTGCCATCTCGCAAGAAATTGCCAATGTTCCAAGACATTATCTGCAAAATGCTGTGCATGGTGTCGCAGAAAGAATGCTGTACGTTGAACAAGAGAACGGCGGACATCTTCCCAATGTTTTGTAAATCCCGTTGTTTGTCCAACACTGTGATGTTTTTGTTTTTTCCCTGTCTCAGATATTATAATATTTATAGCGGTTAGGGGTGGAATGGATTTTGATATCATCTAATCCTGTCTTTGTGTTTAGTTGTATCACAAATTTTTTATACACAAACTAAACGTTATACATCTGTCAACATTTAAACACAAAAATAATCTTATAATGAATGAAGACAACAAAGTAATTAGAAAAATAAGAGGACCCTTTAATTTTCCACTTTACCCTCACCAAGAGGGCATAGTGGAAATTCGGAGAGTGCAAAGTGGAAATTACATAACACACTATATAAATGAAAATATTGTTTAAGATACGTAAAACATAAAATAATTGTCCATATTTAAAATATTTTGAAGCACTGCAGTTGTCACATAGGCTAGCCTACATACTTAGTCTGGATATTAATATCAGCACAAAGCTAATGAGTCCAGTCTTTGCAGGACAACACATGATCTAGTCTTCCGATGGTGGGTCAGAATATTGCTCTCCACAGCCCAAACAGAAAACATCTTGCTACCTAGGCGTGTGGTTTAGTGTACTGGCGGCATCGTCTTACCGGCCTTCGTTTTCACTCCTGCCGCCAGGTTTCCATCTGCTTCTCGCGGACTGCCTTCTTAAATGGAAATGTCAGTATTTCAGTTTTCTGACAATGTCGTTTTCGGTTTGTTTCACCATTCTGAAGCAGTACGCCTAGGCTTACTTTGGGGAGTGGAGCAATATCTTCTGGTGTCACATGAGGCTGCGCATTCGATGTTCCACAATTTAGGCATCTATCTGTGTATTCTCCTGCTTCATTGGGAGACCTGTCTTCGCAAAGAATAGCTATCAATGTAACTACTAGGCTGTACTGGCAATAATGGACAGAAGATGGAGCAAAATCATCTTCCGTGAATATGTTGCGTCCATATGGAAAAATTTCAGTCCTTGTGATATTCGGAAGCTCGAACGATTTCGCAAAGTCTTCACGGATCAGACCTCCCATATCATATTCACTGATGTGTCTTCCTGGATAGTTCTTCTGGAATTTGTCTACTGCAACTTCAAAATGCGTCTTGAATGGCTTGTGAACTGCAACATCGACAGGCTGCAGCTTGTTTGTTGTGTGTGAAGGAACCGACAAGATTATGATCCCAATTTCTGAAGCGAATTCAAGAGCTTGCAATGACTGATGAGAAGTATGATCGTCAAGAACCAACAACAACACTGGCTTTTCTTTGTTAGGTCTGACAATTTCTGCAAAAGTTTCAACCAGTGCAAAAAATTGTCTGCATTTGATCCAGTCAGACTCGGAGCACCAATTGAAGCAGGATTGCTGGGTAACTTTCGGCGTTGGACCTCAGACTCATTTCGCCATCATTAATTCACATATCAATGATATCATCACTATTGATACCATATCCCGGGTTCAGTTCATGGTGCAGTGTGCTGTACTTGTACAATACAGGCCGTTCGGCAACCCAATCATTCACAGAATAGGAGTGGTGAGCACAATAAGCCTCAGGCAGCAGTGAAAGCCTTCGGGTCCCTCCTCCGTAGAACAGGAAAAAAACGTAAACTATAAGCCAAATGCATTAACTATCTTGCAATTGCATATTAGGAGGAAATCCAGACTCTATGAGTGAATTCCAAACTACATGGGCAAAGTGGAAAGTTCACTCTTTCAGTTTCCACTTTGCCCTCCACGTGAGTTGCAGGTTAGATGTGGTTGTATCTTGCCAAATGAATTTTTAGAAAAAAATTAGCCATCACAACTTCTTCCCAACACTTGTAACTGTGCTTTAAACATTAATAATAAAATAAGATGTTATATATATGGCGATGCCTACAGATTACTTACCAAAAACAAATAATTTCTTGCAGCTCGTTTCTTTGTAATCACAATTTCACCATGTACAGCGATACTAGCGCTGTGCGGCTAAGTAGAAAAATACATACTACCATAAGCTTTGCATATTATACTGAATAGTGCTGCTCTCTATTGTTGTAAGACCATAACAATGATTTTCCACTTTGCTCTCCCCTTCCACTTTACCCTCGGCTCCCCTAATGTTTGAACTGACTTTTGAAATACCGTATATTTGAAGTATTGCCTTAATTTATTGATTTCATTAGTTCTATTAGTTGGTTACTTTTTTACACTGTACGTACTTTCATGATTCTTTCATCTATTTTTATGCAGAGGTCTGTATTCTTCCCTTACACAAATTCGATAGCTTGACATTTCCCGCTTAATGCTTGTTCAATACATAGCGAATCATTCTTCATTTTTTTAACTTCGTCCAATTCTATTCGTGGTCCCTTGAGCAATTCCAATAGGGTGTGCTTTTACACTTTAAACGAGGCTAGCCGTCTCAACGTCCCCATAACTTCTTATTACACAGGCTACCAACTTTCTGTTTCTAAAAAAGAATAATGCTTTATTTATGTAAATTTGTTATAACGTGATAAAAAATGGCGTACAACACGTCGCCACTATAGAATATATTTACACTGCATACGTCACATGCCTTATTAAGTGACGCCGCTGTAAATAATTCACAGCGCATTACTGGGTTCCGACCTTAACAGCAACGCGAGATAGATCTGTTAGTGGCGGTCGCAATTCCGTTCTTGCTGACGTAAAACGAAGTCGTGGAGTTCAGTGGTGCTTCTAAATGTGTAAATGATTCGCAAAACTTAAGATTTTATTAGTTTCTCGCACTAGACGTTTGCACATTTTAATGTTACCTGGTTTAACTGCTTAACCACAACTTAGGAATTGCTTGATGATTTAATAATAACTATTACACTTGTACTACGTCATATTATCTTTTACCAATAAAAACTACGGAACAACGTGTTTCAACCAGTCAAGGCTACTTATCCTACAATTTTATCACCTTCCTAGCATTTGGTTTTTATCACCTGCCTAGTATTTGTTTGTCTTTTTGTCACCTCCCTAGCGTTTGTTTCTTTGATTGCCAACATTGTACCACAGTCTAGTATATACAGTCACGAAGCTTGAGTTGTGAGGTTGCTAGGAACAATAGACTGTGCCGGTATTATTTTGCATTGTCTGTAATGAGGCGATGTTAGCGATTCTAGTGGTTAGCAACTATCTATGGATGCATATTTACTACGTATTGAGCTTCGTGAACTGTATATACTAGACTATGATTGTATTTCAATAATTGTAGGGGAGACTGTTATACATTTAAACACTTTTCACATTTTATTTTTTTAATTTTGGAAATTACATTTTTTTAAACGAAGAAATTCTTGAAATAATTATTATTGAAGATTCCTTTACAACTTCCTGTATGTATTTTCTTGTTTTAAAGATCTATTAAGGAGGGAAAAAATAAAATTAAGGGATATGTAATGTGTTCAAAGGTACAACAGGTTCATGTACCTTGGAACATACTCTCTTATAAGTTGGAACACATGAAATATAGGTAGGAATATAAGCTGTAAAAATTGACAATCATATTTAAAATGTATTTGCAATCATAAACTAGAGCACGCTTCTCTGATTGAGATTTTATTTCCTGAAGGAGCAATAACTGCTTCAACAGCTTTCCTCAAGGCATACTGATCAATTGGGAAACTCTTTAACTCCAGACTTACTTCGTGACATGATCTTAAAATAAAAGAAAAACAAAAGCCGATAGTATCATGTACCTTGGAACATGTTCCATGGTGCAACATGTTGTGTGTTCAAAGGTACAAGAGGATGCACTTTTAAACAAATATGGCTCCCAAAACTAGAGATTCGAATAAATCATGGAAAATAAAATAGGCTATGTTATTACTCACCAGATGATAGGGAACACACCGTACTTGAAAGATATTAACAAATACAATCTGGTTTTGTGTTAGAAAACATATATCAATGAACGAAATGTTTACTTTTGGTACTAAAAAAATTTATTTTGTCCACGGAACTCACACTTTGCAGTAAATTGGACTGAAACTACGACCAGAGCTGCTTAGCGGCTTTCTCTACAATCTACTTCAGTTTGAGTCCTCTAGGTAGCAGCAAAAATTTAAAACAAAAAATGTTCAAAGGTACAACAGTCTTCCCTATTTTTTAAAATGATTCATGTTTATTTCATCATCCTTAATTAAAACTTTTCTATCATTTATCTTGTATAGACTGTATTATTTAGGTTTTGTCGAAATAATCCTGACAAATACAACTAGTAATTATGAACATAATGTGTGATCTAATTACAAAAATAGCTTGTCAACAATTATAAAAAAGTAAAGCTCATTTAATGACACAGATAGCTTATTCAATAACTTAATTCATGCTACTCGTTCTACCCAACTCTCTAACTCTGTGACCCGATTTTATCATCATCAAGTGAAACCTCTTAGTCCAAGGGGGAAATCATTAAAAAAATCTTGCCTTCAGAAATCTAAAGTTAGTAAAAAAAAATAGATAACCAGTTCTTCTTCGATACATTTTTACTGCTAGCCAGTGAAACTTTTGAAGCGACTTTCGAGAGAAAAACTTATTCATATTTACAACCCAATTTTCATTTCGGATTTAAAATATAGCCTATTCGTTTGGAATTGGCTTGTATTAACAACCTGACTATTAGCTATGAAATGAAATGAAGGCAAACTAAGAAGCTACAATAGTAATAATATAACATTATACAGAGTGTTAAAAAAAAGATATCCAATATTTTAGGAGGAAATAGTATGCATCAATCCTCGATTACCGTAATTCCATTATAGCATTATTTCCATCTAGAGAAACTACACTTTTAAATAGTAAAGAAATTACCCAGATCGGTTAAGTAACTTCTGAGATTACGTCATACAAACACAAAAACATTCTCTATATATTAATATTATTTATACATTTATATATTCCCATCACACTTACAACAACTTACAAATTGCTTTTAAGGAACCCGCGGGTTCATTGCCGCCCTCACATAAGCCCGCCATCGGTCCCTATTCTGTGCAAGATTAATCCGGTCTCTATCATCATATCCCACCTCCCTCAAATCCATTTTAATATTATCCTCCCATCTACGTTTCGGCCTCCCCAAAGGTCTTTTTTCCCCGGCCTCCCAACTAACACTCTGTATGCATTTCTGGATTCGTGCTACATGTCCTGCCCATCTCAAACGTCTGGATTTAATGTTTCTAATTATGTCAGGTGAAGAATACAATGCGTGCAGTTCTGCGTTGTGTAACTTTCTCCATTCTCCTGTAACTTCATTCCTTTAGCCCCAAAAATTTTCCTAAGAAACTTATTCTCAAGCACCCTTATCTCTCTTAAAGTGAGAATCCAAATTTCACAACTATACAGAACAACCGGTAATATAACTATCATAGAATACAATAATTATAAGGGTATAAAAATTGTGTTAAATGAATAATATTCTCTGTTTGTTGTGTGCAAGGTCGCCTTAAATACATGGAGTCATTTGTTTTCATTTCATTATAGGCGGCAATGACAAAATATATTGTTATTTTGAAACTCGTGTATCTCGTTAATATCAGCCCTATCAAAATTTTTCATAGAATAAAACTTATCGGAAACCCATTTTAAAGACATTTTTGTTATTTAACATTTTCCATGAAGATCAATAACAAGCAAATATTTCGATTTAATTCATTCCCTCTTATAACTCCCCTTTTTTAAATGAAGTATTTTGAATACCATATAGCCTAAAATCCAAGTTAGAATTAACTTTATTTATATTCAAAGTTTCATATAAATCGGTTCAGACATTGTCGCGTGAAAAGGTAACAAACATCCAGACAGACAGACAGACATACATACAAACAAAATTTTCAAAAACTGGATTTTTGGTCTCAAGATGGTTAATTATACACGTTAACACCAATTATTCTTGAAAAATAGAAAATTACCAGAAAAAGTTTGGTTACAGATTTATAGTCCACACCTGTGGAGTAACGGTCAGCGCGTGTCTGGCTGCGAAACCAGGTGGCCCGGGTTCGAATCCCGGTCGGGGCAAGTTACCTGGTTGAGGTTTTTTCCGGGGTTTTCCCTCAACCCAATACGAGCAAATGCTGGGTAACTTTCGGTGCTGGACCCCGAACTCATTTCACCGGCATTATCACCTTCATTTCATTCAGACGCTAAATAACATAGATGTTGATACAGCGTCGTAAAATAACCCAATAAAAGAAAAAAAAGATTTATAAATAGTCGATTAATTTATTCACTGATTCGTTTTCAATTCACTGTAGGCTAAAACAAGGAGATGCACTATCACCTTTACATTTTAACTTCGCTCTAGAGTATGCCATTAGGAAAGTCCAGGATAACAGAGAGGGCTTGGAATTGAACGGGTTACATCAGCTGCTTGTCTATGCGATGACGTGAATATCCACAAACGATTAGGGAAAACACGGGAATTTTACTAGAAGCAAGTAAAGAGATAGGTTTGGAAGTAAATCCCGAAAAGACAAAGTATATGATTATGACTCGTGACCAGAATATTGTACGAAATGGAAATATAAAATTTGAAAATTTATCTTTTGAAGAGGTGAAGAAGTTCAAATATCTTGGAGCAACAGTAACAAATATAAATGATACTCGGGAGGAAATTAAACACAGAATAAATATGGCAAATGCCTGTTATTATTCGGTTGAGAAGCTTTTATCATCCAGTCTGCTGTCAAAAATCTTAAAGTTAGAATTTATAAAACAATTATATTACCGGTTGTTCTTTATGGTTGTGAAACTTGGATTCTCACTTTGAGAGAGGAACACAGCTTAAGGGTATTTGAGAATAAGGTGCTTAGGAAAATATTTGGGGCTAAGAAAGATGAAGTTACATGAGAATGGAGAAAGTTACACAACAAAGAACTGCACGCATTGTATTCTTCACCTGACATAATTAGGAACATTAAATCCAGACGTTTGAGATGGGCAGGGCATGTAGCACGTATGGGCTAATCCGGAAATGCATATAGAGTGTTAATTGGGAAAAAGACCTTTAGGGAGTCCGAGACGTAGATGGGACGATAATATTAAAATGGATTTGAGGGAGGTGGGATATGAAGATAGAGAATGGATTAATGTTGCTCAGGATAGGGACCAATGGCGGGCTTATGTGAGGGCGGCAATGAACCTCCGGGTTCCTTAAAAGCCAGTAAGTAAGTAACTAACTAAGTAAGTAAGTAAGTAAGATTAATTTATTGGAAAAGTAAGTAAGCAAATAAGATTAATTTATTGGAAATAGCTTTACTTATTGTTTATTGCGATTTAATTGGATTTCGAATGAAAATATTTTGAAATATGACGTTACTAAACGAAAAAGTTGTTAGGTTAATTTCCATCATAAAGATAACTCGAAATATTGTATACTAGAGAGCCCATAGAAGCGGGTTTTAATTCCCCATTGAGACAAGTCGAGTTGAAAATATTTTGAAATGCCATAATGGAACATGTCACAAGCTGTAAGCAGCTTAGTGCGGAGAGTGCTGAGGGATGTGGTGTGACAACGGTCTGAACCATTCCATGTCGTGCTGTAGTTGCTAATTACCATTGCAATTACCACCACATCATCTTATGCTCCTCGCAACACGTGACATCATTTGACACACTTAATGAGAGCGGGGAATAGAAACAAGCACGTAATAGAAATCAGACAACTTAGCGGAGGAAAAAATATAGTAATGAACTGTAGCATCCCCATATTTTATATTACTGGGTAGGGTATTAAATTTATAAACTATGACATCAATTTTAATATTTAAAATTTCTGCATTCAACAACTACTGGATTCATGTTTTCAAATATAGACATTCAATAATTCTAAACTTTAAATATCCTTATATATCATCATCATCATCATCATCATCATCATCAACATCATCATCATCATCATCATCGTCATTAGACACAGGCAAAATATTCTAAACTATTTCTGCTAACGGTACTTTCCTATAAAATTGATTATACAATATATATCCCACAAGGTTAGCTCCCCTTCGGTAAGGGTTGCCAAAAGACACAGCATACTAAACTAATAAAATAAAAATTAACATTTGCGTTATCACTATTGGTGGTCAGATTGAACAAAAATCGTGCGAAAAAAGGGAGATTTTTATGAAATATGAATATTTTACTAAAACATTATGGAATATGAAAACATTTTTCGGCGTTAATTGCATTTTACACATCATGAGTCGTGAAACAGATTGAACAAAAATCGTGCGAAAAAAAGGGAGATTTTTATGTATATAAGGATATTTAAAGTTTAGAATTATTGAATGTCGTGAAATTTATTTACGATTTTATTTTCAAATGGAAGCTACCCTTGGGAAAGTACTTTTCTTCAATAAGTATTAGTAATCAAATAGAATATAAGGAAATGTAGGTGTACAGGTGATTACGTAAAATCTGAACAGAATATTTCATTATTACGTCTATAGCAATAATTTTCAAAATATTTAAAGGAATTCCAAAAGACTTAAAACATTCAACTGAGAATTTTGGAATTGTTCTCCCTGCTCCGAACAAAAGGCCAAATACTTCAATCTGTCCTTGTATATGATAATAATCTCTAAAGTATTGAATTGTAGGGTCATAGATGGTCTTCTTTTCTTCATGTACTGCTACAGGTTGTTTCGAGTTCTCGATTTCAATCACGGAATGGCTTTTTAAAATGTACCAAA
Organism: Periplaneta americana; assembly: GCA_025594305.2. NCBI lineage: Eukaryota > Metazoa > Arthropoda > Insecta > Blattodea > Blattidae > Periplaneta > Periplaneta americana. Next base: position 109,005,820 of record JAJSOF020000019.1, on the reverse strand, counting down.
TTGTTCATTTTGTACTCCAAACTTCTTCTTCTTCTTTCCCTTAGTTTAACCTCTCTTTTAGGTTCTTATTACACGACCCACGCCACCCGGGCCTTACAGGGCCGCGACCTGTCTGGAGAGGAATAATTAATCTATGGATCACATACATACTTTTTTGACCACACAAGGACATGGAGGGCCTCCCAGGATGAGGGATCAGCTCAATTCCAGGGCCACCTTCGATACAATTCAAACATTTAAGACATTACACAACATTCACTCACACATATGAAAGGATTAAGGGAAGAATCACCGTCCATGGCCGGACTTTCAAGAGGTACAATCCCGGCATTTGTCTGGAAATAACTGGGGAAACCATGAAAAACCTCAGTTAGGATTGCCGACCCCTAGAATCGAATCCCGGACCTCCCGAATGCAAGGCCAACCCTCTACCACGCCGCTAGCCCGCTCGGTTGTACCCCAAACAACACATAAAAATCATCAACCTTTCTACAATAAAATAAACTAAGTGATAAAGAACAGCTTATTTAAAGTACTGTACTTTGAAGGTGTTCCTAAACAAAGTTAAATAACACAGTTTCGTCGACAACATCCATTAACATATACGAGTATTATGTTAATACTCTTTATTATTATTATTATTATTATTATTATTATTATTATTATTATTATCATTATTAAATGTAAAGTTATATAATATATAATACGGCATTATAGGATGGGGTAGTGCTTATAATACCTCCCTCATGCCAATAATTCTGCTACAGAAAAGAATAATAAAAATATACCTTAATAAACCTCTTGATTATCCTTCAGAGCTGCTGCATTCAGAATTTAAAGTATTTGACTTTCATCAAATTTATAATAATGTATTACTGAATTTCGTACATAAAAACCGAAACATACTTAATTTATATCCACATAAATATAAAACCAAAAGATAAGGCAACATAAGCTTGACAGTTCCTAAATGTACCACAACTGTAGCACATAATCACAGTAGCAACTTCGGTCCAAGGCTTTATAACATGATAATAGATAAATTCCCAAACATGTAATTTGCTAATTCTTCTTATTTCAAAAAATATATTAAAAAATTGCTGTTAACAGAGAAAATATAAAATTCAATTATTGTGATGTGTTTTTTCTTCTTTTTTTCTTTTATTACTTTTTACTCTGTTATTCAATAAAATGTCTTAACATTAACTTATGTGAAATGCCCCCTTAGCACGAGTATGTAACTTACTCTTTCTGGGGGTGCTACAGAGTTCTTATTCCGTTGGACGCATTCGTGTCGACGGAATTTAGATACCATGCGGATACCAAAGATTATAATATTGTACATAATTGAAGAGGAAGGGTTGATTTCAACTGAAACTCTAACCAATCAACAAGATAGACGACTTGTGAGAGTTCTTATATTTAAAAAAATCAATATGTATCTTTGTTCTGGCAATAAAATTATTATTATTATTATTATTATTATTATTATTATTATTATTATTATTATTATTATTATTATATTACTGTTTGCAGATGATGTAATATTATTAGCAGATTCTGAAGATGCCCTCCAATGTTCTGTTGTCCAATGACAACTCATTCCTGAGGAATGCGGGATGGAAATATCAATTAATAAAACTAAAGTAATTATTATTATTATTATTATTATTATTTATTATTATTTATTTATTTATTTATTCTGGTGTCGTTAAAGCCATCAGGCCTTCTCTTCCACAACACCAGGAATACAAATACAATAATAGAAATAAACAGAAAAAAATACACTATATACAAAAGTAATGGGATTCATCGGGAAAAATCATCTTCGCAACAAAATTTTCCTTTATAATAAACCTGTAGAACAGGTCTCATGTCTTAAATATTTAGGTTATCATTTGAGCTATGAACAAGAGAAAGATATTTCTACAAAACTGAATTACTTTAACTATGAACACCATTAATAACATTTTCAAACCTTCTCTTGTCCAAAAACATACAAGAATTAAAGCCAATAAATCATTAGCGAGACCTGTTCTCATGTACGGAAGTGAAGTTTGGACCGTACGTAAATGCGATGAACACTGAATCATTGCCAATGAAATGAAGTTTTTAAGAATAACTGCTGGCTATACTAGGTTAGACAAGAAAAAAATTAGGATATTTTGAAAGAATTAAATATTGACCCAGTTTTAGAGAAAATTCAAAATTATAGACAGAAATGGAAATCTCATATATGATATTCAGGATGCCTAGAACAAGGATATCACGCCAAGCACTAAATTACCGCCGTTTAGGAACAAGATCTTTGGGCCGTCCGCTGAAACGATGGAGTGAGACCGTAACAGGCCACCAGGCTTAACATGTGATAGGAAGGAGAAGATTATTATTATTTGTGATTGTCATCAGCAGCATGTTTGTTGCTGTGGACATAGTCAAGAAAGAACATGTAATTCATACAACAAAATATAGTATCAGTTACAAAATAATAAAATATTCAAATAATAAATACAGACAAAAAAAAAGTGTAATAACAGTTAACAAAATCAGAACAAATTAATCTGATCAACTTGGAAGTATTCGTTTATAGAGTTGAAAGGATTATCAGAAGCTTTATGTAATGCCCTTCTGAATTGAGCAAATGTTATTTTATGGACCTCCTGGGGTAATCAATTGAACATAGAAATGGCAACAAAATTATATCAGCTTTTGGATTTGGCCGATTTAAAATGAGGATCAACACAGTAACAATTGATGAGATAGAGTCCAAAGTGTCCTAAGTCCATGTTTTACTATTTTAAGGGGAGTGGGTAGTGATGCCTGTGCGATTAAAGAATTTTAGTACAAAATTCAGTTCAATATTTCTAGGCTTTTAGTGTTCAGAATGGAATAAAAATTTCAATGGTTATACAATGAATCATTGTGAATTCTGTGGTATAAAAGACAACTAATTTGTTTCTTATCCAAGTGCAAAAGAAAGACCCTAACTGATAACCTGTTCTCTCACTTTGACAAAAGTAGGCCTACCTCAATCTTCAGGTGCACATTACTTCCTACAATCTTCACTCATATAACTTGTATTTTTTTAAGTTATCAAGAAATGTATATGGTAAATTCTAAAGCTAAATTTATCTAAATATTTCATCCTTGGTGAAACAGAAAAAATGTTAAACTTTGATTAACAATTTTTTGCCTTTTTTAATGAATATATATATTTTTCCTCATGTTAAGTGTGTAGTATTCATAAAGCCGTAGGTCTACTTTGTGCAACATAGACTATATAAAACTGTGAAAAAATTTCATGTAAATAGATTCAGTAGTTTCAGAGAAAAATGCACTTACTCGTAGGTTTGAAAAGTATCAACTTATGGAAACTGCATTAAAAATATAGCCTATGAATTACATGCGCCGCCAAATTTAAAGACGTGATTTGAAGGGCTTATCTGCAAAGATACCCTCACTATATTTCTTTAAAGAGCAAGTTTATTACTCTTGTTTGAAACACAAAATAAAAAAACAGATTTTTAACTCCTAATCACTACCCAGTCCCCTTAACTTGCTTTATTCACGTTTTAATTTATCCTTTTCAAGTCTATATATAACTGTGTAAGTTTATTTAGACTCTTCTAAGTCTTGACTTACTGTCTGCTTATGTTTTTTCGAATGGATCTAAGTGCGCCAATTTTATTTTATCAGTTTTGTTGTCATCTTTCTCATAGCTTGTCATTTGGACTTAGACCAGTTTGGAGTCCACCTCTTCAATTGTGTCAAGTGGAATTGATTAACAGTGTAACAGACGTGACTTTAAAAGAATATGTTTCTTCTTCATTTATAATATACTTCTATAAATATAAACGTTAACTACAGTTAAAATACGAATTCTGTCTAATGAAGAAATAAATAGCATAAAAGAAGAAATATATTATTTCTTGAAAAATGTCAAATTTCCGCAAAGAAAGATTATTTCAATATGGACATGATTTAAGTTTTCAAAAATATATTTCTTACCCATATAGTAAGTTTTCATATAACATTGAAAATTTAGTATCCTGAATTTGATTTTTTAGACAGAATCAGATCAAAAATTTTAAAATGAGTATTAAATCTATCTAAATATAAATTATTTCAGTTAGAAGTATTGGTTGCCACTTTGAAAATGTAGTAACTAGTAATTTACACATTTATGCTAGTTTTCGTTTCCATGTCATTGATATTGCATTTAATTTCTTGTAAAAGTTGAAGATAAACTTTTTTTTGACATTTCTATCATTTTACTTTACTAGATTTTCATATCCTTAAAACTGAGTAATTTTGATGAAATTCCAATAAACGAGTGAATTTCTGATACCCTCAATCCATATTATGAATTAGGTAGATATAGCCTACAAGACAATAACTTTTTGTCAGCTTGCGTTCAATGTTAACTATCTATATAAATTAGTCATTTTATCAACCGATATGCGTATATAAAAAAGTTGAGAAACATTGAAAAATTTAATGAAATGTTTTATTCATATAATACGTTAACGAATATCAGTTCATGAACAAGGCAAAAGAGTTAATAAACCAGTGGTTTCGTTAGTATAATAGGAAAATGTCATTGAACACGAATTAACAAAGCAAAACAAACTTAAGAAAAGTTTCGGTATGAACAAATTGTAATTTGTAATATTACGATTGCTGTCACAGAAACGATAAATTTATAAACAACATGGAAGCATCGGAAGCAACAGAAGGTAGCAAATAGTGCTTAGGAACAAAATCTCGTGTTCATACTGAGCAATAACTGATAGTCCTTTTGACAATGTTATCTATTAGCTCAAAATTGAAAATTGAATTAAAATGACGATAAATAATGAGATTAATAAATCATGACAACTAAATATATCTAATAGGGTGGAGTGAATCCCATACATGAAATTGATTTTTATCTGTTTTCTAAATGTTATAATTGCAAAAATCTGTATTTTCACTTAACTTAGGAATGTGAAAAATATGGAGTTTCTATATTTAATATTTGAGGTGCCCCAAGGACTTTGAAGTTTCTTAAAATTATAATTGTTTTGCCTCTTTGTATATTTGTTATGTTATTTTGTTTTTTCATTATATAGCTAGTGAACTCTATAAAACCACATATTTAAACTTTATTTGGAAGACTGTAAATTGTGGTTGCAGTATACAGCATTTTTAGGGGTTCCAAAGGGACAAAATATATATAGTATTTTACATAAAATATGGCAAAAATTCCATTTCAGCCCATTTACTTTTTAGTTAGAATTTATTCTTGTTTTTTTTTATTTCTTTTTGAGTGATAACTAAATCAACAGATTCAATTTATCATCCTTCTTTCTATTCTTTGCTCTAATAAAACATTCTTTCTTGTTTTGGAACACAGAGCTCTTCATCACAATTACAGTATTTATTTACTTATCTATTTATTTATTTATTTTTATTTTGAAATTGGATATAAGCTTATCAAATAGTTTGTTTGCTTCTTCTTTGAATTTTGCAATGTTGTCATTTTAGTTGTCACTATGTCATTTCTTACAAGGCTTCATTAAGTTTGTGTATTGATCACGGTAAGCACGAATCTTGCATATCTGACTGTCGGACTACAAGCCTTTACCTGGATTTCCTTAGTTTTGATAGCAACTCTTTCTGAAATCTCTCTAATAGTAGGTTCTTTTGATCTGTAGTCAGGTTTTAATTCATTTTTGAGCCAAAGACAATATTTAATTACGTCGTGATAGGTAGGTAATTTGTGATGGGTGCAGTCCCTCTGCCATTGCGAATACAGGATAGAAGGTCAGATTTATTGTCTTAATTGGAGATATTCTGATTTAAATACCCTGCGACATAAGAAGAATGAATTTCCATTAATTTTATTATATTAATTATATATCATATCCAAGAGTTTTGTGATTATTCTCAATTTTCTTATGAATTGAGGTTTCTATGACACTTCAAGATGAAATAACAGGGGAGTCTTTTAACACGTTTTTTTTTTAATTTCCCTGGTATCCTGTTCAGATTAAATCACTGGAAAATGTTCTCTCGCCAAAAAATCTGAACCTCAAAATTTTGTGAAAATTTCAAAATATAATGCTTTTGGGGCATCCTTAAATATTAAGCTAGAGAAAATATATTTTGGATTGTTCTTTATGATATAACACCACAACTTTTCCCTGGTATTACATCGATTCCATAAACTTCATATTTTCACTCCACCCTAATAACCAATTCATACAACATAAGATAGATACAAAGTAATTCCGAACAAATCGTCCATAGTTCTCACATAAAATTGAGACATTCCGTAGAATAACAACTTAACGTAAGCCGTTTCCTGCACATATTGAATCATTAATAACTAGGGATGGAACTTCGGACACCGAACCTATGGAGTTAACTATGTCGCGTGTTATACAAGTCGTGTTGTTTACATCAACTCAGGGTAGTACAAGGGGACTTCTTGAATCAGCCGGCCCGGAGCTCAAGCGGTAGGGGCACTGTCCCTATGCTTGAATCAAAATATTGTAAAAAAAAACAAAGGAACCAAAGGTAAAACAAACAGAAAACAAAAATAGTTAGGTGGTCAAATTAAAAAAAAAAACAAAAAACAAAAACAAAATTAAAAAGAATAAAAAAATGGAGACTCAGAGCGGGGGAAAAAAAAAAAAAAAAAAAAATTTTGCTCCGTATAGTTTACTAAAAGAAATAGATGGCAACACACGTTAAGAAAGTAACTTACTTCATTGTCTTACTTGTAGAAAATGGTGATAGATTTTTAATAAAAATGAATTGCGTACTTTGAGTGCCATTAATTTTCTTGCAATGTACAACTGTGTACATTAATAAATAATAATAATAATAATAATAATAATAATAATAATGATTTATTTTAACTGGCAGAGTTAAGGCCATTCGGCCTTCTCTTCCACTCAACCAGTATGATATAAAATTACTACATTGCTATAAACAAAGCATAATTAATACAATACAATACAATATACAATTAATATAGTACAATGACAATTCATTTTATCTTCCTAACACACCAATAAAATAATTATGTAATAGGCTAATAATAATAATAATAATAATAATAATAATAGTAATAATAATAATAATTATAATTAATAAATTAATTAAATTATTAAACTCGATCATGATTATAATCATAACTTCAATTTGACTGCGTCCGTAAGTAATTGTTCAGCCTTTTCTTGAAAGTAGTTATTGTCTGGCAGCCCCTAATCTTGTGAGTTAGAGAATTCCATTCACGGTGGACTGACACAGTAAAAGAGGGTGAATAGTGGGATGTTCTATGAGAAGCAATTGCTAGTATTTGGCTCTCCTGTGACCTGGTGTTTAGATTGTGACTGGAGTTAAACCGGGAACGAAGATAATTTCGAGTAGAAGTGTGGAGAACTCGAAACAAAAGAGACAGCGAATGAAGTGATCTACTGTTATTCAGTCGCAGCCACGATAAATATTTGAACGAGGGTGTAATATGGTCAAATTTGCGAGCATCATAAACCTGTTCGATTATGACTGAAACAATATTTGTACTAATAATAGTAATATGCGTTACAAGAGCGGTATGTTGAAGTTTTCATGTTCGAGGAAAAGTTTGAAAAAGCGAAACGTAGCTGAGCTTTTTTAATTTCCGAGAATTGAAAGAAAACATACCGCCCGTGTATCGTACATTATTTTGTGCGAAGATCGTTTATTACATACCTGAAAGAGGAATTTCTAATTAGTTGCAATGAAATCTCCATCTTGGTTTCTGTTCAATTACGGCAAATTTGCAAAACAAAAATATCTATCTTCAACATTATTGCTTTAAAATGTTTTCTGTGTTTACTATACTCCAGCAGGCCATGATATACCTCTGTCTTTTTTTCCCCCAGTCTATGAAGAGTCTGGAATCTTGTTGATTTTTTCACGGCTTCCTTAATGTTACTTGCATCACGAATGCAGTAACTTTAGTGGAGTTGTAGAGTTTACTTAATTTTTGCAAATATTTAAAAACAATAATTAACAGTGCAATTTAGGTGAAATTGCATTGGTAAGTTTCCAATTTATAATTATTACTATATTGAACGTCTCTAAAAAATAATATGTTAAAAGCCTAAAGCAGTAAAATGAATATGTCACTTAAGCGGTAAGAAGAGGGAAATTGTTATGTGTGTTCGGTTGGGAATACTGAATGTGGAATTTTAGACTTACCGCGGGTTGGTTTTGTGCGGAAACCAAGCAAATACGCACGATCTCGCACAACATACTCTTTCGACATCACACGATGTTAGTGGCATGAATTTGAAATAGTTTATACTTATTATAATGTTTGAGTATTATCTTGTGCCTGTTCACTATTTAATTCATTTTGCGCTTCACAGTATTTCGAATATGCCTCAGCCGACTGAGCGATTTCATCTTCTACTTCTTTCATCTGATATGAATGAATTTCAAGAAAGAGTTTCTCTCTTCCTGCAAGATAAGACAGTCATTTTCCGTTTTCCCCTGCACTAAGGATGTAAGTGTTAGATCTTTATCGCTGATAAAAAAGGGCTCTGTCAGGAGATCTGTTCCATCAGTGCAATGGCAGACTAAACTGAATAATTATTTGAAGAAAATCTCTCATATAGACGTTTTGCTTACGTCTTGCCTGTATTGAAACTATCGGGGATTAAACGCCGCTCCCTTGGTGAGGACACCGGCAGCTGACAAGTTATTGTTGGATTCATCAATGTGTTACTGGACCGCAAATTGCACCTGGAACACACCAGGATTTGAGCCGTGGTCTCCAGTGCGGATAGCCAATGCACTCACCATTCGACCAACAATAAGCTTAATATACATGTGGACGCATCATAAATGACATCGAGCTCGTCCCTATTGGAAACTCTGCTACGAGATCAATTTTATTATTTCAAACGTTGGAAGGCAAAAATCAAAATATGACCTTTACAATTTTAGAAATAATATCAGTGTAATAAAATTATATACACTTTCTCATATACTTCTAGCGCAAGAATTCATTTATTTCTGTAAATTGCTAATGATATTCCCAGTTAGGGGAGAGTTGGGTAGTATCGGACAGTGAGTTTCTTTCATCTACCACCAGATGATAGTACCTGAATGACATGGTTACGTTTCTGTGATGTCGTATACAGAAACGTAACCATGTCATTCAGGTACTACGATCTGATGGTAGATGAAAGAAACGCACTGTCCGATATTACCCGATGTCCGATACTACCCAACTCTCCCCTATAGTTTGTTATATTTAACCATCATGTATAAAACATCTTTAAAAAGCCATTTCTATGCATAGGCCTATAAATTATAACACATATTTTGACATGAATACGTCCAGTTGTATGGGGCCATCTCACGAAGTCGACCATATTTATAGCGCTTATGATTTCTAAATTACAAAGACATAATCCGATGAAGTTAACGGCGATCGACAGACGAAGGATCAAAGTATCCAACGTGACCTTGAGTTAGAGCAGTTGACGTCATCTAGCGATAGGCCGGAAGAGGGAATTTGAGATAGTATGAATTGATGGGTCGCCCAGTAGTCGAGACAGTGTAATTAAAAAATCTGAGATGATAGAAAGTTCGCAGTAGTATCAAACGATTCGTAACGAACCAAGCAACAATCTCAAATGAACAAGAATCACCAGTCGACAAGTTAAATTGGAAAAATTCGCGAGTTAAATGTAGTGAAGAAAGAAAATTAAAAATGTCAGTGAAAGTGGCAGGCATACAATCCCGGATGAGTCAACACTTAGGAAGACGTATGCTCCATCCATCTCATCTACAGAAGATAAGAGATGAAATTAAAAAGATTTGGGTGTATATAAACAACTGGTAGCAAACGACACAGAACGATTGTTACTATAGCACGGACGTGCTTACTCTCAACGTATACAAGATGGCAACATATACAGAAGTTCCAGCACAACGAAGATATCACAGTAATTCTACTTCGTCTAGACAAAATATTTCAATATGCGGTAATTTAATCACTGTATAATTTTATTATTCTAGGTTTAATTTTTACTTAAGTAAAAAAAATCTTTGTGTTCTTAACTTCTACAATAAACGTCTATTCTTTATTAATCATTTAGGGCCGTATTCATAGACATTTTAGCGCGCGCTTTCGGTGGATTATCAGCGTTTTTCGTATTCATAAACCAGTGTTAGCGATAGGATATGATTTGAATTCTGTACTAGTAACCAGTGGATAGCCGGGGCTAGCTTCGTACGCTCGTAGCGCGTGCTGTGAAATGTCTATGAATACCACCCTTAATATTTTAGTACTTTGATTTTTATTGTATTTGTAAATTTAATATTAATTGTATGGTAATTATAATTGTAATTGTATTCTTAATATTATAGTTTTAATCCCCTAGTAGAGGGGAAGAGAAGGCCTGATGGCCTTATGTCTGCCAGGTTAAATAAATATATATACTACTAGGGTAAACTAGGTAGTTATTGACCAGTATACGGTGATTGACCACTTCCATTTTTCAAGTATATTGTGAATAAACCACGATCGTGATTTCACTTTTTGCTGCATATACCTCTAGTAGCAACCCTTTTGTGGTTAGTTGTCGCTGTTCATCCCACTGAGTTATGTCTGTTGTTGCAGAGAGGACTGAAATCGATTGGAAATGCAACTGAACCTAAACAAGTGTAAGTAACTAGAGAAATTGCTAAGAATAATGTGACGCAATAATTTATTTATTCTGCAAAGGATACATAAATTCTGGTGCTTACTTTTTGACTCACAGTGTGAGAAAAGGTATAAAGGTTTCCCATCCACAGAATATTATTTTGTTAAAGCATTATATTTTTTGTTTTTTATATGACATAAAAATGCCCCGTGGTCAATCACTATAAAGTGAATGGCCGCAAACTACAGTGATTGGTCGTTCATAAATTATTTGTTAGAATAATGACCAATTTGCTCCAATTCTATATATGTTATCGGATAATGATGGGGATTTTTACAGGACTGATACTATATTATAATGCCTAAGCCAGGTAAAGTGCATTATACAGGGGAATATTTTTAGTCCGAAACGCTACAGAACCTGTCCACAGTGGATTTGATTTAAATGAAGCTGCCAAGAAGTTTGGTGTCCTAAAAGCAACCTTAGCGTCCAGAAGCAAATATCCCAGCTTGAAGGAAAAGTGTTCTTTGGTCCTCGTCCAGTGCTTTAAAAGCCATTTGTAATAACATCAGGGAAATGACACACACTTGCTTCGTGATAAGGCCACAAAAGAGAAAAATGGAAGAAGAGGCAAAGAAGGAAGGAATCCGAATAAGAAATGAAAGAAAAGGAGCGAGAAGAGTTCTTTTCTTATTTTTTTAACTTGGTTATTTAACGACACTGTATCAACTATGAGGTTATTTAGCGTCGATGGGATTGATGGTAGCGAGATGGTATTTGGCGAGATGAGGCCGAGGATTCGTCATAGATTACCTGAAATTTGCCTTACGGTTGGGCAAAACCTCAAATGAAAAAATCACCAACCAGGTAATCAGAAAAAGCTGAGTTGAACCCGCGCCCGAACGAAAATTTAAACTTCGGATCGGCAGGCAAACACCTTTGCCGACAGAGCTACGCCGGTGGCGAATAGTTCTTAATGAGAAAGATCAGAAGAAGAGAAACGAAACAGACAAGAAAAAAGTTAAAATTCACTGAAAATGTTATTGTTCAATCACTAATAAATGAGTATTCAATAACTGTGCAGTAGACGGTCAATCACTAATAAGCGTATTCAATAACATTGCAGTAGACGGTCAATCACTATATAAGCGTGTGGTCAATAACTGTGCAGATAGACGGTCAATAACTGTAAAAGTGGACTTGTTGTGTTTATTTAATTTATCTTTGCATTAAAATTTTATTTTTTCTTTCGTTTATTGATTTTGATTTGTTTCTGAATCTTCACTTGACCCAATGCCTTTAAATTCTCTCAATAAGTTACCACCGTTTTCCGCTATTTCATTGTTTTATTATTCATTAGCTTAAGTGGTCAATCACTATACACTTTACCCTATATGCTCAATGAAAAATGTTTGTTTTAGTGCCCTCTATTTACTATAATCTTATGCAACATAAATTCTGAATCACCCATTATTAATATAGTTCAATTTTTTCGTATCAGTTTCCTTTATTTTCTATCTTCATAATAAACTTAGTAAGAATATCATAAATTTATTTGTGCTATTTCGTGAATTCTATTAGCTCTATCTTTGAACCTCACATTCCGTACTTTATTTACATACTTTTAATTTGGTTTAGATAGCATATATGCGCTATTTTCTTTATTACTATATCATAACAGAAATTGTTCTTGTTGGAAAACATAATTCTGATTTTATATCTCTTTACACAGAATTCACTAACGGTTCAGCACAAAGTGTACAAAAATTGCATTCTCCTTATCCATAGTGGAGCGAGCGAGAAGGCAGTCCATTTTAAACCGACAGCACACTGTCATTCCAAATTCAATGGACATGAATTCCCCGGAGGGTCGTATACGTATGGCGAGGAGTTAAGATAGGCGATCGACTAGAAGCTGTGGAGGAGGAAGAAGTCTCGCGAGGGATCCACGTGCATGTTTGTACTTCATGTATCTTGAAGGAAAGAAAAGAAGAACTTGTGCTAAAACTATTTCCCATTGAGGTTGAAGAACTAAGTCTGTCCACATTCCCTGGAGACTTTGGAGTAATGGGGGCTTTGTAACCACAGAGCTTGCCACCAGGGGTCGCCGTGCGAGACCAACGGCTACAAGGATCGCGTGACCCGGAAAGTTTCTGCGAGTCTGTGGGAAAGCGGCCACCAGTCGAGATGTCGCGTACTGTTCACACCGCGAGCGCGGCGACGGACGTAGCCCCTTGTACAGCCCCTCATACCTCGCTGCTGGACTGCGGTCACTTGCTTAGAGACCGCCTAATTGTACACGCGATACAAGTTCCTAGCAAGTGCAGTACTTCATTCTCGAGTCTCGTTTCGTGTTCGACTGCCCACAAAGTCATGGGCGATGATTCTCGCTACCGTTTACTAGTAGTGGAGAACTATCGACTGCACAATACCTACACTATCGATAACATACAACTAACACTATCGATACTATTGACAGCGCACTATAGACAGGGTTGAGAAGTTACGCGTAAAAATTTAGAATTAGTACATTATGCAACGAGCCTATAATGGTAGTAATTAAGTCGCGAGTATGTTTATGAAACGAGCGCAAGCGAGTTTTATAATTTTCATACGAGCGTCTTAATTACCATTATAGGCAATATTTATTATTTTAATGTACATAAGTACATATGATATTTCCATGCAGATATTCTGCGTCATCATATGATGAAAGAGTAATGGAACGGAGAAAAATTCTCTCCGGGTTCAAATCCCGGCGCCGGAGAGAATTTTTCTCCGTTCCATTACTCTTTCATCACATTATAGACAAGTTTCATACGACTTTTTATGCTCGACCATATTTCTAACTTGAAATTATTCATAAGTATTCATGTTATTCTTATCTGACTGGGGAGCGGAACTGACCTTGTGCAATATCTCGTAAATTGTGAGATGTGCGCAGACACGAAAGTATTGATTTTTTCCGAGAAATAAATGTCATTGACCTTGATATAATCTAGAGAGTAAAATAAACATTAATCTTGATATAACCTTGAAATTGATTTAGACATTGAAAAACGAGATGACAAATTGAAATTATTTGAATATTATTTACAATTAACGCTAATTATTATAGTAACAGAACATAACCTTCTGCGACAGTATTGGATTTCCAGCCTCCGTGACGTTTCGCTAGTTGTCTTTCGATTGCATATCCGAGAATAATCGATACTTGCGCTTTCATATTGCTACAATGGTGTTTTCGGATTGGTGGAACACCTGAACTTTAATGAATAGGTGTACTTTAATGAGGTCCATTAAAGGGCTGCTACCAGGTGTATAATTACTACATTTCGGCATGGTCGAGCATAAACGTAATTTATGTAATAAATGTAAGACTTGTAATACATTAAGGTACTCATCTTACTCTTATTTTTAATTTTCCTTAAAAAATTTTCATTTCTTTATTTTTATGTCATCTGAAAACTTATCCCAATTCATAATCTGTCATACACTATTCAATTTCATTCCATTACTGTGCTTTTCTATCCATGTTTATTACATTAATTTCATGATTTTAGTTACATTTTTTTGTCACTTGTTTTTCCCAGATATTAACGACAGAATTCTTTTTCTAGATAGCTTTGTTCTTTGTACACTTTTTGTAAAAAGTATGCATATTTAATTTCTCCGCATTGCTAGATAAACAGTGGTTACTTAGAGTTACTATCCATATTCATACAGCTGTAGCGTAAAGTACAATTTACCCATAACCTAGTGATGATAGAAAAGCATTTTTTTTTTATTTAACTCATCTCATACAGACAATTTTTAGCAAGTTTTTATTAAATATGCATAATGTTCTGATAAATTTTATATGTAACTTTTAATTATATTTAATCATTTATTTTTTATTGATGGTTGTTTTAAATTTCAAATTTGTTTATTGCAACATGTTTAACATGGCTTTACTTATTTTACATAGATATCTACTTATTAGTCTGATGATGCCCATAATAAGGGCGAAAACGTTCACGAATATGTATTAGAAAAGTAACCTTTTGATATTTTGCTACAATAAATAAGTCAAAGACTGAAAAATCAAGACTTCACATTTTTGTATTACCATTATATCTCTTATTAGAATGAACAAAATGAATTTCAAATTCAAATTGAACTATCTCGTTTTCAAAAATATATTATTTTTGTCTATATGTTTGCTTAATTAATTAGCCGAGCTTTTATTGACTGGATGCATCCTTTCTTTACGCCGGAAGTGCAGTTCTGCAAGTATCAACCCGTCACATTCTGTCAATTTTATATATCTTTCATGTAATAACAATTCGAATTTTGCGGTGGAGTTTGACTGTATTATTTTTCTTATAGTCAGGAACCTGTGTGTTTGGTTACAATTTTCCATACCCTCGGGTTGTAGATGATTTTTCACCATGTTCAGTTTTACAGCATTTTACAATACTAATGTTAACACAAAGCGCACTTAGAATCGAGATATTTTCGTCATTCTTGCAACAAAATGAAGCTGATTAACGTAGCTAAAAGTCTAACTACAAACAGTGTCCTACTGCTTAAGAAAGTAGACTTAAAACTCCAAGATCTTAAATTTTTAATTTTATGTTTGAAATTTTCAAAAAATAAAATGACACGTCTTTCCCTGAATGGGATAAAATAGGAAAAACTGTTTTCACAGCTTATTCTGTGTTTCTTTGGGAGTAAGACAATGAAAGAAACTTTGTTTTAACATAAAAAGTGTTCGCCAAGTACTAAAACAAACAAATATCAATTTTCGTTTTAAAAATAGCCCCCTGCCCTCCCAAAAATATTTCAGGTATTCATTTCGTGTGAAAATCCTTAATTATATGTCAAGTAATCAGGGAAAAAGGAGTTTTTAAATTTGAATGAACACTGCAAATGTTTTTTTCCCCCAAGGGTAGATAATACCTTAAATAAATAAAGTGTTAAATTGTTACTCCAGTTTCCAGGCTACCAGCGTCTATTATTTACGGTTATTCGTAAGATCAAGTCTTCTTTTCTTCTATCGTTTGAAACGATAAGCCGACACCACACTGTGTTTTAGCGTGTTGCTCACTCCACCGATACAGATCCCAAAGTTTAGGCCAATCATCAGAGGCTGCCGACGGTTTTCATCATTTTGTCATTCTATTTCCCATGGTTTCCACCATGGTGGTAATGGATAGTGTCTTTGTGTGTAATGCTCACTTATTTTGTTTTACTTTAATCACTAACCGAATAAGTTCTAGATAAACACAATATAATATTTGTTACTCAGTCAAATGACAAATCAATGTGAAATAATGACTTATATTATATGGTCACTAAGTTTTATATACATGAATTACAAATTGCAAACGTTTTCGACCATTCAGACATCTTCAGGCACAATAATTTGGCACATAATTTAGTCTTCCAATTAGTTTTTCAAATTCTTCAAAATTTTCATTTGTTTATTATTTCATTACAGATAACTACTTCAAACATAGGATGTTTTATAGTGATCTATACAGTTGCCACGTTCAAACGACGTGAGTACTTTCAATTATTCAATCCGATTACACTTTTACATTTGATAATTCCTATTTCTATTTCGTATTATTTATATATTTCACACATAATTCATCACTCATTGGACTCTACTGAACAAGAGTTCCACAGAATATTATGAAGTTTAATTACAACACTACGTGGTTTTTAACATTATTTTAATTTTATGGCCTGTAATATTACATTTTAATTATGGAGATGTTTTGTACATCATTAATCTTAAACAGTTAATCTACCACCAATGTAATGGCTACACAGTTTGATATTGAGATATTGTATAATTGTGCCTGAAGATGCCTGAATGGGCGAAAACGTTTGCAATTTGTAATTCATGTATATAAAACTTAATGACCATATAATATAAGTCATTATTTTACACTGATTTGTAATTTGACTGAGTAACAAATATTATATTGTGTTTATCTATATTAATTGACAATCTGAATATTTCCATCATGCTTTCTAAGTTAACGAATAAGTTCTGCTTACAGAGGTCAATAATGAAGGATACTTTCATTTTGTTCTTAATTAAAATGTTGCCACTCATTTTCGAATAACCCTATTATTATTATTATTATTATTATTATTATTATTATTATTATTATTATTATTATTATTATTATTATAATCATCTTCATCATCATCATCATCATTTTCATATTACTCCTCAAAGGTAGAGCGCATTGAATAGTTTAAATGTTACGTTTAACCACAATATGCTTAACAAACACGGTTTTTGGTCTAATATAAGCATATGAATAAAATGGTTGAACATTAAACTGAAAATCACTTATAACGCATTCCTTCTTATACCCGATCAAACATAACAGGATCGCCAACATCTAATCACACACCAACTGAACAAAGTGGTAATAGGCCTATGGTTACTTTATTTCCGACTCTCAATTCTAAATCGGCAATACGAAATAATAATAATAATAATAATAATAATAATAATAATAATAATAATAATAATAATAATAATACTTACTTACAAATGGCTTTTAAGGAACCCGAAGGTTCATTGCCGCCCTCACATAAGCCCGCCATCGGTCCCTATCCTGTGCAAGATTAATCCAGTCTCTATCATCATATCCCACCTCCCTCAAATCCATTTTAATATTATCCTCCCATCTAATAATAATAATAATAATAATAACAATAATAATAGTAATAATAATAATAATAATAATAATAATATCAATGTTATAAATCTGGCAAATTCTGTATTCATAATATCTATTTAAAACTGTCAGACTGGCAACATTTATAACCAATTTTTTTACATCATTCCGATGGGAATACAGCTAGCAACACTCCGGCTCCAAAAGCGACAAAATGACGGATTTTCATTTTCCGGGGAGGGCTTCATTTATGAAAATATCTTACGGCAAGAACTTTTTCTCTATTTTCAGGAATTCCATCCGAAAACATAATCGAGTGTTCACTTATGTTTTGTAATCATTCTGAAGAAAAGTAAGGCATAAATTCTACTCAAAATTCTGATTACTTTAAAAATAAAACACAATTTTCCCAGTGGTTGTTATGCTGTATGAGAGTGAATAAAAATATTATTTCTGCAGCCAAAGTTATTATTCAAAAGTAAATATCTCTGACATCAGCAGAAACTTGAAACATGGAGTCTTTCCAAGGCACAAAGCAAACACACGCTTCACGAATGAAGAATATAATCTTGGGTAATTACATCGTCATTAATTCTCGCAGTTGCGCCACTGAGCATTCCTACAGACACAGAATTGCGTGCGCTTAGAGGCAGCAACTTGGAATAACAGTTATTTATGGGCGAATCACAGCCTAAGAGATGCTAATCTGATAAGCGAATATTCACCGCGGTCCTCAATATTTCATAAGCCTGGAGTGTGTACCGAACAAGTTAAAAATATTTGTCTCTGAATATAATTTTACTTTATTCCATCCACAATTGTTTTAAACAATGAAGCTATTGAGGAAGTCAACGGTATTTAATACTTAGGATACAAACTGTCGCACTTATATGCTTCAAATTGTGTTCTTTCTCTAGTCCTCACCTTAATGAAGAAATAGGAAATTACTTTAATATACCGGGTGATTTGAAAGTTATTTGTGAAATTCTAGGTAATGATAGATAACGTTATCATGAATAGAGAATGTAAATAAACAAATATAGTTTCCCAAATAATTATCGTTGAAATATTCTAACATACGATGTTAATATACAATGTTATGTACTTCAGTTGTTCCAAGTTTCTACAAGACCTTAAAAGTTGGCATGATGAATTTGAAACTTGACGTGTCAACAACACCCTAGCCATTACTTTTTGTTTCTCCTGAAAATTTATGTTTTTGGACTATGGTTGTTTTTTTTTTTTTTCAAAAACCCTTCAATCGTATATATAATTCCATTTTGAGATTCAGTTAAAGAGGTACCTCTTAAAATCTCCTCGCTTAACCTAATATCCTATTATGTCTACAGAAATTCGTGATTCTATACAATTCACAATAGGTCTACTCCAGGGAAAAAGCGCAAAGAAAATTGTCTTCTCCTACAAGGATAACAGAATGCGAGAGGTGGTAATTTACAGCTCAGAAATGTCAAGTACACAATACATCACAGTCACTCAGCCAGTTCGTCAAACAAGGTCCATTAATCGATTAGTCACGCCGGATGAGATTGTCTGTCAGGTAAAATCAGGTCAATTTCGGCAAGTCAGGTCAATTCATGTCCATCAAGTCATTTCATAACCTCAGAATATATGTTTTAGTTCACTGTAACTGGATAGATTTTTATAAATGAATCATTTGTATATATTGTGTAAAATATAAATATTGCTAATTTGTATATTGATTTTTGTTATTATTATTTTGTCCTTGTAACGTCATGTGATGTAGGAAGAACATTTTCTTAGCTTAAACAAATTTTTACTGCCACTTATAGTACAAGATATAAATTTCATTATCTCAGAATATATGTTTTTGTTCACCGTAACGGAATTGATTTCATTAAATGAATTAATTTTATATATTATATAGCCTACAGGGTATTTACAATTAATGTATATCATGTTTACTAATATGTTCTGCAATATAATACATTGTATATACCAGCTCAGTATTATAATCGATCTAATTATATTTTCTGTCATATGTAGCACTAATATTTTGTACACAGCTAGTTTCGCAGTGTTAGTGCGTTTATATGCTTAAAAAGTAGCTGAACAGACCATTTCAACTTAATAGCAATCCCACTTACAGTAATGTCATGCTCCATTATTATTCGTGCGAGATCGTGCGTATTTGCTTGGTTTCCGCACAAAACCAATCCGCGGTAAGTCTAAAATTCCACATTCAGTATTCCCAACCTAACACACATAACAATTTCCCTCTTCTTACCGCTTAAGTGACATATTCATTTTACTGCTTTAGGCTTTTAACATATTATATTTAGAGACGTTCAATATAGTAATAATTATAAATTGGAAACTTACCACTGCAATTTCACCTAAATTTCACTGTTAATTATTGTTTTTAAATATTTTAAAAAATTAAGTAAACTCTACAACTCTACTAAAGTTACTGCATTCGTGATGCAAGTAACATTAAGGAAGCCGTGAAAAAATCAACAAGATTCCAGACTCATCATAGACTGGGGGAAAAAAAGACAGACGTATATCACGGCCTGCTGGAGCACAGTAAACACAGAAAACATTTTAAAGCAGAGCAATTCCACGTGTAACTGACTGACATTTACAGTACACTTTGACAGCAAAATGTCTGCCTAAATTGTATAATGGGTTGAAATCAGACTGTGTCACCGCATGATTTTATAGAGGGAAGTGTACACTTAAGATACATATAAAAATAAACGTCCTTAATAGGAAAAGTATACTATTTATTTACGTCCAAAGTGTGTGTAACAGACTGACATAAATGTCAACTCTCTCTTCGGATGAACATGGTTCTCCACAGATTTCTCTGAATTGTCATTGCTGATACAATTTTGTAAAATATAGTTCGGAAAGGAAATTGTAATCTTCAGTTTAAGTTGAAAACGACCTTCAAACCACGATTAATAATGGAGTTATGGCCAAAAAAGTGATGGGTAACTGACTGACCACATTCTGTAACTGACTGACATCTCTGAATTATAAAATGAAGTTGCACTTACAGAACCGTAAATAGTACAAAATAATTTGAAACTTGATAAGTAGTAAATTAACATAACGAGTAATTTAAATGAATAATATGTTTTCCAGAATACAAAAATTAGTTTGCTTAACCATGCATCTTAAATGACACAAATTAATGCACATACAAGTATTACATAGGCCTACTTAATAACATATATAGTTCTTTCTCTGTGATTAAATACTGTATATACAAGCCATATGCATTGGTGTTTAATTTTAGGACTATAAGAGTGTCACAGCAACCTTGACAGCGCTTATCACTCTATATGGCATCAACTCCCCAGCGTAAGACAGTATGTTACGTTATTCAAGCACGTTCCTAATCATCTGGCACTGACCTCCTTATCGATTATGATAAGGTGACGCAGATCACAGTTTATATTTCCCATGCCTATTGCTGTTATATATTATGTTCATAATAATAGATTAGAATGTTGAGTTCTACTTTTAGATTGAATTTGAACCATTGGAATTAAACACGTAGAAGCGCTCCACGGCACTCGTTGACTCACTTATTTAGTCTAGCAAGTATGTACGACAGGAACACTGTCAATATGTCACTTGTTATCTGAACAAACTTTAGTTTCTTTTCACACACGGAACCTGTGGACCTTTCGCACTGATTGTTCACAAGACAGTTGTACATAGGCCTATTCTACAACATAGGGATCTAACACTTACACGTAATGAACTCCATGAGATGCCGGAATAGGTACAAGATGTTCAAATCGTTTTTCGAGGTACTTTTTTCCTTCGTCTATCTCAATCTGTGTTACCTCCTTAACAATAATTTGGATGTTTTTATTGCTCACAATGTTACAAAATTCTGTACCGCTTTGTATCTTCTTCCCCGATTTCGCAGGCATCCATGCCATCCTTTCTACTTGGCCTCCAATCACATCCACGGCCCCTTTGCCATGATGTGATTGAAAGAAGTTCCATTCTATGTTAAATCCAAATATGCGAGCAAGCAATGTCACATTGCTCAATGTTTACTTCTGTTTAAAATGACTCGCTGCTTTATCTGAAAATATTTTTACCACCTCAATGTTCGGAAGAATCGCCAAAATTTCCGAAAACACTTTTCGTAGACAAACATTCACTGCATAGCCTATTTGTCATGTGCTACATAATCTGACACTAATGCAGAGGATTTCTTCTGAACTTCTCTGTCACCTTCCTGTTTAAACCAGGTAACAGCAGTAAATATTGAGACCTGCTTATTTCTCCAATGAGCTGCCTGAATCTCAATTTGCTTTTTTCAGGTATAATTATTGCACACTTATCACCAGTTCACGTATAACTTCACCAAGGCCTTCCAAGCAACTAAGCACGCTGTGAGAATGAACAACATAACAGCTGAGGGCGCGACATGTCAGTCACTCACAATGCCGCTGCGGAAAACGAAATCACTTTAGAAGAAAATGTTCTAATACTTTTTATTGGTCATGTAGTAATAACGCAGAATACCAAAGGAAATTTTAATCTGTCAATTATTGTGCTGTGTGGAAGAGTTTTTGTATGTTTCTTGTGACGGACTGACCGTAACTTACAGTACAAATAATTATAATGATTTTAAGTTATTTAGGATCTTAGGGTACTTCAACTAATTACATATTTACTTCAAGGAAAGACCAAAATATAATATACAAAAAAGACGGCTCGAAATAAAACAAATTTACGTGTCCAAATTGTGACACGAAATAAAAGTATCTATAAGTGTTTTTTTAAGCGTTTGGAATATGACAAGATCTACAGCAAGTTATAGACTAAAAGAAAGAATATTTTAAACATTATCTTACGAAATAAGGCGATTTAAAGTATAAAGAAACATATTTCTTCAACAAAAATACTCCTACATCAATTTCAAGAAATTCACCTCAGTATGACATTTTCGTGGAATTGCTCAGCAACAATGTTGAAGATAGATATTTTTGTTTTGCAAATTTGCCGTCATTGAACAGAAACTAAGATGGAGATTTCATTGCAACTAATTATAAATTCCTCTTTCAGGTATGTAATAAACGATCTTCGCACAAAATAAAGTACGATACACGAGCGGTATGTTTTCTTTCAATTCTCGGAAATTAAAAAAGCTCAACTACGTTTCGCTTTTTCAAACTTTTCCTCGAACATGAAAACTTCAACATACCGCTCTTGTAACGCATATTACTGTTACCGAACTAGGTTATACCTTTTGTAGCGTCCTCACGTAAGCATTTATGGTCAGAGTTTGAACTCGAAAACTCCAGGCAATACTAACTGATAACTTCCCTAACTTGTTTGGGAACGGAAATGCGCTGCCTGGTTATTACATTCTGTCCTTAACAAGAAAAACATGTAAAATTATAAAAATTATGCCATCAAGAACAGAGAATTTAGTCCTTATAAAGAAAAAATGTGAAAAAATATGTCTGAATTACAAAACCTTAACGAAAATCTTGAGAGAAGTTGACATTTTTATTCAGAGAACGTATCCCCTACTAAGCCAAAATATTAATTATATTTCAAAATGTTGTCCAAAATATCCTATTTTTCCAGGAACTAGAAAGTCTATCCAAGGCACTTACTTAAAATATTTACTAGTTTCAAAATTTTGTTATCTAAAACAGATTTTACGAGGTACTGTTCCCATGCCACTACAGACATTACGGTTCCTAATGATGAGTAATATGGCTACGATATGGTATCTGTTAGTAATATCGAAACGTCGGAAGCTATATATTTCAGAACGATGTTGTTACTCACAAATTGCTCTCCATCATAATTTCTAATATTTCGTTATAATTTATATTATTTATAACTGAAAATTTAAAATAATTTTATTTTTTAAAAGCTTTAAATAATTATTTAGGCCTAATGTTGTACAGGGACATCATTTTATTTTTACTAACATTTCTAATATTAACCTGGCTATATTTTTGGATTAACAGTTGAGAACCGGAAACACCGTTTTCTACCCCCTTTCACGACTGGAGTTCGACGATACTGGCGTAAAATACAAACAAATCACTTTACTAGGTATAGGAGGGAAGAAAAGTAGTTCATCCATTTACGTAAACTAGGAAATATCGCGATTTTTAGTTTGATAATTTACATTAGGTTTTTGTTTAATCAAAATACAGTACTGTATTAACAATAAGTGTTTTTACTCACGAAATGAGCTATCCATTCGGACGTATTAATTATACATTATACTGTCTACAGTATATTAGCGTACAATATAAAGAATTAAGATTGAAAAATAATCATAATGTGGATATTTAAACACATTTTTGAAAATGGTGACCGTTCATTTCGATACAGGCTTCAGTTCTTTTGTGCATATGATCGCACTATAGACTATTGTACCTACTGTAATTCCAATTACCAGTTTCGTCCTTCGTACTAGTAACTCATGTTGAAATAATTCTGAACCTACGTTATAGGCCTAAAAGACTACCTTACATACTTCTGTCCGATGCGAAAAGATAAAATTACTCAGACATGCTATCTACTGTCCAAGTGGTTATGTCGCAGGATCGTAGAAACAGGGGAAATCACGTGACAGTTAATTACTTAACGAGGCCCTTTTATTTAAGTTATTTTAAACAGTTGTATAATATTACGTAGACATCCAATTCCTAACAGAAATTAATGTTATTAGAAGAGCTAAGACAGCCCAGCCACTAGCCTTTACAGAGGGGCGAGCAGAAGTGGGTGGGGGATATCGGGATGCGACATAGGCAAACGGATGACAGTACCTGTGCGAAAATATAATTCAATATCGAAAGCTCTTTCGTCACTGAAAAACGCGAACATATTTTTGAACGTAATTACTATATTCACGAACTCAGTACCGGTACTGTTTATTATGATCATAAGGCGACTTTGACCGCATACGCGGCCTTGGTTCTGTGTGAAGGAGGGTTGGAAGTTTACTGGTAGAGGGTTGGGAGTGAAATACACTCAAAAACTTAGGTACAATAAAAATTGAAGTAAAAATAAAATGATGTCCCTGTAGAATGTATTTATTTCGTATTTGAATAAGAATTCTCTAATTCTCCAAGCAACATTAAGGGGAGAGGATGCTATTTTTTGGTGAAAAATGAGTAAATTTTCAAAACCAAATTCTTTAAAATACGCTGTGATATGTGTGGAATGCATAGCATAACATTTTGTGTGTATTTGTGCCCTTATAGGATGTTAAGTTGTCATTTTTAAACTTCCTGTGTTATGAATTTTTAAATCACTCGCCCACTTTTATTGTTGTTTCCAGTAAATTAAATTTTCAAAAACAAATTTTTTTCTTTAAAATACCCTTTGATATGTGTGGAATGCATTGCATAACATTTTGTGGGTATTTGTGCCCTTATCGGATGTTGAGACGTCATTTTTAAACTTCCTGCGCTATGGATTTTTAAATCACACGCCCGCTTTTATCGGTTTCCAGTAACTTCATTTTTTTTTTTTTGCTACATTGCAAGACAAAAATGGATATAATTTCTGAACTATTAAAGATACATGCATGACATTTAGAACACACATTCTTTAGACTATTAGGAAACTTTTCTCTGGAACAGAATTTTGTTAATTGATTTCATTTAAAAAATACGTCCGTTTGTTTGCAAGGAAGGAAATCAGAAAATTGTTATTAAATTTTAATTGTTTATTTTACAAACGTAGGGTCTAATATCAAAATTCTGTTACAGACAGTTTGTAGAACATGCTTTTGCAAATACATTGCAAAAACTGTTTGAATCTATCTTTAAAAACGGTTTAGATATATCGGTTTTAGTACAATCCTGCATTTACAAATGGCTTTTAAGGAACCCGAAGGTTCATTGCCGCCCTCACATAAGCCCGCCATCGGTCCCTATCCTGTGCAAGATTAATCCAGTCTCTATCATCATATCCCACCTCCCTCAAATCCATTTTAATATTATCCTCCCATCTACGTCTCGGCATCCCTAAAGGTCTCTTTCCCTCCGGTCTCCCAACTAACACTCTATATGCATTTCTGGATTCGCCCATACGTGCTACATGTCCTGCCCATCTCAAACGTCTGGATTTAATGTTCCTAATTATATCAGGTGAAGAATACAATGCGTGCAGTTCTGCGTTGTGTAATTTTCTCCATTCTCCTGTAACTTCATCCCGCTTAGCCCCAAATATTTTCCTAAGCATCTTATTCTCAAACATCCTTAACCTATGTTCCTCTCTCAGAATGAGAGTCCAAGTTTCACAACTATACAGAACAACCGGTAATATAACTGTTTTATAAATTCTAACTTTCAGATTTTTTGACAGCAGACTAGATGATAAAAGCTTCTCAACCGAATAATAACACGCATTTCCCATATTTATTCTGCGTTTAATTTCCTCCCGAGTGTCATTTATATTTGTTACTGTTGCTCCAAGATATTTGAATTTTTCCACCTCTTCGAAGGATAAATCTCCAATTTTTATATTTCCATTTCGTACAATATTCTGGTCACGAGACATAATCATATACTTTGTCTTTTCGGGATTTACTTCCAAACCGATCGCTTTACTTGCTTCAAGTAAATTTCCGTGTTTTCCCTAATTGTTTGAGGGTTTTCTCCTAACATATTCACGTCATCCGCATAGACAAGAAGCTGATGTATCCCGTTCAATTCCAAACCCTGCCTGTTATTCTGAACTTTCCTAATGACATATTCTAAAGCGAAGTTAAATGTAAAGGTGATAGTGCATCTCCCTGCTTTATCCCGCAGTGAATTGGAAAAGCATCAGATAGAAACTGACCTGTACAATCCTGCATTGGGTTTTTTTTTTTCAAATTTGGGCCCCCACATTATTTTTTTTTTATATTTTATTTGGTTGAGTTGTCACAGCTATGAGCTTTCTACATACAAAAATTAATATTTAACACCAAATAGGAAAAAAGTTTTAAAGAATACCATCCTCTCCCCTTAATAACAAGGCGAAACGTAGCACTTTGGTAGACATTCGCAATGGCTGTGTGTGTCTCACAGCACCGGCTGGTAAACAGGGTTTGTTAACCTCCTTCGCGTCGGAATTACAAGCCTAGGTAACAAATTAAAGCCCGATTAGTCTTATATATTGGCTCTAAATTAACACGGATCTCTGTTTGGTTACGAACGACGCATTGAGCTCAATTAATTGGAATTTAAACACGGCACAAGGAGCAATGTAAGTCATTCGGCGGACAGCCATCCTCCATATTTGCTGCGCGCCGGCCGGTAGGCAACTGGTTTAGCGACATTAACTCTCATTTGTGTGGCAATTCCGGGGCCTGACCTGTTATTGTGAACCGTCTTCTCTTCTGCTGGTACGCCGCGATAATGGTAAGTAATGGCCCCGAGCGAGACTGCTCGCTCCGTAATTTACTCGGGCCAACGTGTTCTTGGCTCCAACCCCTTCACGACCACGATACAGCTGCTTTAATGTTTCTTTGGCCTTCTCGAGACTCTTCAGTGTCTTCATTATATGGAAAGTAAAATCAAATCTGTTCTGGAGAAAGTAGAAAAGTGAAACAAAATCGCCTTGCTCCAGCTCCCTTGTACTATTGGAGAATCTTTTTATACAATAAACTCTTGATTAACAATGACAATGATAAGTAAATGCTTCACGGTTAATACAAAATTCACGAATAATCCAAAGAAGTTAATACAGGTTTATTTATTTATTCACTGATTTACTTCTTCTTCTTCTTCTTCTTCTCCTTCTTCTCCTCCTCCCGTCAAGGATTAGGTGATATCACCTGTTCCGGTCTCTATCGTCCAGCCACCTCTTGCGAGGTCTACCCAGATCCCTTTTCCCGATCGGGCGATAATTCATTATCTTCTTTGGTAACCTATTCTCTGCCATTCTGTCAACATGATCTTTCCATTTTGTTTTATTTTCTTCTACCATGTCGTGTACTGAGAAAATATTGAGATCTGATCTTATTGTTTCATTTCTTATTTTATCGGCTTTAGTGCATCTTCTTACGTATCTCATAAATTTCATCTCTGCTGATTGTATACGTGATTCTTCTTTTTTTGTTATTGTCCATGATTCAGAGCCATATATAAGAGTAGGTACAGCCATAGCTTTATAAAATTTCATTTGAGTTTCTATTCTCGTTTTTCTTCCTAAAGTTCTTCCAATTGTTCCACATATCATCTGAAATCTATTAACCTTCTTCTCAATATCTTTCTAATAATTAAAACTAATATCACATCCTAGATAATTGAAGTGGGATACTTATTCTAAAATGTTTCCATTTACTAGTATCTTAGATCTAACAGGATTTTTCCCTTTAAAAGCCATTATCTTTGTTTTGTTTGCAGATGTAGTTAGATTGTAAAATATTGCATTTTGGCTTAATCTATACACTGCTCTTTGTAGGTTATTTCTGTTTCCTGGATAATTATTTGATCATCAGCGTATAGTAAAGTATTTAAAGGTGTGTTAGATTCTATTTTAATCGCAGTCTGTATTTCATCTTTCCACTTCAAAACTAGATCGTCAATATATAAATTAAACAGAGTGGGTGATAAACTGCACCCTTGTCGAACACCTAAATTTGTTAAAATTGCTTCTGACACTTTAAAACCTGAGCTAATAACTATTTTGGTATTTACATATAAACTCTTAATGGCACTTATAAGGTGCTTAGGAAAACGTCTTATTTCCAGTATTTTCCATAAAAGGGGTCTTTTCACTTTATCGAAAGCTTTTTCATAGTCAATGAATGAGGAATCAGCCGGACAGCAATCAGTGATTTATTTATTTATTTATTCATTTATTCATTTACTCATTCATTTATTCATTTATTTATTTAATCTATCAGAGCTAAGGCCAGTAGGCCTTCTCTTCTTCCCAGCCACTCTAATTCTAATAATACAATTGGTTACATAGTTACATATATAGACCGTAAAACAACATGCGATTATGCGCAATGTTCAAAACATAAAGAGGTGAGCCTGCCTGGAGAGAAATAAAAAATAGGTTGCAGCCGCCAAATTACTCTTCAAGGAACGACCACTCTTATAAACTGAGGGAAAGAAGA
Source organism: Periplaneta americana (assembly GCA_025594305.2). Lineage (NCBI taxonomy): Eukaryota > Metazoa > Arthropoda > Insecta > Blattodea > Blattidae > Periplaneta > Periplaneta americana. The sequence goes on along the minus strand of JAJSOF020000019.1, from coordinate 108,977,342 downwards.
TAGAGGACGGACACTGGAAAGTTTTCTTTTCTCAATCGTACTATCAGGGACTGGAATGCTTTACCTGCAGACTTACTAAAGGCTTTACCAACAACCAAAAATGTATTTAAAAATAGGCTTAAGGACTTTACTAATAGACGGTAATTATACACAGTATTTAAAGGATGTAAATGATATTTTGTTATTGAAGTGTTGTATCAGTGAAGAATTATATTGTGTCAGTGAAGTGTGTAGTGTAAGTGAAACGTGTTCCTGTCAGTGAAGCTTTATAGTTTATAGTGGCAGTGCAAAGTATTTGGACAATGAAATGTTTTTGAAGTGTTAGTGAAATCAGGACAGAATCAGTGAAATGTGTCGTAGTTCCAGTGCAGTGAGTGAGTTGACAGTGAAATGAGTGTAATGTTGAAAGGTACTTGTGCAGATATGACAGACAGACAGACAGACAGACAGACAGAGAGATAGATAGATAGATAGATAGATAGATAGATAGATAGATAGATAGATAGATAGATAGATAGATAGATAGATAGATGGATGGATGGATGGATGGATGGATGGATGGATGGATGGATGGATGGATGGATGGATGGATGGATGGATGGATGGATGGATGGATGGATGGATGGATGGATGGATGGATGGATGGATGGATGGATGGATGGATGGATGGATGGATGGATGGATGGATGGATGGATGGATGGATGGATGGATGGATGGATGGATGGATGGATGGATGGATGGATGGATGGATGGATGGATGGATGGATGGATGGATAGATAGATAGATAGATAGATAGATAGATAGATAGATAGATAGATAGATAGATAGATAGATAGATAGATAGATAGATAGATAGATAGATAGATAGATAGATAGATAGATAGATAGATAGATAGATAGATAGATAGATAGATAGATAGATAGATAGATAGATAGATAGATAGATAGATAGATAGATAGATAGATAGATAGATAAGTGCATTTATTGATGCATAATAAATTATACAAACTCATGTACACAAGATCCTTCGCACGAGCTCATACGGCCATTCGTGCTGTAACTATGCACAGTTTGAATCTTCAAAACGAAAATAATGCCTACTAATAATAAAATAGTGAAACAACAGTTATTATTACTACTACCGTTATCATTGATTACCACTATTATAACTAATCTAACTTTATACCAAATTTCACAAAAATAATACAAATAAAATAAAAGGGAGATATGAAAAACACGCACGCACAGTGACACACACACACACACACACACACATATATATATATATATATATATATATATATATATATATATATATATATACAGTATAAACAATTCAATTTCTTGTTGAAGCTGCACCAAATAATCCAAATAATAAATATAAAGGTAATACAGTGTATAAATAAAAACATACACACGCAATAAAATACAAAAGACACAGTAAAAAAAAAAAAAAAACATATCATACTCGTGGGTTTTAGTTCGAACTTAGGTTTAAGATACAAATTAGATCTATTTTAAATGTTATTTTAAGTGATCGTGCTTCATTTAATTTAGGATATTCCCTGTTATTATTATTATTATTATTATTATTATTATTATTATTATTATTATTATTATTATTAATTATTGTTAGTATTAAATTAATCTTGCACAGGATAGGGACTGATGGCGGGCTTATGTGAGGGCGGCAATGAACCTTCGGGTTCCTTAAAAGCCATTTGTAAGTAAGTAAGTAAATTGATTATTAGTATTATTATTAATTGTATTTTTAATTAATAAGTTTATTATTGTCATTATTGAGTGTAATTAGTTACCACTGCCACCGGGTATATACCCATTGCAGTGTGAATAAACACATACATACATGAAAGTGAATAATGAAAGTAAAAGTAAATAATTAAGTTAGATAAGTAATGTTAGTGAGACAGTAATAAAGAATTGTAAGAAATAGTAACGATTTAATGTTAGGAAAGTGCTAACTCTTTTCACTAAAAGTCGGTTTTCAATTTTAGTTTTTGCAAGATTCATATAAATATATCCTCGCTCAGAATCTACAGTATGTAGTGGACTTGCTGCAGCGTACTATATAACTAAATCAATTAGAGGAAACTGTTCACTTAACTTTTAACATACAACAATAATTGTAACAAATCTTTTAAATCTATTCCTGAACATCTATTGCTCAATATCTTCTTGAACATTGATCATCCCATTAACATTTCATTTAAATCAAAAGATTCTACAGAATTAATTCATTCATTCATACACATATCTGATTTCATTTTCTTCATACTCATATTCGTTTCTGCACTTTTTTCAACTCAAATGTCGCACATTTTTGCACAATTACATTGAGGGTTTATTTTTAGAAGTCGAGTAGCTAAATGCGACAAATTCGACTGATTTAATTAGTGGTGCAATTAAGTCAGGGTATTTTATTAACCCTTTGCAGCATAGTGGTTGTTCAGAAGAACCACCGTTTTCTTTCTTTCTAAATATTATGGCACAGATATTCCACCAAGGAACCACGTCTTGATTATACATAGAGGTGCCATCTATGTTTTGAAATTGTTTGCAGAATTAAAATATTGAAAAAAATTGATTGAAGCTTTGTTATAATCCATGAAATGGAACATATAAAAATTAATTTGTGCTGCAAAGAGTTAACCATCAAAGATATCTAAAATTAATAATATGATGATCAATTAAAACATTACAAACTTAGGCGTCAAATCTACTTCAAGTTCAGGCATTTAGTCTCTAGGATCGACCATTTTTTTTGGACACGTACCATTTGATCTTTGTTGGAATTCGAGTTCAACATCGCTGTTCCACATCATTTTCTGTGTTTATCTCTTATTGAATACGCAAAAATATTATCATTAATTGAATGAAAGGAATGGCTTCAAATATTCTAATATGTAGAATTATAATTCTTAATAGTTGGTGTTAAATGAACGATAAAGAATTTTGAGGCTGTTGTTGCCAAGTAAAAATTATAGCACGATGTAAAATGTGTCTATAATTAATGAAGCCAGTCTTTCTTTTAAGTTTCTAAAGTTTGAAAAATAAAATATTAAACGCTGTAGAAGAAATGAGGCATTAAATACCGGTAAGTTATTATACCGGATATTCCTAAATGCAAACATATTTTAAGACGAGAAAGGCAAGGGACAACTAAAGTGATCAGTCTTAAGATAAATTACAGTGATTTTCCTTGCTCCTGCTACTGATGAAGGCAACATTTCATACAACATCTGAAAGTTAGTAACTTTAAGAGTTGTGTAATTTCTTGTGAAACTAGTTTACAAGTTGTCTCTGAATTTTACTCCACAGCTTCTCTTTGGCACATGAGCTAGTCCGAAAAGAATACCATGTTACATCAGTGTTTCATTTACATATTTTTTTCTTCATGGAAAAACTGTCAGAATAATATGCACTAACAAAGTCTCATTTACTTGTTATTAATTTAGATATTTATTTTTGTAGTAATAAATATCAGTTTTATAAAATATAGGCCTAAGTTTAAGAACATAGATATATTCATTCATTGGAGTAGTTTATACCAATATATTTTATATATATTTTTAGATGAACCATGTTTTAAAACAATTCCACTACCAAACTGATCAGTTGTCATGAGTTAAGGACGAGACACTTAGCTTATCCTGTACGCATCCATGCATCTAGACAATTTAAAGTCTATTCCGCGCATATATACAAAGTGAACCACAACTCCACCGACAAACTTTCTCAGGGATGTTGGCTGAGTGTTTTGATATAAGGAACCTATGGTGTCCGGTGACTTATTACTGAGTAATGTGTTGTTGATATGACTATAAATGAAAAGAGAAAGAAAGTTTTATACTCAACAAAAAAGAAAGAAAGAAAGAAAGAAAGAAAGAAAGAAAGAAAGAAAGAAAGAAAGAAAGAAAGAAAGAAAGAAAGAAAGAAAGAAAGAAAGAAAGAAAGAAAGAAAGAAAGAAAGAAAGAAAGAAAGAAAAATTTTATACTCAACAAAAATATCTTTTGTGGCAAAAGTAAAACAAGCATCTGCCTAGAAAATTCAAACAATTAAAAGCCAAGATTCAATATTTAGTCCATCTCCCTCCAATCTCGATCACATTTTGCAGTCGGATGGGCATGTCCTGGATGAGCTTCCACAAATCATCAGGACGTCTTGTAGGGGGATTGAGCAAATTTTTCCGCACATTATTATATTTCTTTACTTGTGTCCCCGTCATGAGTAAGCAGATGGTGCGTCGGTCACGATTTTCCGAAGGTCACGGCTCAAATTGAAATTCAGTTGGAAAAACGTCTGAATTCAGATATCAAGTTTCAGGCTCATATCCTTCACGTATAATGTAATAATATAAGAAGAAAAAAGTAATACTAGGATTATACAACTGTACTTTTTCAAAATCGAACATCAAATTTATGTTATTTATACCGCTAGAGAACATAACAGAATATAAATGATAACTTGAATATTATTTATATCGCTAAAGAACGATAACAGAATATAAATGATAACTTGAATATTATTTATATCGCTAAAGAATGATAACAAAATAAAATAACTTGAACATAGCTCAAACTCACAACCTTCGAATCATTAAGCGAGCACTCTACCGCTACTCTACGAGACGCAGATATCGAATTATTCCATAGTTCCGAAACTGCTTCTACAAGCATTGTGTAACATCACCGTGATCTGAAGTGGACTTAGAAAAAATTCGCAGTTCACGAGATCGACCACTTTTCTTTTTACAGCTCTACCTTCCACTTGCATATTAATCTGTGTGTTTTATATGAGTAACTGGCTTTTAATCATAGGCGAGAGGGGTGAAATCTACAAAGTAGGACCGCTTATGAAAAACACGTACGGTCAAAAGACCCGTGCACTGAATTTAAAGGCAAATTCTGATAGTGTAATGCATTTATATAGGCCTATACTGTATATAATAAATTGCTGAATAAATTCGCATGTATTCATCCAAGTCCCAATGTGTGGTTTCTTGTTAAGTTGCACCGAATCCTGCAATTCAATTTAGTGACTACAGTAAAAATAAGGTAAAGTCATCCCTTTACAGACTACGGAGGATCACAGGATAACGGGAGGTTAAAATTCCCACCTTTGCAGACAATTGAAGGGTTCAGAGCCATAGTGGGCCAAGCGCCATTTATTAAAAACGGAGAACACAAGAATTACAGTTAAGTGAATATCATAGTTTAATTAAGATTGACATATCATTTAGTTTTAATGTGCATACCTTATATTACTTGCTACATGTTTTATTAAAGTACGGTATTCATTTAATTTTAACCCTTGTTTTCTGCGTTTTTAATATATGGCGCTTGGCCCACTATGGCTCTGAACCCTTCAATTAACTTTTGTAGCAGTGGAAATATCAGTTCTGATGCTTATCGTATTTACCTCTAAGGAACCACGCTTGGTACTCATTTTCGTTAGAGGCTAAGTGAATACTAGGATCATAGTTCAGCCAGAAAGATTAGCAAACTTCCAGTTTGCAATGTAACTTCATTAGATTACAAACATCAAAATATTTGACCAGAATTTATTTTTCAAAATGATTGTCGTAAGTAAGAATATTAAAGTAGTACAACGTTAATAACTTACACAATGTTATGTAACTTAGTAATTATTAAATATGACATTGATTTCAAGGAAAATGCGACATATAGACGGTAGGATCTAAGGGCAATGGTTGATTAAAATTGACCAATTGGTTATAAGGTTACAAAAATGAGATTAATGGGAGAACAAAGTGAAGCACACGCGCAGAAAGCCAGGCGGAAAGTGCAGCCAGAATGGGCAACTGACACACAGGCAGATCATTCCATAATCCGATTTCCTGTCGGAAAGAAGGCTAACAAGATTGTACACTTCACGGGGACCGCCAACAGAGGGATTAACTAGAAGCACAGCCCATCGCTGCACATACGAGCATCTCGTGAAATGCATATTACTTCTCGCAGCAAACAAAGCAGACAGACGTAAGATTAGTTCACAGATGGATAGTGACGTAGGTACTCTTTTTGCTTCGCTAACTTAACATTTAACTTTAGGAAGCATACAAAGTGTGGATGCAGTAGAGCATTTCTAGTATTTTCAGCCTCAAGTAAATACATTATGTGTATAAATACAGAGTGAATTATATAGAACTGACACATTTCTTTCATTAATTGTTTCAAAACGAATTGTGCTAGCGACAACTTATTACACCTAAAATGTAGAGGAATTTTGGGAGATTATTTACCTCTATAGCAAATGTTGAAAATATCCTCCATCCTGCACAAGGCACAACTCAACACGTCGTTCCATGTTACTGGCCACTCGTTGGAGGACTTAGCTTGAATCTCCTGTGTGATGTTGTGCTTCAGGTCGTCCAATGTCTGGGGACGTGTGGCGTAAACCCTGTCTTTTAAGCAACCCCATAGAAAGAAGTCCGGCGTTGTCAAATCCGGAGATGTCGGTGGCCACAGGTTCCTGGAAATTATTCGGTCGTCAAAGAAACTTGCTTCATCTGTGAACCATGTGATGGACAATATGGCAGGATTTTGCACAGTGAACGTCTGAAACCAACGACAATAGTTTAATCTTTTATCCTTATCTGGTTCCTGTAGCTGATGAACAACCGTAACCCTATATGGCTTTAGGCCTGCACTTTTCGCAGCTCTCTGACACATTGAGTAGGTGTACCCTGTCTCCTGCGACAAACGTCTTACCAGTACCAGTATTGTGTTTCTTTTGGGAGGATTGCGAACACCAAATTCTCTCTGGTATGCCCTTTGAGTAGCTGTAATTGAATTCGTAATCCAGTATTGCTTCACAAGGAAGAGTCGTTGATTTAATGTGTACTGCATTTTCACGTTGACACAAAATGTCGAAAACAGCTGCCAACAATAGGAAGAAAACATAAACATCTGCGCATCTAGTGCTGCCAACAATAGGAATAAAACATAAACATCTGCGCATCTAGTGACAAGGAATCGAAACTCCAGAACATTCTGCTTAATTTGGTGCTAAAATTGGGTCAGTGCTGCCAACAATAGGAATAACACATAAACATCTGCGCATCTGGTGACAAGGAATCGAAACTCCAGAACATTCTGCTTAATTTGGTGCTAAAATTGGGTCATTGAATGAATTTCCAACGGAATAATTAAAGAAAGAAATGTGTCAGTTCTATATAAATCACTCTGTACATAAAATACAGACAATACAAAACAAAAATAGAATAAAATATAATGCATAGGCCTAAGTATAAAAACATCTCTGATTGAGGTTCTGGCTGATATGTAGGCCTACCTCTTTTATGAGGCAATACATCTCACTTGATATGTGTCAGAGGAAGAACAATTGTTTATATGCATCTGAAGTGTGATTAGTGTAATATGTAGCTAATTGGCGATGTATGCAATGAGGGAGAAGGGAACTGGCCACCCTGTGTTGTTAGTTGCTTTGTACAAATTTTGTTTTTCAATTTTTAACTAAAAATTACATCATTCTTAAACACTTACCACAAAAATTGTTACAAATCATACGACTTTAGGAACTTGATTCTTTACAGTAATTATGCATCCTAAGAGTGGCGTGATTTGTAACAATTGTGATAAATGCTCAAGAAAAATGTAATTTTGTAGTTTAAATTAAAAATATATATCTGTACGAAGCAACTATGAAATTCACAACACATTTTTAGCTTCAGAATACTAGCTAACTAAAGAAATGATACTTCTGAATAGTTCATTCTTTATCTGTAATATTCTTTTACCCATAAAAATAAAGAATAATGGTATTTTACAAACAATTTCAAATTAATGTAACTCTGAAAATATTGAGATTAGGACACTTGTTTACATTACATTTTTTGCTAAGAATGTCTTTGGAAATAAACTCCGTAAGTGGCGGCAAATCCTCGTGAATCACCTTGTATAACTAAATAATAATTTAATAATAATAATAATAATTATTATTATTATTATTATTATTATTATTATTATTATTATTATTTTATTTATTTAATCTGGCAGAGCTAAGGCCAGTACGCCTTCTCTTCCGCCCAGCCAGACTCTAATTCTAATTCTAATAAGTAAACAAATAAATAACAAAATAACTAATTACATAACTAACTATATAACTAAATAGCCGAATAAATATATAATTAAACAAATAAATAACCAAAGAAATAAAATAACTAAATAAATCAATAACTAACTAAATAACTGAATAACTAGCCTATATAACTCAATAAGTATATAAATAACTAAATAATTAAATAAATAACTAAATAACTAGATAAATAACTATATAAATAAATAACCAAATAAATAAATAACTAAATAAGTAAATAAATAATAAAATAAGTAAAATAAATAATTGAATAGATAATTAAATAAATAACTAAACAACCAGAGAAATAACTAAATAACTATATACATAAATAACTAAATAAATAAATAAATTCGAAAAATAAATAAGTAATAAACTAAATAAATAAAATAATAAAATAAATAATATTGAAAAAAGGAGATGTAGACCTGTGTAGATGCTCATTTTGAGAAAAATGTTAATTTTACAATGATAGTAAAGAGCGTAAGGAAAGGAAAAGTTATAAATGGAACTGGAAACTTTGATCTCAGGGTACGATTCAGCTCTGCTCGTCGTAAGCCGAGATTGAGCAGGACGACGATAAAAGGGTTTTAAAATTATCCATTAAGGAGAAGGTGTACTTGATGATCCCTAACAACGGAGATGGTCTTCCCACACGAAGTACTAAGTGCGTTAAACTCGTGAGGATGAGGGCATAATGGACATTATCTTCAGCGAGAAAGCAACTTCCCTTTATATCCGAAAAGCGATGGTGCTCCATGTATTCCTTCAGTAGCTCAAGACAGAGATTTTTGTTCCCGAAGATTCTGTTCATTAAGATTACAGAATATATTCTGCTATTACATTAATAAAAATATACTTGTTAGTGGAATACTGAAACTAATGTATTCTTAATTCAAATAACATACTCTTTTATGCGTGAGTGTGTTTGTATGACAGCAGCCTCAGTATTCAGTTGGCAGAATACTGGCTTACGTAAATGCGGAATCAGGTTTAGGGAAGAGTCTGGTAGTATCGGACATCGGGTAGTATCGGACAGTGCGTTTCTTTCATCTACCACCATATGGTAGTACCTGAATGACATGGTTACTTTTCTCTATGTGACATCACAGAAACGTAACCATGTCACTCAGGTACTATCATCGTGTGGTAGATGAAAGAAACTCACTGTCCGATATTACACGATGTCCGATACTACCCGACTCTCCCCTAATCCTGGTGATGGTGGAATCGTATCCGTGAGGAGAAAGCCAGTGTTCCTGAATATGTTCCTCGGAGTTCTCTCGTTTCCCTACATGATTCTACCGAACACTCCTTTTGAATATTCATTGTCACTTCAATGACGACGAAAATGGAGTAATGCTGACGAATTATATAAATGCCTAATATGGGCAAACGGGAAAACTCTGAGAAAAATCCCAACTGCGATCTTGTACGCCATAAGTATCACTATAGATTTTTCAATGAAAAATTCCGAGACTGACCGGGAATGCCGTCATATTTTTAAATTGTGTTTACAGGCAGTGCGTCATCCCCCTCCCACTGTTAAGGTGGTAGGCCTACGATGTATACAACAGACACAGAGATAGCCATTCCTATGGGCAGTGGCGAGCCGCTGCACCTCTGAAATGTTGGCATAACATTGCAAACCAGTTCTAATTTTATAGCTACTGTTCTAGCATGAACACCACCGAAAACCGGAATACAAAATACAGGCGAGTCCAGCCGCACATGCATCGTAGGGGCGGGGATGAGAAGCTGTTCCATTGTCAGTACGACTAAGAAACGAGACAGCATTAATGGCATCCAGCGTAGGCTACCACCACAGTCTAGTATATACAGTCACGAAGCTCAATACGTAGTAAATATGCATCCATAGATAGTTGCTAACCACTAGGATCGCTACTATCGCCTCATTACAGATAATGCAGAGTAGTGCCTGCACAGTCTATTGTTTCTAGTACCCTCATAAACTCAAGATTCGTGACTGTATATATAGACTGTGGTACCACGGTGAACAACGGGCAATTCTACGCTACACACCAGCTGAACGGAGATGTTTGAGTAGATAGCTGAAAATATGGGCAAACCAATAAATTATTGGTACAAGTTTGGACTCGGAACGAATCCAGACTGAACCAATCTTGATGATGATGATGATGATGATGATGATGATGATGATGATGAAGATGAATAACGCCTGTTTTCCTGACCTAAAGGTATTACTGTATTTGCTACAAACAAAGTATTTCCATAGGAGAATTTCTCAGAGGTATTCATTTCAACTTTCATCAACATCATCATTAAAGCCATCATAATATCCGATAAACATTAATTTCTTATAATTATCACATTTAATGTGCATGCACATGTATTTGATCTCGTGTAATTAAAAGGGTATTCTAAAAATAACAATAAAACGAGCGGAAATTACAAATACATCACATCTTAATTTGACTCAATGTGAATATTATAACTTTCAAATGTAACTTACTTAATTATATACAATTAAGTTTAAAATAGTTTATTTTAATAATAGTGTAATTAGTTTCATATCGTCCATACCTGTGGAGTAACGGTCAGTGCGTCTGGCCGCGAAACCAGGTAGCCCGGTTTCGAATCCCGGTCGGGGCAAGTTATCTGGTTGAGGTTTTTTCCGGGGTTTTCCTCAACCCAATACGAGCAAATGGTGGGTAACTTTCGGTACTGGACCCCGAACTCATTTCACCGGCATTATCACCTTCATATCATTCAGACACTAAATAACCTGGATGTTGATACAGCGTCGTAAAATAACCCAAAAAAAAGTTTCATATCCCCAACCTAATATAAAGTTGCATTAGTAATTCCTAAAATAAAATACAGGGTGAACCGTAAGTAATTTAATTAATTTAAGGAGATTATTCTTTGATTTATTATTTAAAACAAGAAAGTTGAATACAACTTTGCTCGCTTTTACTTCCTTTTTAAGACTTATTGTTTGTATATAAATCATTTCATAACTTCTTTTAGGAAAGTCATTGACTTAATTCTCAATATGCTCAGTCAATTTAAGATAGCAGTGTATTATGATAACAAATGATCGAAAGAATTTTAGTTTTGTCCTTCAAATGTGCAGAAATTTGATCCGAACAAATGTAACTTTTCGTTGTGCAAAGAAATTTTTTAATGTTACATTTGTTCGGTTCAAATTTCTGCATATTTAAAGGACAGAACTAAAATTCTTTCAATAATTTATTATTAGACAGTGAATTCGGGATGACTTAAGGAAAAGTGAAGTTGTTCCGTATCGGAGTATATGGCACGTGCCGCGTCGTTCGTGTTTTGTGTACCTGGCGAGTACAGCAGCGTACATAACGAAGGAACCCCGGTCCACATTGCAACGCAGTTGTGTTATCCTGCTCAAGTATTTAGTACGAGTTGAATAGTGTAGTGCTGATCCATTCATAATGTCGAAGTCAAAACGTTAAATTCGCTTAGAGATACGAAATGGAATTAAGAAGTATGAGAGTGACATTTTATGTATTAACGAAGACAATATCGTCTGTATTGAGAAACATTGCAACAGTACATTGCACAGGAAATGCGTTGAAATGAAATCTGAGGAATCATCATCATCATTATCATCACCATCATCATCATTTAGTTGTGCGGGTCTAACGACACGTGCAACATGATGCTCAGTGCAAATATTCCTCTAAAGAAATTAAGTGATCCCCATTTTAGAGATTTTCTTCAGAAATTTTCTCGATACAAAAACTGTTTAAGCGTTAGGCGAAGACGATTCAGCTTCGATAACTTACGAGAATATATCGTCGTTTACTGCAACGCTGGTAATTGCATCAATGATGACGAGGACTGAACTTGCAAGGTATGTGCTACACTACTACAGTACGTTATTTTTCTTTTCCTTCTGACTGTACGGAGATACAGTAGCATGTTGACGTCGTCTGTTTACGTTTAAAACCTGTTGAGCCAACGGTCTGAGTGAAAAAAAGTAACATATAGCAAATGTGCACCTACATTCAATGATAAGTCATCCCGCATCCACTATCTATTTATTATCATAATACACTGCTCTGTTTTCCGAAACACGCTATGATATATTTTTATAAAACAATTTTTACCTCGAAAAGGAAGCAAAAACGAGGAAAATTGCATTAAACTTTCTAGTTTGAAATAATCTCAAAGAATAACCTCCTGCAATTAATGACATTACCTACAGTTTATCCTATATAAGTGCAATAATTCAGATTGCACTGTATTCTTGAAATACAATAATGGAATACTTGCGGTGACTCTAACATCAATTTCAGTGAGACTGTCGGTACAGCAAGGATCTAACTAGGCATAACTCAGATTGAAGTCACAGCAGTTACCGCGTTGCTAGCATTAACTCGATTTCGTGTCAAAAGATAATATCCCTCTCATAATTATCATTATGAACGAAGGCAATAACGGCGAGAATACTTTACGAGACTCGTTCAACGGCATTTCATTCCATTTGGAATTTTTATTAGGGTAATAGCAAGCTACAGACAAGCGAGCGTTAATTCACGTCATAATTTTTCTTATATTCAAGAAATCAGAAGAAAACTGTAACTACCGTTGTCCAATAACATATTCGGTCAGATGAATCGTTGTAAACCACTAACTATACTATTTTCGCTGTAAGAAAAATCCTATTGTAAACACAAGCACGTGGCTGTCATACCCGTGATTGGCTCACAGTCGAAACACTAACATGACGCAGGAAAATATAATCCGTCTTTGGAAACCATAATTTTGTATTATTTGAAAATAAAAAAAGAATTCTAGTTCTTAAATACAATGAAACATATAACTTCACTCATATGTAAAAGAAAAGCTACTTTTATATTTTGTTATGTACTATGAACGCGGATAATTACAAACAGTAATACCAAGGTAGTCTGTTCTTGTAACAAGCTGGCGTCACTTGAGCTCGTAGTTGTTCACGTAAGCATGTGGTACTGAATTATGGCTTCTGCATCCTCGGTGTGTGTGATTATTAAACATAAGAGTAGAAACCCTCTCAAAAGCGGAGAAAAACAAATAGTAGTCTTAAATGTATATAATAAGTTATGTGAGTTTTAATCGCAGTAATTATAAAGTAAATGTTTCCTAAGCAAACGAATGCATAGTAGTGAGGTTAGGCCTACTTGACGAGTAACGGGAAATGTTTAACATGAAACTGAATGTACAACAGTGGGCGGGAACATGTACTGAGAATCTATGGCGCCAAAGAGCGGCCAATGAAGCCTCACTTCAGTCACGTGCTATTGGTTACATTAGGATTTTTCTTACAGTGAAAAGATTATACGCGTTTTGACAGTTAATGCAGGAGGGGATATTGTACAAAGATGCTGAACACTTTAATCATCCACTTACTAGCTGGCATTCTTGACTGCCCCAATTCTCTATCAGGAAATAACACTAGTTTGTAGAGAGCTAATGAGGTACACTCCACACAAACCAAACCACAAACCAAACTTTCGTGTCTCCATAGAGAAGTGATTTCAAGGTTAAGCAGTTCGTAATCCTCTACAGAACAGGGCAACAGAATCTCGATTGAGGAGGGAGAAATGGGGAAAGGAAGAAGGCCGGATCGAACTTAGTCAATCTTACACGTTTGTAATTTTAGTGGACAGAAACACATTTTAGGTGGATAAAATCGTACTTTTAGGTGCCTAAAACTGTATTTTGGTGCCTAACCAAAAATATGGATTACCCAACAAATTTAATTTATACAGATTTTAAAGTATTAACTATTGAAGAAATTTATAAATATAGTTTACTAACTTACTACCACAGAAATCAAATAAGACATAAATCTAATCGACATGAATATCGTAGGCAAAAGTATATTTTCCCATTAATTGAGCCTAAATGCCATAGTGCAGCTCTTAAACATGATTGCTAGTTTCCGCCCAAGACTTTGTAGTAAAATTAGAAACCATTTTCCAAATTTGGAATATTTTAAAATTGAAGCTTTTAAAAAAGAAATTTATAAAATTTTTCGTGATATATAATATTAAAAAATGTGTGTATTTTTTACCTTTTATTTCTGGCTTCTGTCTGATTGTCAATTTATACTAAATGTGTTTCTCTCTCTCTCTTTTTTTTCCTCTTGTGTGTTATTTATTGGTTTGAATTAAGTTACTTACTATATTTAGTAAACTGTCCTTGTAAATTTTATGTTATATTATTGGCTAAAATGCGTACACGAGCCTGGATTTTACGGTAGTGGCTAGAAACATTTTTGTTTTATATTTTTAATTTGTACTGACTAGCTAGTTAGCTACTTAAATAAATTAATTAAAATTATTTTTATAATTTTAGAGCCTAATTTAGGTGCCCAACAGTTGGTTTTTACGGGCCTAAAATCCGAGAGCTACTTATAACAAAGGAAGTAAGGAAATCAATATGCTATTATGATATATTATAAAATGTTTTAATTTTTAAAAAGTACAATAATTTATTCATAAATTTTGCTATATTTTTGGCTTTCAGGAAAAATAAGATTAATGACCACTTAGCATGACAGACAAGACATAATGGTCTTTTCTGCGCAACTAAATGTAATTAAGAATTCATATGACAATTGTGATGTATAAGGTGGAACTTGTACTTTCATTTCTAATGGCTCTACAACACTCGATGGCAAATAAACTGGAAGTAATGACCTGCCCGTAACAAACATTATCTTACAATGCGTATAACTAAGGTGACATACAATTTCTCATTATACACATTCTTTATACCGAAACAATTCTGTTTCTCCTGTTATCAGTTAATTTCCTGTCTGCGTTGCATAAATACATCCTTACGTTATATTTTACATTCGACCTTCTGACCTCTCCTACACAAACACATGAGGAAAGACATAAAGAAAAAATGACAGAGGCAGTAAGAAAGAGAGCATGAAAATATATATAACTGAATCTTCAATCTCGCTTACACACTACACCAGTGATGTCAAAGAAAGCGCATTTTTCTGACCTTGACGTCGTGCGCGGGCAGCAAGCGCTAAGTATGGAAAGAGGAAGGGTTGTGTATATGAATAAGCAACCTGTTGGATTAAGAAAACAGTGGTGCACAAACTTCAAACGGAACGTGAAATTTTATGTCGTTATTTTTATATGACTTCTTTCTGTTTAATATTATCTATATTGTCTGTAAAACAAAAGTACTAACACTGATTTCTTAATATTGCACTTGTGTTTTAAATCTTAATAACATAATAGAGAGTTAAGAAGGAATATTCATTTAAATTCCATAGTAGTATAATATTATACTGTATTAAGTGGATGAAACACATCATTCATAAAGAAAGTGATATTTCGAAGAAAGAGATTGAGTATGACATGATAAGTTGGAATTTATATTGATGGTATCTTCAGCCTTACAAAAGTAATCAATAAGCAATATTACAGTACAAAGCGAAGTTACCTAGGTACTGTATCTGTTTTAAGTGTAACTAATATTACATAACAAAACTCTTATCGCATTATGCTTTTAAGGTGATATTTGTGAGCAACTTCCTATCATCAGAATATTAAATTATTTTCTTGAAATCTGCTGAAGCTATAGAGCTGACAATTTTACAACACATGGGCACGTATATTTCGCTTATGATGTAACAGTAGTTGCTTTGTTAATTCATTTCCTTACAAACAATTTCCATGCGAATATTTTCAAAATTTTCAATACACTATCTTCAGTAATACGTATATACGGTATATTAGATTTACGAAAACATTCTGTAAGGCTACTAAATAAATAGCCCTATATCTGAAAATTTCACTTTGCTTTACGAAAAGTTGAGAAAATATTTCTTTTGATTAAAAAAAAATCAAACTTGTGAAAAATGAACATTAAAATTAAAACTTAAATTCTTATAATGCACTTATACTTCTCAGGCAAATCTAAAAATTAACATGGATACAGTCTTAATAAGTTCTCTTCCCTTTATCTATTGAATCAGTGCTGGCCATCCCTGAATATAGCTCGACCAAGCGGCATATACCACCTCTTTCGTCTGTCTCTTTCCTTTCCGCTGTAAAGCGCTCAGGGTCTCTTGGGCTCTAAAGCGCGCGCTTGCTCCTGTGGGCATCAATTGACATGCCTGCACTACACACTGAAATGACGTCTGATTTGTGTTTCGTTATTTCAAGAGCAAGTGAAACTGAAAGGTAGAATAACGTTACAAATATACAAGCGGTACAAATTAAAGATATACAAGATAATTCAGAAGGAAATGCTCATACGTTCAAATACGTATGATAGCGTAGACGATTGGGAAGGAAAAACATGACATAAATAGATATCTTATTCTCAACAGTTTTGGAGAAAACCAATTGAAACCATGAGCAACGGATACATTACAGATGATAGTAAATTAAAATATAGTTATCTGTATGTTGTGCTTAATAAAACTGTCCAATTCTCTTTGCACAGAATGTTCAAAAATGTCACCGTCAATCTCGTTGCAATTTGTAGCTCATGTATCCAGAGACCGTGTTGCTAATTTGAGCTGGTTCGAGCATTTAATAACTGGACAAGCAATTGTTTCCACTATGCACTCGAAGATTTCGTTCTTTAGTCAACTACGCAAACAATAATTTAATGGTGTAAGGTTGGGTGACCTCTGCGGCCAAGAAATAACACCACCGCGACCGATCCAATGCCCAGGATAGGTTTCATTCAAGTATTGGATCACTGACCGGCTAGAATGCGCAAAGATCTATCCTGTTAAAAAGTATGTACCAGCCCATGTTGTCAAAGGAACATCATTTAAGTACTTAGGTAACACATGCGCGAGCACATACAAGTGGCCAACATGACGAAGGCAATAGTACAACGTAATGTCATTTTGGTTCAATGTGAGCAACAGTGTGAAGCAGGAAAAAGAGACTCATGCTTGTTATTTTCAAATAGCTGTTTCTCCGAAACCATTAAAAATAAAACATATTGAGTTCATATAATGTTTTCCCTTCAAAATCACCCATATCATCCTCCCTCAACGTACGACCCTTTCCTCCCGAATCATCCCGTACATCATGCTTCATACACTACATTTTCACAATTCCACCCAAGACACATTTCATACAAATTAGTCTGTTGTATATAAACAGTTGCGACTATATCCCGGCAGATGTCTCTTGAAATGCGCATTTCAGTGTCCCAATATCTGTAATTTTTAATAAATAAACTGTAGATTTGCCCTGGACAATCGCGAAGAAAGGAACGATTTACCTTGGACCATAGCGGAAAAAAGAGTGAGTTACCTTCGACAATAGCGATGGAAAGAGTAATTTCGCACTGCAACATCATTATGTCGCTACTGAGTTATATCATCATAGTATGTGAAAACGACAGAGAAAATCATTAGTCGTGTGTATAAGAAAGGAAGATATTTGTGGTGCATTGAATATTATAAGCAATTTTAAGTATATTAATATCTTTATTTTCAGAGATTGCCTATAAATAAAGCTAAGTATAAGTTAATGGCGTAAACAAAATTAGAATACAATTATTTTTGTTTTAAATATAATTTTTTTTAGTATTATATTTAATAACTTTGTTATTAAATCAAATTTAGAATATCAGGAAAATTACGAATTGTACAGTAAAAATCAAGAGAGTCAGAATAAGAATGCATAATTGCTTACTTGCTGAAAAGTTCACACTGATCATATATAGAATAATTAGTGTTGTGTGGACCATTTTGAAGTAGCAGAAATGCAAAAAAATAATAATATTGAAATGGAGAAAATCAAGTTCAAAATCTAGCACAGAGTTTTGATTTTCTTTAGATAAGTAAAACCTCTAGTGAGATTACTGTAGGCCTAGATCATTTACAGAACTAGAATTGTTTATAGGTTATGAATAGGTATAGGAAAGAACATTAGTTAAAGTGTGATACTTTAGTATTGATAGAAGGAAAAAAGGCTAATTCAGTTAAATAATTAAAGACGGAGAGTAGAAAAATAGAATAAGAATCATTTAAAGCTGAAGGGGACAAAACAATGTCTGAGATGAGGGACAGAGGGTATAGGAAGAACGAGCTAATATGTCATTCCGTACCGTTTTATTGGTCGAAAGTAGTATGACGTAGTAAGAGTGTAATACTGTAGACATAACAAACTCACTATTCATTATTGGTGGAAGCAATTTGCAGGAAGTGGTATCTGTGTTGGAGAGGCAGATGACCCCTGAGCTAAGTACTGGGGATATTACAAGGGTTCCTCCTTTTGAGTTCATCGCAGTCACATCTTGTAATGTTGAATGTTTATTTTCAACAGTAATCTCACTAGAAGTTTTGATTGATCTAGAGAAAATCAAAACTCGATTGGGATTTAAGGGGACACTCAACTATATTTTGGAACTTTTTTCCTATTTGACCATTCTTTTTCAAATTTGGAGAAAAAGTTTAATATACACATGGAAAGTAACATGCAAAATCTCAGCTTATTAGATCCAATACTTTTTCAAAATAAAAAATATTTCAATTTTTAATCAATCATTAATTGAAATATCACTTTTAATTATCATTTTTATTTTTTTGGCTTTGTGCATTTGACTATGACTTCTCAATGAATAGGGGAAGAATTCTGCATATTGATTTAGTTCTGTCACGTAAATTAGTGTAGAAATTTAATTTTTCATTTCTATGACACTTTTTCTGTAATTTTTAAGTTGAGTGTCCCCTTAATTGACTATTACACGATTAGAAGAAAGTATATAAAGATTAGAAGTAACAAAGTACCCCAACACAATAAAATATTAATTGACTTACGAAAATACAACTGTCTTGAAATGTATTATTGTACCATCTCAACATTACGCTAGATGGCAGTAGCTGTTTTCTTGTTATCAGTTGTGCCAACTATGGAATCTTCATTGAACTCTGTGGACGGTTACTAGTCAAGAAGGCTTTGTTGATTCAGTTTCATTTTTATTAAAACATTTGCATTCCACTTCAATCATCCGGATCCCAGTAATCAACGTCACTTGACAGATGATTTTCAATAAATCTTAGTATTAAACAATCTCTGATACGTAACTATCCATAATATTTTATAGCAGAAGCTATAACAAACATAACCTAAATAATATAAACGAGTGTTAGAAAAGTTAGGGATGATTAAATAAACAAGAAACGTTTTAATTAACGATGGTGAAATAAATAATAAACATGAATAATTTTAAAAGAAACAATTATTGAAAGCACAATTTTCAAATTTTAATGTTTTAGTGGCTGGTGGTTCAGTTGATGTTATATTAGACGTGTGCGTAAAAGAAGTGAACTCGTTGATGTACATGGTGTATCCCTCAACTTATTCAGGATTTCCGAATGGTGCTCTTCATTTATTTGTAAATAGGGTTTCAGGGAAAATGCATAGCTATGACCAGTGGTCTTTATTAATTCTTATTCTTGAATGCCAATGCGAGTTATATTTGAAAGTGCTGTGCATCGACTGGAGTGGTTTGTAATTTTCTGTTTTTTGACGTCCAGATCAGTGCAGTTTGAAATGTTGGCAAACAAAGAAACAAATGCTAGGGTAGTGATAAAAATAAACAAATGCTAGGAACGCGATAAAATTAAACAAATGCTAGGGACGCGATAAAATTGTGAGATAAGCAGCCATGATCGGTTGAAAGACGTCCTTTCGTACCGTTTTATTGGTCAAAAGTAGTGTGACGTAGTAAAAGTGTAAATTTACGTTATTTACGGGATTGTATAGGCCTATTAAGTGAAAAAAGGCGTTCCTTCACAAAAAAAAAAAAAAAACTTGGACGAAAACCCTTATACGTAGTTTATTGTCGTTTCAACTATGGTAAAAGCAGTTGCATGCAAGTGAAATTATTTGATATGCGTCATCAGAATTTCCTGAAAATAAAAGTATAATTGGAATATATCACGATCTCCCATTAAAAGTGCACCAAAGAGTTACATAGCTTTTTTTTTTTTTACTTTAGTACTTATTCAAATACATATTAAGGATCTTAGCACATACTTCTATGCATATTTCGTTAGTTTTTAGTGTATATAAAGTCTCGGTCTAGATATAACATACCGGTACTAGGTATATATATCACAGAGAAGTAGCGAAGGCATTCTTACTTCGGCACTCTCGTTTGACGGATATGAACTGATATAATTGTTGTTGGTTTTGCACAGCACCGGATGTTTGCATGTAATAATGTAATATAATTTGAACTGTTACTTATTTCAATATAAATTTTTACTGTTTTTATATGCAGGCAGTTTATTGGTTCCGCTTCTTGCTGGTTGGTGCAGTGCAGCCAACATCGCCTGCCTGCACGCGAGCCTGGCTCACGCGAGGAAGATGTCATGATAGCCTATCTCTCCTGAGCGCCTCCTCCTCGTTGCTTATATATTCTTCAGGCGCGCGATAATCTTCTTCTGTTTCTTTCTTTAGCCACTTTCTAAAAACTACCTTACACTCGTATTTTAACGTTTTACTATAAGGGAATCAAACTTCCGCCCAGAGGCGGGGCTATGTCCAGATGAAACATGGACCTGCGTTGTACCCTTCAAGATGAATATTGATAACAGAACTTATTTATGAGTGCAACGGAAATTCTCACCTTTGGAAATTTCAGTAATGCCACTTAAATTTAATTGTGAGATGTGGGGTCGTACTCCAGGGCTGACCGCGCTTCCAAAATTTATATCAAATGCCGTCAACCATAATTTTTTGGAAAATATTATGAGCCTGAGATATATCAGTGAAGGAAAACATAGTTTCTGTAACAATTAGGAACATTTGAAATCTACGTAGGTACATAATATAATTTCTATACCTTTTTTCTGGTACCAGGTATTGTGGTCACAAATAATATTAATAACATATTATACAATGATTTTTATACATCTTGATTACACAACTTTTAACATTGTATCAATGAATAGATTAAGACAATCAAGCTGCATTGAACAATGGTACACAGATACTTCAACATTACCAATGAACCAACAGGATTACAAAGAAGAGCTAAACACAATTAATTATAGCACAAGAAAACGTGATAACCCTAACATTTTAACCATAATGTTTAAGACAAAACATAATCACAAAAAAATAAGAATACCACACAAACGCAAGAACACAAAAAATATTCTAAGATGAAAACAAAAAACCCTTCATTTGAAATCAACATACAAATAATCTGATTCAACAACACAAACAAACAAACCTCTTTTCTGTATACAAACTCAAAGTCACCTGCAAAAGCGACTAAAACCAGATCATTTCAAAAACAAAGAACACATCGAATAATACCAAACTTGCAGAATGTGAACCAAATGAACAATTCCACAGAGACATTACAGACATGGAAAGTAGCTCACCAAAAAGCCAGAAACTAAACACACTAGAACAATATGAAATATACAGGAGGCCTTTGCCCGAAATTCTCAACGGGACATTTTTAGGCTAATCATTTCATTTCATTTCATTTTCTGGTACAGATATTGATGATCCATACAAGATAATATAAATAACATATTAACAAAGAAATTTTTTTCATGAATATTAGATTATTTTTCATGAATATTAGAGTATTTCTTTCACAATTTCTGTTGTATTTTTTATTATTGCATAAAATTTCCTTTATTACTCCATATACTGGTTTTTATTACTGCACAAATTGTGTATTATTGCACACTAAAAGAAACCGTGCTAGATATTTTAGATCTAATTAAAGTTTGGAATTAACAAAAAAAAATGAATGTCAGCACAAATTTAAAATAAAACAAATTATGAGTACGTGCTTTATGAGTCTCTACATTACAATCAATGGCTGTAAACATTTCAAAGTTTTCGAATGAAAATTATCTTCTATTTTCTGATAAAATACATTTCCTTCTTTCGTAATGACTTGCTCGCTACTAAATCCTTCTATTGTAGCACTCATTTCCAAGCGTCTAGCTTTGTTTTGTTTTCGTATGTTCAGTGAACAGCAGACCTGAACTAAGTAGCGTTGGATAACGTCAAACTGTACTCCATACATACCTACCTACCTATACGAGTTATTATTTGGAACCAAATTGCTTGAGTATATATCTTTAGGAATTCATCAAATGCTGGAAAGGACAAATATCCATTAGATATACCGTAACATAGTATGGGAATAACGATCAAAGTTTTTTAAAGCATTATTCACCTTTGTTTTCTATTTCAGTTGACTGAATGTCAAGAACGATTATTTTATTTAGCTAGACCAATGATAATACTTCCTTTCCACTATAAGAAATTAACTCAATTTCGATTTTTGATGGACTTTGATCGTTATTCCCGTATACCCTTCATATGAAAATCTCGGTACTATAGACTGAATTCGAACCTTTAACCCAGAGTCGGATTTAGGTATAATGCCGCCCCCCCCAACTCCCAAATACAGTTTATGAGCAGTTATTATGCATGTCATGTTTAGTTTAAATTAGTTTTAAATAAAATGTTACAATTCAGAAAACAATAAATTATTGGAATCAAAATACATTGCATCTTAATTATGAATTAGAAAGGTTTCCTTCGCATTTTCTCCACAGAGAAAGCATTGATGATGTCATCAAGTCGATCTGACGAAGCACATCAGACTCGATATAAAGAAACATAAATTAAAAGTTATTCATTGTTGAAGCAAGATTGATTTCTGAAAGGCAGGCTGGTTTTGTTGGTGGTGTAATTATTACGAGTATTTCTTACTTCGATAGTAAGTATAAAGTAAATTTAGAAATAAACTCCAACACTTTGTGGAATAACTTTCCATAACGAATTATATAGTGGAAAGTAAATATGCCGGAAAGTTGTTAAATAGTATTGCTGATTATTTATTTCTGTATATTGGAAATGTAACTGAGAGTTGTAGTTACTATTCATAGCGATAAATAATAAACACACATCCAATTTGATTTTCAATAATGCATTCTTGTTTATACAAGCAGTTAAATTTAAGCAGTTTCATACTATAATAACGTGATACCAGTAATACATTATAATTATGCAACTGCACACTGTAATTTAGTTTATATGTAAATAAATTAAGGTGATATGTAATTAATTAAGACGATATATAATTAAGTTGATTTGTAATTCATTAAGGTGATATGTAATTAATTAAATTGGTAATAGTTAGGTGAAATAGAAGTACTTATAAGTTAGGCTTACTTATGCTTATTGTAAGCGTTATTATAGAATAGTTTTTATTTACAGTCCTAGATTTATTGCATCTATTTATTTATAGTTAGAAATAAAATTTTGGTTTATTTTATTTTATTTTTTTTTATTTTTTTATTGCTGTAATTATTGTATAACTGTAATGGTATTATTGTATATTATACATCACTCCCTGCTGGGTAATTTACGGTGTTGGACCCCGGACTCATTTCACCAGCATTATCACCTTCATATCACTCAGACGCTAAATAACCAAAGCTGTTGATAAAGCGTCGTAAAATAACATACAAAAAAACATCATTGCCACCGGGTGTATATCCAATTGTAGTGTTAATAAATAAATGTTAGCCTACATGCATGCATACATACATACATACATACATACATACTCGTACATACATACATACATACATACATACATACATACATACATACATACATACATACATACATACATACATACATACATATACATGCCCAATTGCATACATATGGCAGTGTGCTTAAATGCGATAGGCTCATGTCAGTAGATTTACTGGCATGTAAAAGAATGCGGGACAAAATTCCGGCACATACATACAGCGTCGTTAAATAAAACATGACATTAACATTAACATTAACATACATACATACATACATACATACATACATACATACATACATACATACATACATACATACATACATACTCCTGCCACAACCACGACAATGTGATAAGAAAATAATATCCGACTTCCACAAGGTGTTCAGAAAAGATTTACCAACAAGTGTTTTAAAAACAAATTTTACTGTAAAGTGAGAAAGACAAAGGGAAGAGAAAATTGCCGCCCTAGGCAGCTGCCTAGATTACCTAGGTCTAAATCCGGCACTGCCTTAACCTAGCTATCAAGAGCATTGACTAAGGCCAGCTAAAATAGAAAAGAAAATACTATCTTGATCCAATGTAGATATTATCCATGGTCGTATGGCACAAGATATGTGATCCTAAAAAAAAAATAGAAATTCGGAAGTTTAACTTTCATCTTGTCACTCTAAATGATCTGTTAAATAAAATTCATAAATATGAAGACAATTTAGAACAGTGACAAAACTACTGATGAAGCCAACACATTGAGGCTGGCTATAAACATATAGAGCAATTCACATCACATGGGCTTATCGAAATAATAAAAGCTGCTATTATAACACAAGAGCATATTTCTGTTTCATGATGAAATTAATTTAGAATTTTTCCGGCCTCGTGCATTCATGTCACGTCCAGGCTGCGACAAGTTCGCATGAGGTCGAATTGTATAATCACGTAACTTCATAAGGGAGAAAAATAAATAACTGTTCCGTGCATAAAATTACAATTCTGTGTAACTGAGACATAATATATTGCTCCCAATAAAAGGACCTTGTTTCTCACTAACATAGCATAAATCTTTCCAAATATATTTGCCGAGACGTTTATAACAAGAAAAATTAGTTCTCGACGATCAATAATGACACAGTTCCTTCCAATGCGTAGGCCTACCTAACTGCTAAATGAACAAAAAAAAGTTTTAACAATCATAAAATTAAGAAACAAAGAAACATTTATACAGGGTGTATCAGAAATATATGACAAACTATTAACGGTCTTACTAATTAACAGTGTATAGTTTTTATACGGGAAAACACGGAAATTCTATTTGAAGCGAGTAAAGCGATAGATTTGGAAGTAAATCCCGAAAAGACAAAGTATATGATTATGTCTCGTGACCTGAATAGGCTATTGTACGAAATGGAAATATAAAAATTGGAAATTTGTTATTTGAAAAGGTGGAAAAGTTCAAATATCTTGGAGTAACAGTAACAAATATAAATGACACTCGAGAGGAAATTAAACGTAGAATAAAATATGGGAAATGCCTGTTATTATTCGGTTCAGAAGCTTTTGTCATCTAGTCTGCTGTCAAAAAATCTGAGAGTTAGAATTTATAAAACAGTTATATCACCGGTTGTACTGTATGGTTGTGAAACTTGGACTCTCACTTTGAGAGAGGAACAGAGATAAGGGTGTTTGAGAATAAGGTTCTTAGGAAAATATTTGGGGCTAAGAGGAATGAAGTTACAGGAGAATGGAGAAGGTTACACAATACAGAACTGCACGCATTGTATTTTTCATCTGACATAATTAGGAATATTAAATCCAGACGATTGAGATGGGCAGGGCATGCAGCACGTATGGGCGAGTCGAAAAATGCATATAGAGTGTTAGTTGGGGTAGTTTGTTTTGGCGCATGCTGTAATATGTACGAATGAAAAAAAAAAGACGCCCGCAATTTAATTTTCAACGTACGAAGATACACGCAATAATACATTTGATGACTTCTCATCTCAATGCATAATATTAAAAATATTAAAACGTGTTGCAACGAATTTAGAAGTCCATTATTATAAACTTTATAAAACTGGAGTTTTCAATTTGTATAGTCATAAAATTCCTTACAATGAGCGACGATGAAAATATTTTAGTATTAGTGACCAAGCAGAGCATGTCTTAATGTGAGCTCTGAAAATAATTAATGCATTTCAAAGTGCTTTTGTATGTTACATTAGGAACCGTGTTAAATATAAATTAGAATCAGTCCTCTGAAAATGTCAGGACTCAAAACTCTACGTGGAGGACTTTATTTAACGACATTTCTTGTTCTTTTTTTCAACACATGACGGAATTCTCTTGACGTAGAATCGAAACAAAAACGGTCTACGGTTAAGACATCAATAACAACATATTCACATCGGACGTTCATTACATTTCTAGGCACAATTTTAACGCACGACTGTGGTTCCTTCCTAACCAGTGTGTTGTGTATGTGTGGGTGTGCGAAGATGGGCGAAGAATGTCCTTCTTCAGCCAGACCAGGCAGGCAACTCCATAAGCATAAACCACCATGAGGCTAGAAAAGAGATGAATAAAATCTCTACGGGTAACTTTTCAGCCCCGGAAGTATCGCATACATGATTCAGACACGTTCCTAACATACAGGGTGATTCACGAGAATTTACCGTCCCTTACGGAGTTTATTTCTGAAGACATTCTGAGCAAAAAATTTCATATAAACATTTATCCTAATCTCAATATTTTCAAAGTTACATTAATTTGAAATTGTTAGTAAAATACCTTTTTTCTTTAGTTTTCCTGGTAAAAAGGTATTACAAATAGAGAATGAACTATTCAGAAGTGTCATTTCTTTAATTGGCTAGTGTAAGGTAAAAAAAGGTATTGTTAACATGCCTTTAGGGGGCATGGAGGTAGAGATTTTCATTTAGAATGAGGTTTAACTAAAAATGATATCGGGAAAGACCCGGTACTTATTTTATAGGAGGCTGAGTGAACCTCGGGGCCATTCTGAAATTTTGGCAACGAGAAAAATCCTTCACCACCTGGGATTGAATTGACCTTCCAGTCCGTCAGCCAGCTGCTCTACCAACTGAGCTACCCGGTACTCCTTAATTGGCTAGTGTTCTGAAACTAAAAATGAGTTGTTAATTGCTTTGTATATATTTTATTTTTCAATTTTTAAATAAAAATGATAACATTCTTACATACTTATTACAAAAATTATTAGGGTAAAGTTGCCTAATTCCGTGATAACTTTTTGAAATTGAATGTCAGTCAAAGCTTTGCCATTGGACTATAGTGCCAGACATCTTTCTCGAAAGAGTGTATTTTTACCTACTTTTGAGACATCGGTGAACTTCATTCTTTTACCCAATCCCTAAAAATCGTAATTTATTTTATTAGGTCACGGAATTAGGCAACTTTACCTATAAATCTTACGACTTTAGGAACTTGATTGTTTACAGTATAATTATGCATCCTAATGTACAGTCTTAAAGAATTTAGAAGAGTTGCGTGAATTGTAACAGTTGTTGTGATAACTGGGAAAGAAAATGTAATTTTGTAGTTAGAAATCTAAAAAAAAAAAAAGTCTGGACGAAGCAATTATGGAATTCACAAGACATTTTTAGCTTCAGTATATTAGCTAACTAAAGAAATGACACTCCTGAATAGTTCATTCTTTTACCCTAAAAACTAAAGAATAATGGTATTTTACAAACAACTACAAATTAGTGTAATTTTGAAAATATTGAGATTAGGGCAAATGTTTATGACATTTTTTTGCTCAGAATGTATTCGGAAATAAGCTCCGTAAGGGACGGTAAATCCTCGTGAATCACTCTGTATACCGTCCTCGAACATCAGAGGAACTTGACTTAGATTACCCGTAATGTTATGAATATCCGTCGAATTGGGGCAAATGTGGCCTCAAGGGAACTCGAAGTATTGAAACACTTATCGGGTTGGATACGAAGCATCTCTATTATGTGCAATGCAGCCTAAAGAGCCTTTTGTGCACCCGTGATGGAATGAGTTGCGTGCCAAATATCCTGCGCCGCTAAGCCGTGCCACGATACGCCACACTACGCATTATGCTTCAAATTTCAAATCAGTAGGCCTATATCATACCTCTGGTGATGATCTGACGTTCCTCCAGTTCTGTTTAGCCTATGTAGGCCTATGAGTCCTTATAACGCCGTCACGAGGAGAATAAGAACCTGCATCACTTCTCTAAACTACGAGACATGTCAAAGTCAACACCAATGCCATCTACCAACCGTTACAAACCACGAGGAACATTTACCATGGCGACTCACACGTCACACAAACTCAGGAAATGCTATAAGATCATATTTTATATTTCGAAACGGATATAATTCATTAATTTATTCACAGTTTTCTGCCAAATGGCAGGTCCTTCCCTGCAAAACCAGCATTTTCCAATCTTCTGTATTTTCCGCCTGCCTCTTACTCTTCGCATATAAGTCATATATTATCTTAATGTTATCTAGTAACAGATATCTTCTTCGCACCGAACTTTTCTCCCGTTCACCATTCCAATGCATCCTTCAGTAGCAGTTCCTTCTCAGCCGGTGACCCAGCCAATTTCTTTCTTTCTTCCTGATCAGTTTCAAACATTGTTCTTTCTTCACCCACTCTTTCTAATGCAGCTTCGTTTCTTATTTTTCTGTCCATTTCACACGCTCCATTCTTCTCCATATCCACATACTGATATGAATCTTTCCTGTTTTCTGCCTTCCTCTTTGTCTCCTTATATGATCCATATAACTTAATTTCGTCTATCATTTGATAAATTCTTCTGCCCCGAACTCTTCTCCCGTTCACCATTCTTCCAGTGCATCTTTCTGTAGGCAGTTTCTTCTCAACCAGTGACCCAACCAATTCCTTTTCCTCTTCCTGATCAGTTTCAGCATCATTCTTTCTTCACTCACTCTTTCCAACATAGTTTCATTTCTTATTCTGGTTTCAATAGACATGCTACCCCTCCCTGACGGTCTTCCCCTTTCTTCTTGTGTTGCATACACTTGCACATTATAGAATCCCTTTACACTGATATCTTATTCTTCTTTTACAAACGTTTCTGTCAATATACGAATGTTGAACTTTTTAAACAAGTTTTCGGGTGTTAATTCCATGACCCCTCTGAGTCCTTCTACGTTCCAGTTGAGCACTCTTATAATTTGTTTAGTACCGCCAAGATTGAAATCCTTCGTTATAATATTCTTGTCGATTCTCATATCTCCCTCCTCTGTACTTCCAGGGAGCACGAAATGGTCGGAATACGATTCCAATTGGCCAGAATTCCTCATCTTGTACCAATTCCTTATATCGCAGTGGTACTCCACAACTTTAAATGCTTTGCTTGTTGGCCAGCTATTTATTTCTTGACAGCTCACGTCGCCCTCCACCCCGTTTGCCTTTCGGTGCTGGACCCCGGACTCATTTCACCGGCATTATCACCTTCATATCATTCAGACGCTAAATAACCTAGATGTTGATACAGCGTCGTAAAATAACCCAATAAAAAAACCCGTTTGCATGAAGATAGTCTACCATGTCTCTCTCTTTTACATGTGACTTTACCCTTGACACATGCAGCCATATGCAGCTTGTACGGGTGTACTTCCCTCTTTTCTACCTATTGTTCCTCTTCTTTGTGTCTCCTGGTAATTTCTATTTCTTCCCCGGTCTAACAATTGCCAGTGATTGTCCTCTGCCTCATCTGAAGACCTCACGACCCCTCTTCTCTTCAGAGTGTCTTCTTTGTTTCCATTTGTGGATTCGCGTCGTGGATCTTGACTTGCCCTAATATTTTCCATGTTTTCCGTATTTGTAGACATAGGTGTTCCATCATCCTCCGTTGCCTTCTCATTGTTCAGCTTCTCTGTGATATGTGGGTACTCTTCTTTTCTAGTTTTCTTGGCTTCTTGATGTTTGGTGCCTTGTCTGACAGTCTGTCTGTGTCCATCATCGTTTGTGTTCCTGGTTTTGATAGGACCCGGTTTATCTCTTGAACTATTGACTCTTTCAAGTTGTTCTCTAGGTTATCAATTTTTCCTTGGAGCTGAAAAATAATTTCCGTTAATATCTCTACGGTTCCCTTTCCTATAGCATATTTACTGCGACATTCTTCGCATATCCATATTAGACATGACAGAACTTGTGGTGTTCAGAAGCGGTGGAAAAGTCTCCGAGAGAGATAAAGTGACATGCAATGGGAAAATTCTTAACATTAGAAGTCATTGCAAATACCTGGGGCTGACAATCCAGACGATGGGGAAATCCTTCTCAATACATCTGAAGAACAGATTAATAGCAGCAGTTCGTGCAATTTATGACATTACATCTCCAACTCTATTGTCGCTAAATACAGCTATGAGGCTTTTCGAAGCGAAAGTGTGTCCTACACTCACGTATGGGCTAGAGCTTATTTGGGGGCATCTAACTTTAAGCCAAATGAGGGCAATGGAGGGTCTCAAGGCCAGGTTCATGAAGAGGATAATGGGGACTTCAAAATTTGCACCATCGAGATTGACCTACATACCAGCCCGAGAGACATATCTAGTGGAGGATCTGAGGATCAACCTGCAGCTGCTATCTACAGAGTGCTACAAGAAGCTGCTAGAAGAGTTGCGGAGGAAGAAGGATGAAGTATGGGAGGAGTTCTACACTACTGAGGCAATGATCTTGAGACAAACTTTCAGATGAGACACTTAGTAACAGGACTAGCTGTGCATGGTTTCCATTTCAAAATGTGTGTGACAACAAGTTTTCATGACCCAAGGGATACATGCGTGTGTAAACTGTGTGCCCAACCGTGCGACAGATACCATATCACGAGATGTCCAGCAAGAATATGCTCCGTCAGTGAACTTGTAAAGGACATATAAATGAATGCACATTGTGCGCAATTTATTTCTATTATTATTATTTCTTATTCTGTCTGTCTACTTCACACGTTCTATTCTTCTCCATATCCACATTTCAAATGCTTCTATTCGCTTCTCTTCACTTTGTCGTAATGTCCATGTTTCTGCCACACTTCACACAAAACACTTCACTAGTCTCTTGCTTAGTTCTTTTTCCAGAGGTCCGCAGAAGATGCTCTTTTTTTTATTAAAAGCTTCATTGGCCATTGCTATCCTCCTTTTGACTTCCTGGTAGCAACTCATGTTACTGCTTATAATATACCCTAGTAACATGAGTTTCTGCCTGGAATTCAAAAGGAGGATAGCAAAGGCCAAGGAAGCTTTTAATAAAAAAGCTTCTTTTACATTATAGGTATTTTAAATTTTGTGTATTATTATCATTATTATTATTATTATTATTATTATTATTATTATTATTATTATTATTATTATTATGTTACGGTATATTTATCAATTTTATATTATTCAATTTTAACAAATTTTAACTTCTGTTTTATCTTGTATAATAAAAAAATGCTTGTGTCATTATTACACATTTTTAGTTCACAATAAACCGGGAACTGAATCGACAACGAGAACGAGAGCGGAAATAATGTTAAAATAAATAGTTAATATATTTATTTTAACAATATTTGCGTTCTCGTTCTCGTTGTTTCCGTTCCCGGTTTATTGTGAACCAGCCTGAAAAATTAGAGGACGGAAAACGATTATGGATTAAAAAATGTACCTACTCAACTCAAAATATGTCATTTTTTTTTTTTAGTTCAAGGGGTGTTCAAACCCGGTAACTCCCTCCCTTATGTACTTCCCTCCACAAATTAAAGTACAAGTTCTAAATTCCATGGAATGAAGATAAATGTCCACTCACACCGGGAATCGAACAACGAACCCCTGGATTGCCAGACGCTCCAGGGCCACTCATGCGAACATTTGTGTGTTTATTTAGAAATAATTCCTAATACATAATACTGTACAACATAAATATAATCACTGTTGAATGTAGTGAACACAGTACAGTATATTATTGTAGTATATTTTGCTGCCGGATACGATCTGTAAGTTTATTTGAATTTCCCGTGTTATATCCACTGATGGGACGTATTCGGTGTTTAATTCTGAGTAAATATTTCAGCCATTTAATTTGCGTTTGGTTTTATTAGCTTTTAGCACCTGAAATCAATCAGTTTTAATTATGTACACGAGTATAAACATAGATGAACAAGTTCGCCTATGGCGTCACTCTGGAACCTTCAGTGTATTATATCACTCAAATAAAATCGCACAATCAACCCACGACACAGCGTTACTGTTTGTCCACTAAATATTGATATTAAAGCGGGGACGACTGCTGATCGAAACGTCACTTCCCCTTTAATGAAATTACATATATTTCAGTAGCACCACTGTGGAGGAGAACTGAGGCTGAAAATTATGGTAAAAAGACACTAAATCCAATATTGTATTGCATTTAACTGAAAGGAAAAAATATACTTATAATCAAACGTTTAAAGTGTAAGGAAAATGTCCTCTATTTCCTTATGTGACAAGCGGTGAAACTAAATTGCGAGTCATCAGTATTTCATCCCTGTCAGGAGGAAATTAAACACAGAATAAATATGAGAAATGCCTGTTATTATTCGGTTGAGAAACTTTTATCATCCAGTCTGCTGTCAAAAAATTAGAAAGTTAGAATTTATAAAACAGTTATATTACCGGTTGTTCTTTATGGTTGTGAAACTTGGACTCTCACTTTGAGAGAGGAACATAGGTTAAGGGTGTTTGAGAATAAGGTGCTTAGGAAAATATTTGGGGCTAAGAGGAATGAAGTTACAGCAGAATGGAGAAAGTTACACAACACAGAACTGCATGCATTGTATTCTTCACCTGACATAATTAGGAACATTAAATCCAGACGTTTGAGATGGGCAGGACATGTAGCACGTATGGGCGAGTCCAGAAATGCATATATAGTGTTAGTTGGGAGGCCGGAGGGAAAAAGACCTTTAGGGAGACCGAGACGTAGGTGGGAGGATAATATTAAAATGGATTTGAGGAAGGTGGGATATGATGATAGAGAATGGATTAATCTTGCTCAGGATAGGGACCAATGGCGGGCTTATGTGAGGGCGGCAATGAACCTCTGGGTTCCTTAAAAGCCAGTAAGTAAGTAAGTAAGTAAGTAGGGGACGTCTTACAGTGAAGGGTTGATAGCAAAAACCGGACAACTCCAAAATATTAATTTTTCAGAAAACTAAAAGAACTATCCCTTACGTTTCTCATATAATAAAATAATCTGACATATTTTATAGAGGTATCTAACGACTTTGGTAAAAAGTTTCACTGTTCTCTTTTATACAGTTTCTTGGAAAAAAAAAACATTTGGACTTATCCACTTTTTGCAGAAAATATTGTATATATACACATTATTTGAGAAAAAGTATATAAAATCATGTTTCATTCATATTGTCAACTGTATCAACACACAAATAAATGCCTTATAAATGTTTCATTAAATAAAAAACTTAATGTTGGAATAATTTCCTGAACAAGAAAAGCAATACTGTTATGTCCATATTTTTCTCTTTCTAAATTTGTGTCCTTCAGTCTTTGAATTCTTGGTATATCAAGTACCAAAAAATAATTATGCTAATAACAACACAAACTATGCTCAATAAAAAAATTATCATTATTATTATTATTTTTATTATTATTATTATTATTATTATTATTATTATTATTATTATTATTATTATTATTATTATTGAATCTTGAGAAAGGCTAGCCCCAAAAGGGAAATAGCATATCTAACGTTAGTGCGACCGTTAATGGAATACGGAACTACATGTTGGGATCCCTATAGAATATACCAGATAAATTCCTTAGAAAGAATCCAGTATAAGCGAAATTTGTTTAAAAGAGAAGATGGAAACGATACGATAAAAGAACTTAAATGGGAAACTTTGGAAAACAGACGTAGGAAAACTAGAATAACATCATTGTATAGAGCACATTTAGGTCAGAAAGCATGGGTAGACATAACGGCTCGGTTAGAAAAGCCAACGTACTATGGTAGGAACGATCATGATTTTAAAATCAAATGTAGGAAACAGAAAACGGATGTAGGTAAATTCTCATTTTTAAATAGAACTATAAATGATTGGAATGACCTACCTGCAGCGGTCTTTGAGGGCTGTCCTTCCTTAAGGAGATTCAAGAATAATTTAAAAAGTTGTATATAAAGTGAAAATTAAAATTAATGACATTCAACATTTAATTTTTTAAGGTGACATGTATTTATCTAGGCTGACAAGTTTACTTCCTTGGTTTGAATAAATTTTTAAAACTAGCGTGTAAGAGGGCCTTAGACTAGAAATGTTTAGTTTAAATGTAGTTCTGTTTATAAGTATGCATAAGGGTGTAATTATTTGACTTATTTGAACTGTTGTATCAGTGAAGCGAGGTGAGTCAGTGAAGTTATGGTTTTACAGTGCAGTGAACAGTTCCGATCAGTGATAATTTTAGCGTCAATGAAATGTGTTCTATAGTGTCAGTGAAATGTGTTACAGAGTGTCAGTGAAATGTGTGCTAAAGTGTCAGTGAAATGCGTCATAGTGCCACTACAGGGAATGAGATGAGAGTAAAGTGAAAGACTATTGAAACTTATGTAGGACCTATAGATAATTATGTAGGTTGTATTGTAAAATTAGGTATTTTATTTTATGTTTTATTATTATTGTGTTAAATTGTATTATTATTATTATTGTATTGTTGTAAAATTGTATATGTGTTTAAAATTTATTTGTATTGTAAATTTTATTGTGTATTGGTTATCATTTTATTGTGTATTGTTAATATTGTATATACCGCTGCCACCGGGTGCTTGCCCACTTGCAGTGTAAATAAATACATACATACATCATACATTATTATTATTATTATTATTATTATTATTATTATTATTATTATAGGTATTTTCACTCATCACACTCACTGCTATTGTTATCTTCTGCCACCTCGACA
This sequence comes from Periplaneta americana, assembly GCA_025594305.2. NCBI lineage: Eukaryota > Metazoa > Arthropoda > Insecta > Blattodea > Blattidae > Periplaneta > Periplaneta americana. Next base: position 108,942,632 of record JAJSOF020000019.1, on the reverse strand, counting down.
TTCTTCTCATTCTGATGACTTGCTTTTTTTTTTTTTTTTTTTTGATGTGGTTCATTTTGATGATCATTCAATTGTAAGACGAAATATTTAACCAAAAACACCGATAATTACAGCTAATATGGCGATGAAACAAAAAAGGACAACACTAATGCCATCTTCATGATATTTTCTAACAAGAACCGGATAAGTTTGTGACTTATCAGTCTTTTACTATAAAGACGTTGAACCAATCCCGCTTTTTGCAGAAACGTTACATTTTCAAACACTCATTTCAATGGCACAAACCCTGTTTTTTTAGAAACTTGTTATGTTAATAGATGCCGTTTGAAATGAAATAAAGAGAACTGTACTATACTAAAAATTGGAATTTTTTGACTCGTCCGGTTTTTGCTATTAACCCTTCAAATGTAATACAAATAGCCTAACATATTTATTCTGCGTTTAATTTCCTCTCAAGTGTCATTTATATTTGTCACTTAACTGTTGCTCCAAGGTATTTGAACTTTTCCACCTTTTCAAAGGATAAATTTCCAGTTTTTATATTTCCATTTCGTACTATATTCTGGTCACGAGACATAATCATACACTTTATCTTTTCAGAATTTACTTCAAAACCTATCTCTTTACTTGCTTCAAGTAAAATTCCCGTGTTTACCCTAACAGTTTCTGAATTTTCTCCTAACATATTCACGTCATCCGCATAGACAAGCAGCTGATGTACCCCGTTCAATTCATGATATATTATTTTACCTAGATGTTTGAGATGAGCAGGGCATGTAGCACGTATGGGTGAATCCGGAAATTCGTAGAGAGCGTTGGTTGGGAGACCTGAGGAAAAAAGGCCTTTGGGGAGGCCAATACATAGATGGGAGGATAACATTAAAATGGATTTGAGGTAGATGGGATATGATAGTAGGGGCTGAATTAATCTTGCTGAGGATAGGGACCGACGGCGGGCTTATGTGAGGGCGGCAATGAACCTCCGAGTTCTCTGCAAGCCATTTGTAAGTAGGTATATTAATTATACAGTTAGACGATATTAAATAGGTTGTTAATTCAAAAAGTGTGATAATATATATAATGAAACATTTCAATTTAATTTTGAACGAATGACTGAGGAAATAAGATTATTCTACATTAAATTTAATGTTCAGGAATTAAAACAATGGACAGTCGACACACGGATGGTTTTGTCACTTGCTAAATTTTCCTGTGTTGTGAGTGTTGCATCGAAATGTATAAATCAGTGTTTTGCAAAATTGTAATACTTTCTCTATCTGCACATAGTGGAGTAAACTAAACATTAAGCCTAATGAACCGAGTTCATAATTATGTGGATGAACATTGGAGGATACCACAAGCACAAATTCATATGATTTACACGGGAGCAAAAATATTTCGTATTCATCGTGCACTGTAAACATTTTGTGGAGCCACATTACGAGTGCCATTAACATACATAAATGTGATGTGATGGGATGTCAATGAGATTATATTGAACTGATTACAAGAGGTGCATATCTCTATGGAGTTTTAGTTATTACGTTCAGTAACAACTGTCGACAAAAGCAATGGATTACGTATGTAGGCCTACTGTGTGCTGTGGATTAGTTCGGAATGGTTCACTAGCATTCTTCCATTTTCATCATTTTCCATCACTTTAACAAATTATTGTCTGCATATAATGATACATAATGGGGGATATTATTGCCGTAAAATTCTTGCAGTATCGGATTAAATATTAAATGTAAACAACTTTATCTAGAATTTGATGACTAAAAATTTAATACATATGAATCGATCAGTGGAATAAGGTCCGAAGTCCAGAGAAATAAATTTTTCAGGAGACGAAAAAAACATCACATCTCCTAAATCATTAGACCAATACTAACAAACATTTGCACAGTTGTAGGCCATAGTGCACCACTCTGACTGATAATGAACACTCACGTATGAATTTAATGGTATGGGTAATAAATAGGATGATAAGTGGTGGACTTCGGTCCTTATTACATTGTTTTACTACGCAAGTGTAAAAGACAAGCACAATAATCTGAAATAGTTAATTTTATTTATTGAATATGTTGTATTTTCAGAATACACACATCACTTGAGCTAACTGTCTAGAAAAAAAGAAGGATATGACACCAATATGAATAATAATAATAATACTTATAATAAAGAAACTATTTCAGTGTAATGAGAAACTGCCTTCTGTCCTTAGTCACTGCCAACAGTCTGAGTTCTGCTACCTTCCTCACCCTTAATACTCTGCAAGTACTGCTGTGCATTCTCTCATAGATATTTCAGGAGTTTAGATACATAAATGGGAGGAGTGATAGTAGGGGAAAAAGAATAAAGTGTATAAGATAGCAGAAGAGAAGATGATACTAAGGGATATGCTACTGGAGCTAAATGACAGCTGTGAGCAGTATGGGGTGAAGATAAATGCAAATAAGACGAAGACCATGGCCATACGAAGAAAAATAAAGAAGGTAAACTTGCGAATTCTAAATGAGGCAGTAGAGCAAGTGACCACTTCAGATGCTTGGAATGTACGAATGTACTATAAGCAGCAACATGAGCTGCTACCAAAAAGTCAAAAGGAGATTAGCAATGGCAAAGGAAGCTTTTTATGGAAAAAGGAGCATCTTCTGCGGACCTCTGGAGAAAGAACTAAGGAAGAAACTAGTGAGTGTGGAGTGTAGCATTGTATGGGGCAGAAACATGGACATTACGACGAAGTCAAGAGAAGCGACTAGAAGCATTTGGATGTGGAAAAGGATGGAGCATGTGAAATGGATAGAGAGAACAAGAAACGAAGCTGTGTTGGAAAGAATGAGTGAAGAAAGAATGATGCTGAAACTGATTAGAAAGAGAAAAAGTAGCTGGCTGGTTCACTGGTTGAGAAGAAACTGCCTTCTGAAAGATGCTCTGGAAGGAATGGTGAACGGGAGAAGAGTTTGAGGCAGAAAAAGATATAAGATGATAGACGACATTAAGATATATGGGTCATATGAAGAGACAAAGAGGAAGGCAGAAAATAGAAAAGCCTGGAGAATGCTGGGTTTGCAGTGAAAGACCTGCCCTTGGGCAGAACACAACGAATAAATGAGTGAATAGATACATCATGATCTTTGCACTTTTAACGGCCCGTGATACAGCTGTGGTCCTGTGGTACATTGAGGTTGGGAGTCACGTTATTCTTAAGGAGACGGAAGTTGCTCATGACCTTTCCGCTCATTGCTTTACGACCTCTACCTGGTGTTTGTGCAAATGATGGTATGGGAAAATCTTGTATTTTGATACCTGAAACACTTCATCATTTTGAGATGCGCTTTTCTTGAAAAACTGTGTGAAATACATATGTTTGTTCGAGATATTTCGTTCTTATAGCCGCAGTTACATGGCGTGTGGATCGTCGAACAGGGAACTGCAGAGCAGTTCGCTATGGTCGTCTTCTGTCAACAACATGGAGGTGATTCGCAGATTTTTAACGGTTCACGATTCTGTCTCCAACCATCATAATTAATCATTTGTCTTATTCCATAAGAGAGGGAGGAACGCCTATGATTAGTTCAAGTATATAATCAAAAGTCTTTTAAAGAGATATATTATACCACTACATACAATCTTCACTACAGTACTAACATTTTCAACATCTCCTGTACATTCTCTGATCACTAGACTTCGTAGTTTTAGATTGCTAAAATAGACTTTAAAGTCTCACCACCATAGGCGGAGTTATGGTGGGGAATGGGGGGGGGCACTGCCCCCCAAACTTATCTGAACTCTTTTTCTATTAACGTTAGAAAATATTGAATTCAAAATATGTTTCTTGCTCTTTTATGATTAAGTTTCTGTGCTTAAATTGACGAATTAATGTCTTCAGATCATGTGTGGACTATAATATTTATTTTAAATTTCTGAATGTATAATAATTTCTATACCTCATCTGAGGAATGGAAGCAATGTAATGTTTCTTTTGTAACAGCCTGTACTCATGTGTTAGAAGTCTGCAGGTGTTCAGGCCGTCACTTGGAGAAATATGAATAACATACTGCACAACAATGCAGAAAAAAGAAAAGTAATCCCGGTATAATGTGTAAACTTAAAGACGAGAGATTAAGTAAAATAATTAGAATTTACATTTCATAAATGATATCTTCAGGAAGGTAAGCTTCAGATAAAAAAGTTTCTGTTAGCACTGTTAAGTAGTGTTATTGATGTAAACATGTGTGTATGACAGAGAAAAATAGGGAGATTGTTTTAAGTTATGCCCTGTTATAATTTGCAGTAGACCTACAGTTCTAGCCCTATACAACTTGGTCCGAAACATTGCGGATATGCATGTAACACTGTAAGAAACATGCCCCCGAAAATACCTTTTTTAATGATCATATTCCGATGTACTGTACCACGGTCAAGCTATAACGGGAGAGAAGATAAATAATGTCCCTCATAACCTTATTATATCGGGATCTATGGTTTTGCTTTGCCCCCGCCAAGGAAACTGTTCTCTCTCCGCCAATGCTCACCACGCCAAAATTGGTTTAAATTTAATGGAGAATATTATAACATTTATCCCAGAAAAGAGCGAAAAAAATATAAATACACCAGCAGAAATTAAACTTTCTTTCGGTTCGTGAGCAGCCTCTTACTTGTATAAATTATAATAATATATATTTTAATGCTCAAACCTGTTTTATACACGCTTCGTATATTTTTGTGCGTCGCCGCACCGGAAATACTATGAATCAATGAAGTAACCACCGACTGGAGCATCGAATATAATACGTACAGTTTTTGTTAAGAAATTAATATAAACTGAAAATAAATTTCTGAATTTACAATACAATTTACGAAAAAAGTGAACGTTTTGGCCTTTTACGGACAAAACATACCAAATAGTCAAAACTAGGCTCTATCGTTAAATAAGGCATTATAGATCCCATAAAAGTACAAATTTTAGGCATAGTTTTATATATAACGTGTACTTGCAAGTTTTTATACACTTAGCATTTAAAGATTGAAATAGATTTTACATAAATTCCGAAGTCTACTAATGACTACACATTAATTGCATTCAATAATCGGTTACTAAAACTTAACTGGCTCTGTAGCTGACTGCACTTTCACTACAAAAACACTGCGCACACTATAACTCACTGCACTCACAGCACTAAGTCCTGCACATTCATTATAAATCATTCACTTTCGCTGTAAATCTAATTCCTTAATCGACTATTATAACTCACTGAATTCGCTCTGTAGCTGACTGCACTTTCACTACAACATACTCTCACTCACTGCACTTTTACTATTACGCTCTGCGCACTCACTATAACTATAAATCCAACAACTAGCAAGCCTATTATACTACCGTCTCTTAGCGAAATCCTTAAGCCTATTAAAAAATTGTGTTTATTGATAAAGCTTTTAGTAAGTCTGCAGCTAGAGCATTGCAGTTCATTGATAACAAGGTTGAAAGAAAATTCTCTAATGTCCTCGTTGATAAAATTAGTTCCACGTCAATTTTAATGCTGAAGTAATAAAAAAAATCTTCATCTCACATCCATAAGAATGCGTCCATTTTTCTTAGATCCAAATGTTTTAACGTGAAATGTACAGATGAGGAGGCGAGATCTGGCATGTGAGCTGTGCAAGAGGCGAAAGAATGAGCCATCAGAAAGAGAGTTTGTTTCATGATGGTTAATATTATATTATTAACAAAGCTCGGAACTTGGGGACTTGTGTCTTTGCACGTGGTTAAGCGACCGGACTCCAATATCAACAAACTCCCGCTTCCAGCACGGAGGTACTGTCAGGTCTGCTGGAACAACATATTGATAGTATTACGGTAGGTTGAAACACGTAATTTTATAACATATAATATATAATAAAAATAAACATGAGAAATATATCAACTTTACTGTTCTCCTCTGTACATTTTATTACAGTGTATGACTACGTACATTCGAAGATTTTCGAACCCATAATTTCTTCGCCTGTTAGTTAAACCTGATTTGAAACGAGAAAAATTTATTTCCACGTTACATGAATTGTTGAGAGAAAACTTACAATACTGAATATTTTCACTGTCACTGTTTTCCGTTCGAGCTTGAGCAGTTGCTAGCTGATCTCGTATCTGAAAATATAAGTATATTCTAAATTTTTCTGGAAAATTGTTTTGAATTTGTGTGTCACTACTAGGGCAGGCCCCTCTACGAGTTGATCCATGGCTATGAACAGATTTTCCACTGATTTAAGGGACCCCAATGTCTTTCAATGAATGCTTCTAGTTTGTATGTGGCACAACTTACAAAATATAAACTCTCCATTCGAAGAAAATAATGTATCTCTTCCGAATTCCTCGAAGAAATTCTGTACCTAAAGTTTAAAAAAAATGTATTTTCAAACTTTTATAATGTCCATTCGAATAACACGTATTTTCTAATTCCTCAAACAGACCGTTTACCTGTAATTCTCTGAATGTCATTGGCTTGGACATGGCACAGTTTCCTCGTCCATTTCTTGTCAGTCGATGTGACCACTTGCAGAGAGAGCTTTGTGTTCGTTGTACCTGTAACCTTACTCATGCACACGACACACAAGTCCCCAAGTTCCGAGCTTTGATTATTAATCTACGGACACGGAACTTCATCTCAGGCTAAAACTTATCTTCCCCCTTTACACCAATTGGTGATATAGACACGTCACATGATAAGGTCACAGCACACGTCTTGCCTCCTCTACTGTAAGTTTCGTCCAATAGTAAAGTGCCATTTCAGACAGTCAACAGACACATTTTCAGGCCATACACAACATATTTCAATGAAGCGAACGGCGATCAACAGATGAAGGCAAACGAGACCTTGAATTGGAGCGAGTGACGTCATTTAGCGATACACGGGAGGGGGAAGTTGATGCACGAATTGGCGGACAGCGCGGCAGCCGGAAAAATTCGCGGGTGAAGTTGAGTAAAGAGAGAAAAGCCACAATGTTGAGGATAAATGAAGCGCAAATGACGTATAAGCAGCGGATGTCTTATAGCCTACAATATGCGCCAAAAGAAACGGTACTGAAATTATAGCTCATCTGCTGTCCACGTTTCCTAGCAACAAAGTATTTATTTATTTTATACAATAGTTTGACATATTGTGAATTCAGTGTTGTGTTGATTTCTGCAATTATGGTTCTCACAACAGAGAAGAAATAGTATGACAACTATGGAACAGTTCAGCTTAATGTAAACAATGTTGGGAACAATTAATAAGAAATTGAGAGAAGCGAGTGTTTAGTTTAATGAGATTAGTAAGAAAAAGATGAATAACTGGGAAAGGAGGAAGTAAGTGGAAGAAGAAGGGAGATGAAACAGAGGTGACAGAAGTGGTAGAAAAGTGCTCAGGGTCATTTATATGTAGGCTAATAGCCGGATGATAAAAAAAAAAAAACGTAAGCAGAATATATATCCAAGGAAGTGATGGCACTGTATACAGAAATGTGAAGGGCCATCACGACCCATGTAGGCTAAGCTGGTGGAATAAATATCATATCATATCATATCATATCATATCATATCATATCATATCATATCATATCATATCATATCATATCATATCATATCATATCATATCATATCATATCATATCATATCCAGTCACAATCTAAACACCAGGTCACAGGAGAGCCAAATCCTAGCAATTCCTGCCCATAGAACATCCCACTATTCATCCTCTTTTACTTTCTCATTTCCCGTGAATGGAATTCTCTACCTCAGAAGATTAGGGGCTGCAAGACAATAACCACTTTCAAGAAAAGGCTAAACGATTTCTTACGGGCGCAGTCAAATTGAAATTAAACTTGTGATCGAGCTTAATAATTTAATTTAATTTAGACATGACTATCATTACTATTATTATTATTATTATTATTATTATTATTATTATTATTATTATTATTATTACATAATTATTTTATTGGTGTTGTGAAGACGAAAAGAATTGTCATTGCATTATATTAATTATGTATTATATTGTCTTGTATTTGTAGTATTGTATTGCTTTGAATTGTATTGTATTGTATTGTATTAATTATGTTATATTCATAGCACTGTAGTAATTTTTATCATACTGGTTGAGTGGAAGAGAAGGCCGAATGGCCTTAACTCTGCCAGTTAAAATAAACATTATTATTATTATTATTATTATTATTATTATTATTATTATTATTATTATCATATCATATCATATCATATCATATCATATCATATCATATCGTATTGATGAAGCACTCTCTCCGATTCTCTGCTTTGAACGTAATTTTTAATGAAACTAGATTTGGGATTCTTTTCAAGTAAAATCTGTAACTAAAAAATTGACGAAAATTAATATCTTGTACATACAAGTTATGTCAAAATACATTTAACATTTAGTTCTTAAAAATAACTTGGTGTATTGTACAGTGTGACTAAATTCTATATTTTCTACAAAACTTTTCAAATTAAGACGCTAGGCGCAATAATATACAAAAAAGTAAGCGAGGTTAACCGCGGATAACTGAAACCGCGGATACAGATTCCGCGGATAAGGGGAGATTACTGTATGTACAAATTTATATAGCTTATTGAAAGTATGCTTGTAAATTGAATTAATCTGCTTACTTTGTATTGTATATGTTTGTATAGTTTTGGCTGATGAATTGTATATACTTTAAATTGAATAGTAATCTGTATAGTTCTATTAATGAATTGTTTGTATTTGTAATTTTAAGTAATTTGCATGATATGTATTATCAATTTCTGTATATCACAACTGATGGAATTGTTTATGCCTTAAATTGAATTAACTTACTTGTTTTGTATTATATGTTATAGCTCAACAGTTGAATAATCGTTTGGGTTTGTAAATTTAAATAATCTGACTGGCTATGTATTGTATACTTTTAGTAGAGCCATCGATGTAGCTCAATCGGCAGACTCGCTGGCTTGCTGATCCGGACTGCGCTCGGGCTTCGGTTGGATTCCCCGTTTGATCTAATTGGTGGTTTCTTCCGAGATTTTCCCCAGCCGTGGGACTGAAGCCGGATGGTCTATGGCGAGTCCTCGGCCTCACTTCATTTCACCCCCTTTGGTTTGATTACCTGATTGGGTTTTTTCCGAGGTTTCCCCAACCATAAGGCAAATGCCGGGTAATCTTTTGGCGAATCCTCGGGCCTCATCTCATCTCACTACATCTCGCCAAAATATTGTAAAAAATTGTAGAAAATTACAAAATCGTAAAAATTGTAAAATATTGTAAAAATTATAAAAATTTGTAAATTGTAATTGTAATATTGTAAAATTCTGACTTGTTCCACATCTTAAAGCTTCATTGCTAATGTAAGATCTATGGAATACAATAAATGAAATGAAATGAAAAAATTTCAGTTAAAATGTCGTATCTACTGATCAATTCTAATTTCATACGAAATCCCTTCCGTCACCACATCTATTTTTCATCAATTTTTTTTTTAAATTTTATTGGGTTATTTTACGACGCTGTATTAACATCTAGGTTATTTAGCGTCTGAATGAAATGAAGGTGATAATGTCGGTGAAATGAGTCCGGGATCCAGCACCGAAAGTTACCCAGCATTTGCTCGTATTGGGTTGAGGGAAAACCCCGGAAAAAAACCTCAACCAGGCAACTTGCCCCGACCGGGATTCGAACCCGGGCCACCTGGTTTCACGGCCAGACGCGCTGACCGTTACTCCACAGGTGTGGACTTTTTTCACCAATATTAGAGGATATCACGTTCTTCCTCTTATCTCCTCAACGTTACAAAAAAGATGCGCAGCCTCCCGATACCGGTAGGCTACACGCATAACACATCTTTCAAGTTCTTCAGTACCGAATGACATTTGAAATTCACTGTCTTATTAAATACCCCAAGAATTCACATTGTGTTCCTTGACAATGCGTATCTATTGAGAATCTGTTATTTCTGGAGGCAGTTCACATGTTCAGTTGAAATATTTAGAGAGTTTCTTTGTGAATTACTTAAATATTCATGATCTGCGTTTTGTTCATCTTTGCAGCATTGCTGCACGAGAGGTCGAAACCTTGAAGTGCTCGCATTCGTACCCCAATCGATCATTACATCCGACTCCCCGCTGAGTGTTAGATTATACTGTTGCAGAAGTGTAACGAAGGAGTTTCGGTGCTGCTATAAAATCAGACATGTTCTTTCGTGTGGGGCGTGTTTTTTCTTTTTTCGTGGCCACTGGCTCAACTGACTGACGTTATAATTTCCTGGACACATCATCGTCTCGTCCACTTCTGGCACAGACGTGCACGCATTACGAGATTAAAATGAGGTCTTCCTTCCATTGCATCCTCATAATTTACCAGAGTATTGTCACGCATGCCTCCCTAATTCACGCAATAAGAAATGAGTACTTGATATTACAAGATAAAATTCAAGCAAGAAAACGTAAAGGAAAGTAATTCTTTATTTAGTCTCCATTTTACACTGAGAGACTATTCATAGACGGTGATACATTGACTGTAATAATGATGATGATAATAATAATAATACTTACTTACTTACTTACAAATGGCTTTTAAGGAACCCGAAGGTTCATTGCCGCCCTCACATAAGCCCGCCAGCGGTCCCTATCCTGTGCAAGATTAATCCAGTCTCTATCATCATATCCCACCTCCCTCAAATCCATTTTAATATTATCCTCCCATCTACGTCTCGGCTTCCCTAAAGGTCTTTTTCCCTCCAGTCTTCCAACTAACACTCTATATGCATTTCTGGATTCGCCCATACGTGCTACATGCCCTGCCCATCTCAAACGTCTGGATTTTAAGTTCCTAATTATGTCAGGTGAAGAATACAATGCGTGCAGTTCTGTGTTGTGTAACTTTCTCCATTCTCCAGTAACTTCATCCCGCTTAGCCCCAAATATTTTCCTAAGCACCTTATTCTCAAACACCCTTAACCTATGTTCCTCTCCCAGAGTCAG